>CM073761.1:17617984-18141855 GCA_037127475.1 Arma custos | reverse complement strand
TCTCTCTCTCTCTCTCTCCCTCCTCCTCATTTCTCCAGGAAAATTTGGGCGATACCTGGCTAGAGATGAGCCTGGAATGGTTGATGAGCGGAAGTGGCATCCCTTAGTTACAGGACAGGGTTGCCAGATTGCGGTTAGCATGTTGCCGCTAATGTAGCCATACTTTATTCAAAAGGTTTTGGTCACATTTTGCTAGGAGATGATAGAGAATTAATAAGGACGGAATGGCTCAGACGAAAGGAGGTTTTCCTACTTGCCAATACCTATGGTGGAAAAACAGCCCGATAATTCGTCCCTAAAGCTCTCTGTATACATAGCTAGGCATAGTTCTCAAACAGTTTTCGTCAATTTTTAAGTCCTTTTTTTGCATAATTATTTTTTTTTATACCCATTTGTCGAATTAAATGCATATGTAAGTGATAATTTTGCGTCCGACTAGGGTGTTTGTGTGTTTATAGACTTAGAATTATGGCTGTAAACAGAGATCGGTTAAAAGTAAAAATAATAATGCAGGTATGCATAATATTATGCACTGAATAATATTAATTGACTTTATATAAAAAGAGGAAGAAAAGGGCCTGACAGTTGAGATTAGTCCAGTGCCGACCCTTCATCGCCCCTCACCGCCCTAGCCCTGAAGAAGACTTGCAATGTGGGTCGAAACGTCGGCTTTCCAATAAACAGTTCTCCCATACATAAGAGAATTTGTTTGAACTCCACCTGGTCCATTTTCATCCTTTTGTGCATTAGTGAATGTACAATTATGTAAGAGAGATATGTGCACAAGGTACAATGCAAACGGAGTGTTGATAATGTTCATAAATTACATAATATTCATAAAGATGAGACGGAAGAAAAGATGCTACTTGATGAGCACTCAAGCAAACCCAGAGATAAGAGCTGTAAAAAAGTGATGATATACCTTCAATAAAACTCATCAATGCGTTCTTTTATATAATCGACGCGAAATCTAAATTTATAAACCAACGAAAAGCCCTTAAGTTTCCAAACTAAAACCGAAAATGAAATTATTTGGACAGATAATTTCATTTTCTGTGTAAGGTGTCATTTGACAAGGGAAAAAAAAACACTTGTGGAGAAACTACCCATCTGTAGCACTCCAATAAAGTTCTACAGTAGAAGGTCTCGAGGCCATCTTCTTTTCAGACGCCTCGGAGGATTATCAGGAATAGTATGGGAAGCAAGTTGAGAGACTAGCAGATTCAAGTGTGTATGGAGCTTATCATGGAAGGATAGGTATCTAGTTCGGGCCAAATCAGCAACATATGGGATATTAAGATCATGATGGATGAGTTTGTTTGTGACATAATAAGGAGCATTGAGGATTTTGGGTTGTAAGGATTGGATACGAGATGAATTGGATGATTTAGTAAATAAATTGGAAGCTTTTGTCCAGTAAATGTTGAAGTAGGCGAAAGCATCGAGCAGTTTCTTGTCTTTTCAGTCTTGTATAAGGATTCCAAGAGAAACGTTGTCAAGATGGAAACCTAGGTAACGTATCTGTTCGACAGGGATCGGTGGAATATTATTAAAGAATATAGTAGGGCAGGAATTCGTAGGTTTACGACGAAGGGTGAAGGTAATTTGATGGGATTTGTTAGGATTTATACTTGAAGATTTGAGATATGGGATTGAAGAGATTGGGATGCAACAAATGGATCCTTATTAACACAGGAAGAGTAGGAAAAATTATGGTTTAACCTGTAATTTAACTAGGTTTTCCATACTTTTAAATCTCACCATTTTTACATTTGTACTTAATTATTTATTTTTCATATTGTATCTTACTTTTTACCTTCTCATTTTTCTTTCTGTTAGTTTTTTTTACATTATCACCTTTCTGTACACATATTCTGTCATTTTTTTTTAAATTCATATATATATATATATATATATATATATATATATACTTAATAATCTATCCATCGCTAATTTCCTTTACTTTTCTATAACTCTACGAGTCATTATATTCTTTCTTGGTACCGCAATGTTTTTTATAGCTATTTTTGTTTTTTTTTCTTAGCCCTGAATATAAATAAGTTTTGCTTATTTGTTATTATTGACTGCCTCCTCCATTATATCTTATATAGTATTTTTGAGACGAACTAGATCGAAGGTAAAGACAATTAAGATGTAACACGCTAATAGAACTTATTGTTTATTCTGTGCCGACTTTTCGGTCTAGGTTTTAGGACTAATGAATTAATTGCTTTTTCTCTTCGATATTGTCGTTATTTCAGGCCAGGTGCTAACCTCAAGTAAGTTATATTTTCTTACTGTCATTTCTTCATTGACCTCACACCCGACAAAATTCTACATAAAATTAAATCTATGGGAGACTATTCCACATCAAACTGGATTTTTTTTTTGTTACGAATATCGTGGACGATTAATTTTATTTTTTTTAGAACGTTGTTATTAATTGATGTTTTTAAGTTACCACAAAACTATAAAACATAATATAGCATTTATGATATAAGTAACTACAAAAAAGAAGAAATTTTATCCACTATTCCTGTTCATAACGAAAGTATTAGATGTATTTTTATTATTATTTTTGTTTTAGCACATTAAAAAGGAAAATGACTATGTGTAACAATACTGGAAGTCTGTTACAGACGGAAATCACCCAATTCGTAAGTGAATTCACATAAGATTAAATAAGATCATTGCACACCGGGTGTGCTGCTCGCTCCTCGGAAAATTTTTATTTCGAGGTGCGGATTAACACCATGTGTGCAATGTACGGTAAAATGAAAATACATCATTAAAAATTTATAAACATATTTCAAAAATAGTTAGATAAGATAAAGTAGTTATTTTATTTTCAGTAATAAAGAATAGAATATATTGCAAAGAAAATTTTTAAAAAGTAGTAAAAAGTTTTTTGTTTTTTTTAATTTATTTATTGATATCTACAACTGTATTACAATAATACAACAAGTAAATAGGCTAAGTGATATATAATGACATGATAATGAAATGTAGAGAAACTACCCACTGGTAGTACTCAAATCAAAGTTCAAGTAAGGAGGTCACGTGGCCATCTTCTTTTCAGACGCCTCGGAGGATTATCGGGAATTGAAGAGGAAGCTAGGTTTGAAACTAGAGGGTTTGAGTGGTAATGAAGTTTGTTATGAAAGGATAGATACCGGGTTCGGGCCAAATCAGCAACAAAAGGGACATTAAGGTCGTTATGGACGAGTTTATTCTTAACAAAATAAGGAGCATTGAGGATTTTACGAAGGATTTTGGATTGTAAGGATTGGATACGAGAGGAATTCGATGGCTTAGTGGAGCCCCAAAGCTCTACTCCTAAGTCCAAATAGGTCGTATGATGGCCATGTAGATGAGTCTTTTGTAGTTAATTGGGAGCTTAGAGCGTTAGTCTAGTAAGTGTTGAAGTAGCCTGAAACGTCGTGCGGTTTCTTGTCTTTTCAGTCTTGTATGAGGATTCCAGGTTAATCGTTTGTCAAGGTGCAACCCTAAGTATCGGATCTGTTCTACAGGCACCAGAGGGATATTATTAAAGGATACTGTAGGGCAGGAAGTCATTGGTTTACGACGTAAGGTAAAAGTGATTTGATGCGATTTTTGAGAATTTATTTTAATTCTCCAGTTTTGACACCATTCTTCAAGATCAGTGATAGGGGATTGGAGGCTTTGGGATGCAATAACTGGATTGGTGTTGACTGATAAGTAAAAAGTTAAAAAAAAAAAGTTTTTAGATTTTTTGGTACACAGTAAAACCAATGCCAAATTTCGTTTTCCTGTACTTAACAGATTTCATTAGTTCAAGAAAAATCTTATTTGGACGACTAGTTTACTCAGAATAACTGATAATTGCACATTACTGTTATTGCACCCACCGTGTGCTGGCCGTCTTATATAGCCTCGGAAATCAATTGTACACACGGTGTGCAATCAATCTCAAATGGGTTAAACAAACACTGAAAATATCAATACCACAATAAAAATAAAACAGTTATATCAATATCAACTATCATTTTATAAAATATAAATAAAAAAAATTTAAAATAAAAAACAAATTACATATACATAATAAATAAATCAAAACTTACAGTTTATGTTTTAAGACTTTTCAAAGAAGAATATTCTGCAATCTGTAACAAAAAATATCAAATTACAAATGTTGAAATATAAATGAAAAAAAGCATGAATGACTGTAGCTTAATTAAACAACAACAAACAAAAAAAGTTAAAAATTAAGAACAAAAAAAGTTAATACATTTAATTTATAGATTCCGTAGAATTAAAAAAAAATCATTATATAATTTAAGCATTGTTATTTACTAAGCTAAAAGAAAAAATCGCTAAGAAAAAACAATTTCCAGAAATCGGTTAGAAAAATATCCAAAATTCAGTTATTCAACTTCTAGTGGCTTGGGAACTTATTCTTATGCAAATGTATCGATGTCTATATACATAAAAAATAACCAAAAAAAAAACTGTACCACTACGACCCGTGAACGAGTACATGGTAGAGACTGTACTGTTTCATGGACAACGGTTCTGCGAGGAGGTGACTTGTCCTAGATCACGCTCAACAGCCAGATTTCCCCCCTTATTTTGGGTAACCTATTTTTATAATATTTTATAGAGGCTGGGTGAGCTTCAGGAGGGTCCTAGATCCCATATGACCCAGCTTCCGCTGCAAACAGACGATTTATATACATAGCTATAAGGAAATATCAACTTATTTTCTGTCGATTTCTAGCATGCTTGGGATCTTTTTTCTTAAATTAAATATTTTATTTTCTTCTTCTTATTTAGGTAAGCACATAAATATCGTTTTTGCAAAAAAAAAAAAAATATATATATATATATATATCAAAAATCGTTAAAACATCATTTGTCATTTCCTCCATCCGCCCAAAATAAATTCAACGGAGATTAACAGAATTCATAAGAATCAATGTTTATCAATGTTCAATATTTATTTACTCCCACCGTTCAATTAAGGACTCGATGACACAGTTTCTCTTTAAATATTTTAATTTTGAACAGAAAAGATTTGTCCTGGCAGGGATTCGAACTCGGGTCTTCTACATCTCTATTGCAGCGCTCTAACCACTGAGCTACCAAGGCTCATATCCAAGTCAGACAAATCCATTCTCTTCACCGATCCTATATCGGTTTCTCGTTTAGTAACAATCTGTGAGCCAGAAGAAACTCATACGGCATTTAATAGCTAATTATACGGTGATGTATATGTAATGCTGGCCAGTAGAGAGAGAAATGCTTTATTTTCAGCAATGCTGTCCAACAATATTGGATTGCCGTAATACACAGCATACTGATCAATCAAACATAAGTTTGAGCATACATAAAGCAACTCAGGTTCACATTTTATACAGACTTGTGTCGATTTGTTTGTTAGTTTGTTCATTTAACGTCACTTTATGCTGCTATGGCTAATCGGACGATGCTACAGTGGGAGCTCTAAATTTTGCCTATCCAGGTTTAATTAGGATAGGGGTTTTTAACGAGTACCTGACATCGTACAGACACGGGACCCCCATTTAACGTCCCTTCCGAAGGACGGCGTAACTAAGGATTAGATTCTAATTCTATGAATATGCCAACAATTCTATGGAGAAAATATAGAAAGGAGATAGTTGGGGGGTGCAGTAAAAAAAAAAAAAAAAAACACTGAATAAGTACTAGACTTATAATTATGTGCCGACGTTTCGGCCTACAATGTAGGCCATCTTCAGGGCTAAGAGAGAGAAAAAAATATAAAAAACGTGGCAGTAACAAGAATATGGTGGCAAGTAATGTGGAAATTAAAATAGTGAATTAAAATACATTAAAACACATACATATGTAACCTCTAGAAGTCTGGTATCATCCCATTTATATCTATAATTAAACTAGTTTTTTCTAAATCCTTCGTATTCCACCCCTTCTTCTATATTTTAATCTTCTCATTTTGTATCTTTCCGTTTACCTCCTCATTTTTCTTTCCCTTTATATTATGTTTACATTTTATCCTTTCTGTACATTTATTTTCTGTATTTTATATTCGTATTCTTTAATTATTATATCTGTCACTATTTTAATTTCTGTTCATCATCTATAATTTTATTATTATCTGTCACTATTTTAATTTTATTATATTCTGTAACCACTTTAATATTCGTTATCTTTAATTATCATATCTATTCACTATTTCATCATATCTAGTCACTATTTTAATTTCCACATTACTTGCCACCATATTCTTGTTACTGCAACGTTTTTTATATTTTTTTCTGTTTGTTTCTCTCTCTTAGCCCTGAAGATGGCCTACATTGTAGGCCGAAACGTCGGCACATAATTATAAGTCTAGTACTTATTCAGTGTTTTTTTTTACTGCATCCCCCAACTATCTCCTTTCCACATTTGATCATCCAGTCAACTATTTTCCTCTCATATATGGAGAAAATAGTTCTTGATCAAACCGTAAATAAAAAACTCATATTTGCATTCCAGGAAACGCTCAGAAAAATGCTAGAAAATTTCAATGAGCAACCTATTAATGAAACGATTAATGTATAATTTCGTTTATTTCTCAAATGTATTAACCTAATGATATCCAATCTTTCTGCCTCGATAGCATCCTAAAAAAAAAAAAAAGGATTTACATTACACTACATTAAGAGAACATAATGAAAGGAAACATAAGAATTCACCTAAAATGACAGGTTTTCGACAAATGTATTATGCCAACGGTGACCTGTGGCTCCCAAGCATGGTCTTTGACAAAAGGCCAAGAGAAGAAGATCGAGGTGTGGCAGAATAGCATCGAAAGAAGTATTATGAAAGTGAAGAAAAGGGACAAAATGAGATGCAAAAAGTTAAAAAAAGAAACAGGGCTCAAAGACATAATCTTGCAGATGATAAAAAGCAAATGGGCTGGACATCTCCTGCGGTGCAATGACAACAGGTGGTCAAAAATAGTCACGTAATGGACACCATATGACCGAAAAAAGATGAGAAGCAGACAATTGAAGAGATGGAGAGATCCATTTAGGCTTTTGGCCGGACCTCTCTGGTGGAGAGATGCTAAGGATTGAGATCTGTGGAAGAAAACATGGTTGGCCCTTACAGATCCCGTAGGGCTGGTCACAGTAGGGAAGCTTTAAAGACTATTATTCCTAAAGGAAGGTTTATGCAAAGGAGAAAAAATATGTGTGTATAAATATTTATATATACCTAATGTAAAGAATTGTTTTTTATGTTTCTTTGTAATTTTATGTTTTATAGTAATTGTATAATTTACACATAAATAAAGGATATTTTCATTTCATTTCAGATAAAGAGAATCGAGATAAAGAGAACTGAACACTATCACTATGGAGTGTGCCAAGGAAATCGGAAAATTTCGACAACCTCTTTTGTTCCCCTCTTTATATATATATATATATATATATATATATATATATATATATATATATATATATATATATATATATATATATATATCCACAACTGTCAAGTACAAACAATTGGCAATGAGTAGATTGGCCCTCAGTGAAATAAAACAGAATGAGATAAGCAGAAAAGAGGCCAGCGGTGTCTTCTCATTCGATATGATTTCTCATGACATTTATATAGAAATAAATAGAAAATTCGAAATAAAACTGCATAAGAAAGACAAGCAGTCAACTATGACAGCTAAAGTGGCTAAAACTGATAAAACGGTCGAGATAGCGGCATGAAAACAGGTTGGGTATTCTATGAGTAATCTCCCGTCTTGATGCATATATTTTTTTTTAAACGAAAAATTGAGGGTTTCGATACTCAAATTACAATATCAATATTATGACATGGGAAAATTTGCATCAATGATAATACAAATATATTTTATCAAATATCCCTGCTTCATAGTTTTTTTCTAAATAGACACCTCTTGCGCTCACATAGGCAAACTAATTAAATCTTATTCACTATTTCAGGTGTAATTTATATTTTAATCACGAAAAACTTGGTGTGATAACATGCCTCAGCATTATAATGCAAAATATATATATATATATGCAATATAAAAATAATAATTTAAATTATTTCTGTCTTACAGGCCGGAACCAAAGATGCAACAGCAATGGGTATTCAGATAGATCCATCCCAGGGAATGTGGTCCCAAGAAGAAGTTGTTACCAACCGGGAAATGCCTATGCTCTATAGACAATCACCGGATGGCGGTGCTTTTCTCGCCGCACAGCCAATACCAAAATGCGGCGCCTTCTGCTATTTGGCAGTAGTGGCGGATCGCCCTGAGAGTTTTGATGATTGATAGTTGTTTTCATCCTGTACGTAATGTCATAAATTAATACATATGGACTGTTCTCATAGGTACATACATAGGCATGCTCCGTGACAGCACTCGCCTCTCAGTTGGGACAAATCTGTTCTCTTATCTGAAAAATTATTCGAATTCTCTAATACATTAGTTCATTTTCCGTTGAAAGTTGCTTAATGCAGTTTATACTGTTCCACGCGTTGTTTTAAATTAAATTTGATAAATTTACAGAAAGTTTCTCCAATTTTCGAATTTTTTAACAAATGCGAAGTCTAAGTCCTTTGTAAGGTGCTCAGGAGGAGCTCATTTTATAGAGGCTGGGTAGGCCCCAGGAGGGTCCTACGATCCCATATGATCCAGCACCCGCTGCAAATAGACTAATTAAAAATCATGGCCTGCAGCGGGATTTGAACCAGGATTTCCGGCATGGCAACTCAGTGCTCTACCACTGAGCTGCTCCGCTCCCTAAATAACTGTGTGATTCGCGAACCGTAACCGAATTTGTTATATATATATATATATATATATATATATATATATATATATATATATATATATATATATATATATACATAAATAAATATACTTCTCTTTCATTGTATGCATGTTTTAAATTTAATTTCCATTAGTTTGCCTTGATCATCTCTCCTTCCATTAGAATGATGAAGCTAATTTTCCAAGCGGGGGATCAAAGTAATCAATTGCTTGCTCCCTCCCCTCGCTGCATAAAACACATTACAACTTCATCTTTAGCCATAAAGGGTCATAACCGTTATTATTGTATTTTTTTAAATATACATATATCTATTATGTCCTCTTATCAATATTTATTGTAGTGTTTACCTGGTTATTCCCCTGGCGAATAATTAACAGAAGCTTCTTTTCAATCCATCCTCGGGAATGTTCTAATGATGTCCCAATCTTCTATCCCCTTACAGGATTATGGAATATTCATTTATATTTATTTCAATTATCTGTCGGTTAATAATTTCTAAGATTTTAATATTTCATTGCTGGTCTTCAATTTTCAATGAAGAGGGTTTTTTTTTTATTTTTTCAATTTATGGGTGAACAGGTTTGATTGTATTGTTTTATTTTATAGTTCTAACAACTATTACATCATTTGGGTTCTTACCTCCATAATTATAATTTTTTTTTTTTTTTTTTTTACAAAACAGTCAAGAAATATCAAAATGTTTATTTTTTAATATGAGTAAGGTTATTTTTCATCAACGAAAATCAATGATCAAGGTTATTATTCCTTTCACCTTTTTTAAGCAGTTGATAGAGATGTCAGGTTGAGCGGAAATGGAATGGTGAGAAGAGGATTTTATTAATTTTATAGAAAAAATGTGAATGTTAAATTCTAACAATTGGAACATAGTGACAATGTTAAAGATAAATGGACCTCTTTATTTTTCGGTTTTAAATAATTGTAACTGTTGCTGTTTTGTTGATATAAACGTTTATTGATAGATGTCAGGCAGCAGGTGAGGTGCGTTGTCTCCAAATAATTAATGTATTATATGTTACATTTTAAATATCATCAACAGTTTAATCTCATGTACACTTTATACATATATATAATTGTCATCCTTTGACAATTTTCGTAATCCGACGCTGTGAGACTTTTGTAACTCTTTTTATCTCAGTATTGGCATTGCTAGCGAGTAATGAAAAGTGGTATTTTTATCATCGTCTGATTCTTTATTCCGGATGTATACTAAGAGTCTTGTATATTAAAATCGCAAGTACCGAAAATTAAAAAAAGTATCGATATTTGAAAAAAAATAAAATACACATTATTATATGTAAGGAAGAAATAGTTGGGTTGGACATACTAAGAGCGAAAACGCCATTGTGGTTTTGTGTATTCATGTCATCTGTATTCCTCTTGGCTATTTTCGATTCAATGTGAATCCTCATCTTTTGAAGATAAAACACAACTGTATTTTATTGATATTATCATATGCCTAATTTGTTATCCGAAAAAAAATTATCGATACCTTACAAATCGATGTAGCAGTAAGTCCCTAAGCAAAGAATATGGAGTCCCGATATTGGAAATGTCGATATTTTTTTCTTTATATCACCTCTCATTCATTTTCAGTTATGTGTTCTGTTGCATCCTCACGTTGTTGTCAATTGCGTTGGAATTAGAAATGAAGCGGATAGCTGAGCCATATTTCGCTGACAATCGAGTCGGGGTTTGCATTGTCAGGAGTCATTATGCCCAATCATTGCGACAATCTAGCCTCCATTGCCTCATCCAATTCCATCCTACAATTCCTAAAATGAAATGTGAAAGAGTATTGTTCTCCACTTTTTTGCTGTTTGCACTTCCTCTTTCGCATTTTCCAGGAAAATGTGGTCATTTTAATAATGAATTATTCTTCGATCTGGAACGACTCAATTATTTAGACAGAAATATTTATTGCAAGTTGAATGTCATCAGTTAATAAACTTTTCCAAGCTGATAGCATCAAGTACTCATGATGATGTTGAAAAAAATTCAGCTCCATCAAAGGTAGCCAGTAAAACGTCTTAGCCGTTTCTGTTGTTTGAAGGAAAAATTGATGCGAACAATTGACCAAAGAAAATGTGTATCATTTCGATTGTGTGGCGATAGTGAATTATGGAGTTTGATTCTGAACCTAGCTCATTGGAATTCATTTGTTCGAACTTGGAGTCAATCGGAATGTGCATTTTTCAAAATATGTACTGAGAAAAATACATTTGTTTATGCGTATGCAAAATTCGATGGAATTCAATAAAATATATATGTGATATACAGCACCAGGCAGTCCCTGGAATGACGGGCGAATTTGGTTTTGGAGGTCTAAAGTGGAAGTCGTCCTTCAGAGGGGATGGATGAAGCCAATGTTTTTCTATCTAGCTATAGAAATGTGTAAAATGTTTAGCTACATCCATCATAGCGCCGGTTATACAATCTCGATATAGAATAGAATAGAAAAAGTAACTCCATTCTGTGACAAAGTCCCTTTAGAATAACAAATATGAACAGAAAAAGAAACATAATATTTATATGGCCAGAAGGCTAAATGTTACAAATCATGAAGCGTGTAAAAGGTGACAGAAAACAGTTTAAAAATAAGTATTTAAACAAAAAATAAACAGTACGAATCTTGACAAGATGTTAAGCAATTAAAGAGAATAGATAAATCCATAACTATTGTTAAATGCATGAGCTAGCATGCAATAATTTCTTTACATGATGTACATCTTCTTAAAAAACAAAACTAAAACAACTAATTAACACACTGAATTATTCTATACATTACATTTTAAGCTATATAGATTGGTTTCTATTTATCTTGACTGTTATGGAAATATATTGTGTTTTAGTTCTTGAGTTTCAGTCCTTCTTGAACTTCTTAGGCGACGTTTCGAGACTAGGTTAGTCTCATACTCATGCCCTGACAGTGAAAAAATGAGCTTTTATTCAAAACATTAAATAGCACACTAAAATAAATATAAAATGACATGTGTAAGTTGTAATAGATAGGGTGTACTTACAAGTTCCAAAGAATGGATCAGTTTATCATTAATCAGTTACTTCGCAATATATCATAAAATGTTTATATTGGAATAACTATTACACTGAACAACAATGAATTTGTTTCGGGCTTAAAAATACCCAGTTATTATGTATTTTCACATAATAACTGAGTTCAAAAATCACCTCGAAAATGACCAATTAGCACTTGTTTTCAAGATACAGTAACATGTCATTTTTTAATGCTCAGCTTTCACTTTGTCGAGAAATTTAGTTTTTGGATGTTGGTACGCCTGTTAACTGACAAAACCAACAGTTGTACAGCTATTTTGAGGTTGTACAGTAGGGATAGGAAATCACATTACATTCAAACAGACTGGCCTGCAAGAAATCTTGGCCCTAGTGAAAAAAATGTTGTTGCCCTGCCTCTCGTCGACCCGAAAGATATATTTCTTCCACCACTACATATAAAACTCGGTTTGATGAAAAACTTTGTCAAAGGCATGAACAAAGAAGGAGAGGCCTTTAGATATTTGAGGGAAAAATTTGCTTTCCTAAGTGATGCAAAAGTTGAGGAAGGTGTTTTTGTTGGGCCACAAATTCGGGAGCTTCTGAAGGATCCTGCGTTTGACAGAGTTTTGGAGGGGAAAGAAAAGGAAGCTTGGAATGCGTTCAAGGTAGTTGTTAAAGGTTTTTTGGGGAACAAAAGAGAAGATGACTATGTTCAGTTGGTGAGGATACTTCTACAAAAATATCATAAACTTGGATGCAACTCTCAAAATTCATTTCCTCCACTCTCATCTAGACTTTTTCCCTCCTAGCTGTGGTGCGGTCAGTGATGAACACGGTGAGAGATTCCATCAGGATATTTCTGTAATAGAACAAAGATATAAGGGCCGTTGGAATGAATCAACGCTTGCAGATTACTGTTGGTGCGTGTGTAGGGATGCTCCAGAACTCACCTACAAAAGACAGGCCAAAAGAAAAATGAAATCCACAGGATGGTAATAATATCCAATCTGCCAAGTATTCTGCCATTAATTTTCAACTCCAAATTAATTTATAATGTTGATAAACTTATGGTTTAAAATTTACTGATTTGCCTCAATTTGTTAACGTTATATATTTTGACCCATGGTGTATCACAGAAACTAGAGCTAATAAAATTTTTTCATAGTCATTTTCGTTTTTTTCAACCCAAAATTAGTAAGATTTGACTCATGAAGTGAAGGAAACATTACAAAAATATTTTTTTGTTGGACAGTGTAATCAATGAACAAGTAATCTATTTTTAGGAACAGCAGTTTATTTAATTGTTAAATATATTAGATTATTTTTATTTCATTAGGAATTAATTGAATTTGCATAACACGAGCTTAGACCTCGAACATCCGATTTTTTGTTTATAGCGCGATATTTATACTTCTCTATAGTTATCATTTCTTTTATATTCCGTTCGAAACTATTTTTCTCTTGGTGTATTATTTTAGGTTTATCAAATTTAAATGTATGTTGTGTATTTCTAAAATGTGTAGTGAGAGCTGTTTGATCTGGTGTATTAGGGCTTTTTATTATCGAATCACAACTAAATTTGTGTTGGTGCACTCTACGTTGTAACTATTGTTCCGATGTTCCGAAATAAGATTTACCGCATTATCTTGACGCCGTATTTCGTATACGACATTTGATTTTAGCTCTAATTTATCCGAATCTTTGGTTTTTGTAAATAGTTTTGACACAGTGGCTGTGTTTTTGAAAGTAATTGCGGAGTCTTTTTTACTTTTATTACCGGTGAGTGTTTTTGCTAGACTTTCTGAAAGTGTTGGTATATAGGGTATTGTATAATATTTTTTTAGGATTGGTTTCATTTAGGTTGTTTTGGTTAGAAAGTGTTTTTGTTGTTTTTAATAAATTACGAAGGAGGCTGTGCGGATAACCATTCTTTAATAAGAGGTCCACTACGTTGTTTTTGGCTGTTTTATGGTGTATTGGGGATGATGCAATAGTTTTCTCGCACGATTTATTAGGTTTTTAGCCGTATTTATTTTATCTTTTGGGGCACTGGCCTGTGTAGTGAATGTATCGACCAGAGTGAATAGGTTTTGCCACCATTTAGTTTCCATTTCTCCGTTTGATTTTCTGATTAAGAGAACTTCTAAAAATGGTATTTTATTATCTTTTTCAAATTCAATAGTGGAATATTTATTAAATTCACTTAAAATTATTTCTTTTTCATTGTTTTCGGTTGGTATTGCTGTTATGATATCATCCACATATTTAAATAGAAACGGGATATTAAATGGTATTTTTGGTATGACTGTATTTAACAGTTGTTCTTAATAAATATCAGCCAAGCAATTGTAATGCAATATGAAAAACCACAATGCAAAGCCTTATGTTACAAAATTCTCCAGTACAACAGACACTTTCCGGTCGATGTTTCGCCTATTCAGGCATTATCAAGACACAAAAAAAGGGTTTTATTGATCACATCTCGAAGAAGAAGGTGCACTACATCCCACAATCAACTGCCAAGACGTTCAACATACAACTGCCTTGGTGGTGGGGTGCTGTCTCAGCTTCGGAGCCTGGTTGGGCTGTTCGTTGTGGAATGTATTATGTATCTATATTTTATATTATATATCTATATAGAGAGATGTGGGAGCGGAGTGGCTCAGTGGTAGAGTACGATTGGTAGAGCTAGAGTGGAAGAGCCGGAAATGCTGGTTCAAATCCCGCCGCGGACCATGACTTTTATTTAGTTTGTTTGCATATAGGATCTAGGACTCTCCTGAGGCCAACCCAGCCTCAAGGGGGGAAATCTGGCGGTTGAGCGTGACCTAGGACAAGTCACCTCCTTGCAGAACCGTTGTCTATGAAACAGTACAGTCTCTACCATGTACTGAACCCCAGACCCTTCATGGGTTGTAGTGGTACAGGTTTTTTTTATATAGAGCAATCTCTTGCCATCGAAAAAATACATGATATGGAGAAATACTAGCGAAAAAAAAATGAAATGAAAAGCCCAACAAAATAAAGATTTGAGATATCCTCTCCAGTTCTAGGAAAATAAATGAAAAAGTATTCCAATTTAAAAAATAAAAAACAATTCGGTCTTGAGTTGAAAAAAAAAAAAAAAAAATAAATGAGGCTGTACCGTAGCCACGGGGATTTTAGGAATGTTTTTTCTGTTCGACATTTCCACTCGAAAATTCTACATAGCTTATTCCCCTTTTTATTTAGAATGTGTTTCAAATCAAAAAAAAGACTTCTCTCAAGTTTATATTACAAAATGTTATTCAGCAAAAATAATCACAAGTATTTTTTATTTTGTTTTATTATTCAATGAAATTTACAACTGCATTATAATAATACAACAAGTAAATAGGATGAATTGTACATATTGTCATGGATAAAGACAAGTAGAAAAACTACTCAGTGGTAGTACTCAAATAACAAGTTCACTTAGAAGGTCACGAGGCCATCTTCTTTTCAGACGCCTCGCAGTATTTGAATTGAAGAGGTTGCCAGGTTTTTAACTAGTGGGTTTGAGTGGAAATAAAGTTTGTCATGAAAAGATTGAAATCTGATTCGGGCCAAATCAGCAACAAACGGGACATAAAGTTCATTATGGATTATTTTTTTCGTAACAAAGTAAGGAGCATTGAGGATTTTACGAAGGATTTTGGATTGTAAGGATTGAATACGAGAGGAATTCGATGGGTTAGTGGAGTACAAAAGCTCTATTCCGTAGGTCCAGATGGGTCTAATGATTGTCATGCATTTGAGTCTTTTGTAATTAATCGGGAATTAAAAAAGAATTTTTATTTTTAGGTTGAAAATGTACAAATTTTATAAAAAAAAAAATTTTAAGAATAGTTTTAAATTAAATAACGTTAAAGGGACTTATAAGAAATGTAAAATTGAGAATGACATATAAATGCTGAAACGTTTTTAAAATAAAGAAAAAAAATATATGACTGGAAAAAGGTTTTATTTTAATCACTTGAATGTTTAATCGGGAGCTTAGAGCGTCTGTCTAGTAAGTGTTGAAGTAGCCTGAAATGGCGAGCTGTTTCTTGTCTTTTCAGTCTAGTATGAGGATTCAATGTTAAGCCTTAATTATAAGTAATAAAGCTATTTTATTATTGTAGTTTTATCATTTATAATTGAGGATCATTTGAAATTCTTTTCTTTTTTTTTACTCCAATCTTTTTTGTTTTAATACAAAAATTAGACAAGTACTACAAACCTTTCCAACATGTAGAAATTAATAAGCATTTCAAGATTTTCTTCTATAGTTTGGCCTGTTATGTACTGAGTCGATTTCATTTATTATTAGTTGTTTTTTTCTTTTATATTTTACTAAAGTTAGCGTTTCTACTATTTTTTTAATCAATTTTTTCATTTAACCCCCGCTGAATGTACTCCTTCCATCGACCCAACGATTCATAATGGCGCAGCTGCGCTCTGTCCTTCTTGAATACTTTCCAACTGCCATCTTTTTCGCCCTCCTTCCCCTTTACCATTAATCCATCTTCAGATAAGCTTATAACGCCTATGGGCACTGGTTTCGAACATAATAAATGCCTTATTAAAAAGTAGAATCGCTGTTGAACTTGAGCCTCGAGGTTCCTTTTTTTTATTGTAATTTTCTGCTCTACATTATTCCACTATCGAATTCGATTTGAATATTGACAAAACGGAGGGGGAGGGTATGACCTTTTTTTATATTTATTCCAGTGTATAGCCAAGGATCTTCAGTATATTGAATGAATACAAATTTGGTATGAAATATATAAAAGATCTGGTGGGGAATAAAATTACTCTACATCCTGCGCGGATTGTCTGTAGAAACAAAAGTCGTTGAAACTAGGAGCTGTGTATATTCATTTTATCACAATGTCAAACGGTTATATCCTAACAATTTAGTTGTCATCGGAAATACTATTTCTTGGTTTAGTACGGTATACAAATCATTTTTCGCCCTATTGCTCGTCGTTAATTTCCTCCAAAAATGTTTTGGAGCCTGTAAGGCTAGAGATTCGTTGGTCATTTTTCTGTCATGAAATAATTGTAAGCGCATGAAGCTTCTGAAATCATTGAAGATGGAATTTTCTAACCTACGTCCCGCTTGACGAAGAACCGGGTCTTAAGATTATACTTGTTTTGAAAGTGATTGAATTTCCGTGGTCCGAAGAATTGGAGTGGAAAAGAAAATTTTCAGAAAATTTTGGTCCGATGGGGTTTACAGGGAAGAAGAGAGGTGACAGAGTTGTCCTTCCTATTCTGTCTTACGCTTCGGGATCGTGGACCCTCACAACAAAATACAGGAGCCGATACCAGCAATAGTAATTAGTTATATTCGAAAAGTAGAAAGGAATAAACGGGAAGATAGGATACGGAATACAATCATATTGGCTGATATCGACGTTAAACCAGCTGAGACCATCCTAGAGGAGAACAAACTGAGGTGGCGCGTACATACTCTCTTTGGTTATACCCAGAGAGAAACGCCAGGAAGACTAACGAGACCCGCACGGAAGGAAAATGGGCCCGGAGGAAGGACAGCCTGATAGTTTTAATAGCTGTACTGTGTAAAATATCGTATACCGTGAACGATCTACTATGTATTCGACTGTACTGTTTCATGGACAACGGTTCTGCAAAGAGGTGACTTGGTCTAGGTCACGCTCAACCGCCAGGTTTTCCCCCTTATTTTGGGTACCCTATTTTTATAATATTTTATAGAGGCTGGGTGAGCTTCAGGAGGGTCCTAGATCCCATCTCCCGCCGCAAACAGACTAAATAAAAGTAACTGCCTGCAGCGGGATTTGAACCAGCATGTCCGGCATGGCAACTCAGTGCTCTACCACTGAGCCACTCCGCTCCCTAAATAACTGCCTATAAAAGCAATAAAATATCAATTTCTTCTAGCACTTATCTGCTTTAGATTTGTATCAGCATATTAAATGTAAAAATCCGCTAGGAGAACCCATGAAGGGAGTAGTGTACACTGCATGGTAGAGACTGGTACGATCCTGTTATTAAGCCAAGGATTGTGGAGGGAGTCGATCTGGGAGAGATGGCACTCAGCCAACAGGTTTATTCCGCAGTTGAGGATATGCACTTAACAGAGGCTGGGCGAGCCCCAGGAGCTCTACGAACCCCCAGGTTTGATTCATGCTCCTAGCTTATTATGAACCCGGGACCTAAAAATCAGTAACTGAGCACCCTAGCCTGCTCCCCTTATTTAATGTAGAAAAAAAAAAGGTTTCAACTAAAATTTTTGTATTAAAAATAACAAGATACTTACTAGTAACATAAAAAATAAAATGCTTTTAAGAATTTAATTTAATTAAATAATGAGACGAGAATTTAAGAAAAAAATCTTAAATTATCTTCTAGAGGAAATCAACAATAAATATCTTTTTACTTCATTTACTCGTTTAAAATAATCGCTATTCAATTATCCCGTTAAAAAATCCTTTGCCTTTAAAAGCTTTTTTAATTTCATCCTTTTTTTTTCTTTCTTTTCTTGAAACCTTATTAAAATCTAAGTGACAAAAGACATTTGCCGCTCCCTTTTCCAAGAGATTATTTATATACCTTAGAGAAGGGTTTTCGTTCGGAATTAATTTGCTTGTTTTTTTTAAGTACTTAAAAAAATTCTAGTAAACTTGTCAAAGAAAACGCAGAGTACTTCAACCGGCTCAGTTTTAAGAGCAATCTAATGCTTTAAAGGCTTCCATGAAAAATATTCAAGTTGTACATACTGTCAAAAGAGGCTTTAGATATTTCAAGTGTTGAACGCTGCTAAGTACCCGAAGTATTTATTAAAAGAATAAAACCGTATTTTATCTCAGAATTATAAGAAGATAAATGTTGAGTAGAACTTGTATTATCTCTTGATTATGAGCATCGATCTCTTGATTACGAGAATCGAACTGAACACTATGGAATGTGTCAAGGAAATCGGAAAATTTCGATAACCTCTTTTGTTCCCCTATTTATATTTATATCCACAACTGTCAAGTACTATTGGCAATGAGTAGATTGGCTCTCCGTGAAATAAAACAGAATGAGATAAGCAGAAAAGAGCCCAGCGGTGTCTTCTCATTCGATATGATTTCTCATGACATTTATATAGAAATAAATAGAAAATTCGAAATAAAACTGCATAAGAAAGACAAGCAGTCAACCATGGCAGCTAAAGTGGCTATAACTGGTGAAACGGTCGAGATAGCGGCATGAAAACAGGTTGTGTATTATATGAGCAATCTCCCGTCTTGATGTATATATTTTTTTTTTAACGAAAAACTGAGGGTTTCGATACTCAAATTACAATATCAATATTATGACATGGGAAAATTTGCATCAATGATAATACAGATATATTTTATCAAATATTCTGCTTCATAGTTTTTATTTCTAAATAGAGCTGGAAAAATGTAATAATGCTACCATAAACCTTGAACCTACTTGAAAAATGTTTCCTTGTTTCTGCCCATCGAAAGTATTTAAAAAAAAATATTTTATCTCAAAAATGCTTTGTCATATGCTTCGCGCGCTTATTCCATCGTGCTTAAGGAGTTAATCGGTCTGCATTCTCAGTTTTTTTTTTCCAACAGTTAAAAAAAATATTTTAATCAACTCCAAACTGAGCGCAAGTTTTGGAGATAAATGTTTGATATAATTGGAATTATATTGTAAATATTGAATTTACGTTTAATAAACCTCTAAACCTAATTGATTAAATTGAAATATTTTCTAGCCAATTTTCGGTAATTATTCCCCAGGTTGTAGCTTCGATATGAGTCATAAGTTACCACGAGCTTGTGCGATAGTCCAGGCAACGAAGGAAAAATGGCGGAAATAATTCATGTAGAAGCCAATTTTGGCACACTTGTAGGGAAACGTGTCCTGAACAACATAGTAAAAGTACTGAGGGGTGGGGGTGGAGCTAAGGGTTGGGGGGCCTTCTAAAGGTTCCTTTTTTCATTATAACGCAATTGGGAAAAACCACAATGCAAAGCCTTATGTTTCAAAAAATACACCTACTTACCAGTCGACGTTTCGCCTATTCATGCATTATTAAGACACCAAAATCAAAAAGGGTTATGTGAATCGCATCTCGAAGAAAAAGGTGAATACATCCCAACGATCAACAGCCCAAACAGGCTCCAAACATGAGACAACAACAGTTGTATGTTGAACGTCTTGGTGGTGGGGTGCTGTCTCATGTTTGGAGCCTGTTTAGGCTATTGATCGTTGGGATGTATTGCACCTTTTTCTTCGAGATGCGATTCACATAACCCTTTTTGATTTTGGTGTCTTGATAATGCCTGAATAGGCGAAACGTCGACTGGTAAGTAGGTGTATTTTTTGAAACATAAGGCTTTGCATTGTGGTTTTTCCCATTTGCATTATAATAAATAATAGTGTTTCTTTTGAGTTTTTGGCTCTATTTTAGCGTTCCTTTTTTCAGTTTTTTGTTAATAACTCGAAAAATACTGCCTCTAGCGAAAGAATATTTATATAATAAATTAATCTACATAAAATTTTCTATAAAAAAGGTTCTATACACTTTTGCTAGGATCAATGCTTAAGGAGATATGGAGGGCGGAAGATGGAAAATGAAAAAAAAAATATTTTATTGTTAAAAATGAAATTTTTGTAGTTACGAATAATATGGTTATTTTTGAAAATTAAGTAATTAATGTTTAATGATGTATTTTGAACATTAAATTTCGTCGAAATCTAAACTTTCATCTTCGAATCTCGAAGTATCTCGAAAAATACTGCCTAGTGAAAAAATGTTCATACATTAAATTAATATAAATAAAATTCTCTATAAAAAAGGTTTTACACACTTTTTTTGCTAGAGGACAGTCCTAAATCTAGAAATAATCTTGAAATGATCGCAGATATAAATTCGTATGATAACATTACATTTAAACTATCCTTTAAGGAATTTTCGTCTCTACATGATACAATAAACAGAGTAGAAGCAGGTGAAAATATTGCACTGACGGTTTATAAGCATAGGGAATCTTTAAACACAGATTTTTTAAAGTTTAAGTCGCCACCACCAGCTAAGAATCAAGAAAAAAATCAAAGAAGAAAGGTAAAAGTGCAAGACTTGTGTCGGTTTTACCTCATTTTGTGGTTTATACCACAACTAAAAAAATTAGCTGCAACTAGTTTACACTGCACTTTTTATCAGAAACTGGAACTCCAATAATCATGGTATAAAAAACATACAGAAAATAAATATAAACATTTTAAAAATGAGTGAGTTAAATATTATGATATCGTTAGCACACAATGTTTTGTTTGGGACAAGGGACGTCCGAAATTATCTTAGGGGTAAGGTAAAGAAAAAGCAATATTACCGCCGGATGGAATATTGCTTAACGAAAAGGAATGTTTTTGGACTTAGAAATCGCTTGAAGGAGTAGTTGACTACTTTTTAAATGACAGAACGATTCGTAAATTGTATATAATTAAGAATAGTCAACTGTTTCTGGGAGACACTCTTTCAGATCAACCTTCAACATCACGTGATGTCTCTCTCCTCTTTGCGTTCAGGACAAGTGAAATTTGATTTTAAAACAAAGTATTTTTTCTGCACAGAAACGTATGACGAAGAGAAGGAGATAATAAAACCTTATGTTAAGCGTCGAACAGTTTTTCATGTTCGTACCAGTGCGATTCACAATCCCATTCTCGATTGTACAAAAGAAAGGATGAGTGGGGAAACGACATAGTAAGACGTAAGTATCTCCACTATTTTTGATCTACACGAAGCAGATGCAATATGTCATGACGATTGTGACAAAAGATTCTTGTTGACCTCCGTACCTTCAAAAAGAGAATCTGGACGGCCTCAAGATGAAGGGATTTCAAATGCAATGGAAGAAATCTTCGATTATATTGAAGGTACTGATAATTGCCAACATTGTATGGACGAGTTGTTGAAACAGGTTATTACAGAACCACCCTACATGTGAAGACCATTAAGGAGAGATTGAGGGGAAAATACGGGGACCAAATTTTTTTTAGTACAATTAGTACCAGACAAACTGTCTTCCCCTTTCCTAGTTTTAGTGATAACATCTTGAGCGACTCGTGGTACACCTCAAGGTGTAAAGATGAACAAAGGGAACGTGGGAGAACTGTACAAAAAGCTGCCGAAATTATCTTGGAAGAAATAGAATCCATGACTTATGACAACAGTACCTATCCTCCTTCAGCTAGCTTCTGCAGTGAGGCTGAACAATTAATGCTTAAGTCTCTCAGAGTCTTCATGGACTGCATTGCAGTGACCCTGTGGCACCCGACTCCGTTTTGGAAATGATCTTTTGCCGATACACGACTGGGTGTCGGATGCGCTGCGGTTGTCGCCTAGCAGGGATTGCCTGCTCCGGTGCCTGTCGATGCCTCAGCTCATGCCCCGTCAAAGACAACTTCGATGAAGATGAAAGTTTAGATTTCGACTAAATTTAATGTTCAAAATACATCATTAAGCATTAATTACTTAATTTTCAACAGTAAACATATTATTCGTAACTACAAAAATTCATTTTTAACAATAAAAATTTCATTTTTAACAATAAAAACGTTTTTTTTTTTTCATTTTCCATGTTCCCCACTCCATATCTCCTTAAGCATTGATCCTTTTTTATAGAAAATTTTATGTAGATTAATTTATTATATAAATATTCTTTCGCTAGAGGCAGTATTTTTCGAGTTATTAACAAAAAACTGAAAAAGGGACCTTTAGAAGGCCCCCCACCCTTAGCCCCGCCATTTTTCCTTCGTTGCCTGGACTATCGCACAAGCTCATGGTAACTTGTATTTGTCCAATATCAAAAGAAAAGTCAAAACTTATGACTCATATCGAAGCTACAACCTGGGGAGTAATTACCGAAAATTGGCTAGAAAATATCTCAATTTAATCAATTAGGTTTAGAGGTATATTAAACGTAAATTAAATTTTTATAATATAATTCCAATTTTTTTTTGCCAATTCATAATTCCTTTCGTACAAAATTGTATTGATAAAATCTCTAAAAATGATATTACATGCAATAAGTCAATTGATTCGAATGGGAATTAGAAACTGAATATTTCAACAAGAACGAGCTTTTTTTTTGGTACTAGTATGTTTAAGGGCCTGCTGACATCAGCGCACTCAGGTGTCACTTACCTCAACTATTTGGACCTTGTCAGGTTATGCATGAATTTTAAATAGGCATTGCCTTTCATTATGATACAACAGATTATAGGAAATGAAATAAATGAGGAACATGTAGACAAAATTAAACTATAAATAATAAAACATTTATTACAAGGAGTATTCATTAAATAACACTTATAATATGATAACTTTTAAATGTTTTTATTTTAAAGAGAAAAGATTTGCCCGGGCCAATATTAAAAATATGATGTTATGATAAACAATGAAACATTTATTCCAAACAATGATCATTAAAAAGAACAATATCTTCAAAAATTGCATCAGAAGGGTCTCTTCCCTCTAACTTTGTTATATAAAATATATAAAATGGACAATAGTCTCCAAAAGTAATGTACTATTCCTCAACCACGTATTTAATCGAATACCCAGGGTCTTGTTGCATCCTTTTTTCTGGCATCTCCATCTAATTTTATTCCCCACTTGCAGTTTCATATCATGTCCATTTCTACAACGCATTTTCTGCGGAATGGCATTCCGAAAAATCTTCGAATTCCAAGTCATATTTGAAGAAAAATAATCAAAAACACATTCACGTTCAACTTGACATAAACAATAACAAAACAATAGAAAGGTTACTATAACAGTAGGAGGTGGTTAAGAAAAGTGACACCTGAGCGCGCTGATGTCAGCAGGCCCTTAAACATACTAGTACCTTATTTTTTTTATTTATAATGTTTCGGAAAAGCAATATTGTAAAACAAATATAATGAAGAATTCTAGGAACACTTGGGACAGTTGAGACGCACTTGAGACGCGTGAGAAGATAAACAGATATAAGTAGATAGATACAATCGAAATTATCAAATCTAATCGGATGAGCAACCCGGCAACCGCCTCATTTAATAGTACTTCAACCAACGACCATTATCGTGCTTGTATCGGTTGATATAATAAATAATCATTAGCAATTTCCTTCGATAATTACACGATAAATATTACATAAGCTCTTAAACAAACAAACTTCAATCTACATCTTCAAAACAATCTTTAAAAATTGATAAATTCATGAATAGCACTTATAGGGAAGGAAAAATCGATTTCACCTTTCCCCGACCGGATGATATCGGCAGCTAAAATACGAGTAAAATGATGATCGCACGAAAGAATAGATTAAAAAAACGAGACATTAACATCATTGTCTTCAAAAATAATAAGAAACAAACCAGAGAGGATAGTTTGTTCGTTTAACGTTTACGTTATTCAACATTCAACTACTGCTATAGCTAATCGGACGATGCGACATTGGGAGCTCTAAAGTTTGCCTACCTAGTTTTAATTAGGATAGGGATTTTTAACGAGTCCTGACATCGTACAGGATTTAACGCTCCTTCCGAAGGACGGCATAACCAAGGATGTTTCACTCCCTTCAAAAAATCCTAGGGCCACCTGCCGGGCTACGAACCCGCCATCTTGGGCTTAGTAGTTTGTTACACTAACCACTAGACCACAGGTCGCCCCAGAAAGGATCGTTCAATGAGTTGGTACACTGGATTCCTCGGGATTTAGGACAACGCCTTCAAATAGTGCAATAGTTCAAATAGAGCTAAAACCATCGAATTCCTCTCGTATCCAATCCTTGCAATCCAAAATCCTTCGCAAAATCCTAAACGCTCCTTATTTTGTCACAAATAAAACCATCCATAATGACCTTAACGTTCCATATGTTACCGATTTAGCCTATTCCAGATACCTATCATTCCACAATAAACTTCAAACTCATCCAAACCCACTAGTTTCCATCCTTGCATCCAATTCCATCCCGGACAATCCTCCTAGGCGTCTGAAGAGAAGATGGCCTCGGGACCTTCTATTATAGAACTTTATTAGAGTGCTGTCAGTGGGTAGTATCTCTACATGTGCTATCATGTATTATTTACTCTTATAGCAATTGTACTAGGTGTATGTATTACAGTTGTACAACTCAATAAAATAAAATTAAAAAAAATAGAGCTAGGACATTTTATAATAATTATGAGGCCTTACAAGTACAAGTCCTTTAACACACGAAATGTCGACTGTTTTTGAAGAACTACACCTACGCCCTTCAACGGAAATTATTTCAGCAAACGATATGAAAAAAATTAAACGGTAAAAAACTGAATTCTACAACTAGAAAATAGAAAAAACGTAGTCATAGTAACTAGCCGAACGAAAAACTTGTAACCACTACGACCCGCGAACGAGTCTGGGGTTCAGTACATGGTAGAGACCGTACTGTTTCATGGGAAACGGTTCTGCAAGGAGGTGACTAGCCGAAGGAATCAACCCAAAACAAAAGGATACATGACAAATGCTGTCCTTCATAAAACAAGAAGACGAAAGAAAGTTTATCATCACCACTTTTTGCCTCAATAAACATTTTGATAAAAATGTTACATTATAAAGTCATGAGGGCAGTCATTGTTACTCTAGAAAACCTATTCGGCAGGGTATTCCTAACATTTGGACATTTAAATTTTCCAATGAGAAAGATTAGTTAAACAAGACGATAAATAGACGCATTTACTAATATTTATAATCGGGAGCCATCCCTTTACGGCTGTTAAAAATTTCATAAATAATAAAACCGGCCGCAATGGGAGAAGGGCTCACTCAACAAGTGCCCCCCCCCTTCCTCCTACCTGTCTCTTCCCCATCTTTAAAACTTCAATAACAGTTTATACTTTATTTATTACACGATCGATACCTATTAATAATAAATCTAGTTTATTATTGATCTAGATAAAATAATTCGAGGTCACTGAGAAAAGTAAAAAAACTACAGCGACAAGGATGGCTAAATGAACGGAAACACGCTAGATTTTAACATGTTTTTCAAATGTATGGCTCGTGTAAAGTCACACCTAATTTATACCTAGTTAAACCCCCTCCCGTGCCATTTCGGCTAATGAGGATATAGCAGGAGTGTTAATACTGTAGCCAATAAAATATTTTTATAATTACTCGCACTGAAAATAAATAAATAAAGTGGAGATGACTAATTGATGATACTTATAAACAGTTAGAGTTAAATAGACAAAGTAATTAATGACATCAAACAAACGAGTTACAGTTGATTGGATAACATAAATAATGGCGTTAAATCTGTGTGTCATGTTGCTCCTAATTAAAAACGGTCATTAAACTATTTACTGTCGCTTATACAGAAGTAGTAATGGCAACAGATTAAGGAGCATAATGAATGTTTTAATTCCGGATGAGAAAATTATAAGAAATTTGTGTGAAGTATTTGTGCACTTATAAAAGCGGAGTATGTAAGACAACATGGCGATTAATAAGAAGAAGAATTATTAGAAAGCTTATAGAGTAATGCAATAAAAAAAATAATATACTGGAGAAAGAGGGGGGAAGGTCACCAGAATAGTTTCGCCATTTCCGAAGGACGATGTTGAAACTGTGGTTTCAAGGAAAATCCAGTAGCAGTCATGAAGAGTCCTACAAGTCATGAGCATCGTCATTATTCTCTGTTTACTAATTTGTTACCCTAATCGTCCTTTCTCACCACAATATCCTCCTGCAAACAAAATAACGCGAAAATTTCCAGTCAATTATAATCCATCGTTATCGAAGTATTTCTTGCACTGCCTACACGACCCGTAAATTTCTCTAGTATCATCTCTCATCATCCCCCACTTTGACTATGGCTAAGTAATATACGAATGCGTTACAAATATATTTGAGGTCAGATAAAAGCGGATTATGAATTGTTATACAACTTCTTTTTTTTTTAATGAGTCACCATTTCCAGAATGGATAGGAATCTGCCCAGGGGGAAGCATCGATATAAAATATGATGTATATGTAGCGTTAAAAAACATAGCTTGTTCTCTGAATGTATTGCAAGGTCGGTTGGCCACTGACGAAGAAGAGTAAGCCTAGAATTGTGTAGATCCCAGAGCCAGTGGAATAGAGATTGTGGGGTTAAGTGCTGAAGGATTCGCTTCTCAAGTTCTATTGCTGGAGGGAGGAACTGCAAGAGAAGGGGAAGTCTGGAAATAGACCTTCCATTCGACACCATCTTCCAATCTCTCTCTAAGGTATCCCTTCCGATCAATATAGCAGTAATTGAAATTTTACATATCTGTATTCAGGCTGTCTCATGTAACCAAATATAACGTATCTGTACAGAAAATTGGTATATTTTTTCAATACATATCAGGAAATAAAGGTCGACCGACATGATACTGTCTCGATTTTTGTTCTTATTTATTGCAATTTATTTCATGGCCCAAAAATTACGTAAGTATTGCATTTCATTAACATTATTCCTTTAACACAGAAGGAAAAGATGAATATATCGAAACTTTAGAGTTAGTGTGGAGGAGTAGAAAATCAGACTTATCGAGAAATACAACCCCCCAGTAGATACTATACCATCGAGGCAGGAGTCTTTACTGTAATTTAAATGTGCATGTGGGACAATGTATGGAAATGGCACAATTATTAACAGATGATACATGACATATACATTGAGTGACTTGACATATAACATTTATAAGTGACAAGGCAAGATAGCCAACACACTACCAGTCAATTGCTAGTATAACAGTACCCACCCCAAGCTCTTACCTATACAGATCTTTTCCTTATATCCCTGTCAAAATAAAAAAAAATTTAAGTCTTACTTTTCCAAATCTTCGCCTTGGTTTTGAGCCATACCTACAATTAGTTGGGAGAAGTGTATTGAAAGTGAAGGATATTATTTTGATTAATAAAAGCATTGCTTATGTCATGTATACCGTTTGAAAGATCATTTAATCCTTTTTCATAATTAACTTTACCTTTTGAAAGTGAAGCAGCGTTTTAAAAATAAATAAGAATAAAATTATGTCGTCTTCCGCTGAAATTCGTATAATTTTTCTCTACGAATTTAAACTTGGCCATAACGTCACGGAGGCGCTCCGAAACATTAATACTGTTTACGGTGAAGATACAGTGAGCGAAAGAACAATCTTCCGTTGGTTTGAAAAATTTCGGTCTGGAGATTATGACCTTACCAACAAAGAACGTGGTAGGCCGAAGACTAAGTTGGACAACGGAAATTTGAAAGAGCTGGCCCACCCGATTGGAAACGTGCTCTTCACATCTGTTGCGAAACAGAAATGAACCTTTTTTGGATCTTTTGGTCACCTGCGATGAAAAGTGGGTGTTATACGATAACCGGAGATCTGGACAGTGGTGAGCCACACCTTCACTGACATTTCATATGTTACAACCCAATAATAACGATCTGCATTTATCATTTTACTTTATTTAAGAAAAATCAGAGGTGCACCCGCTGTTAACTAATTTAAAAGACCCGATCCCTACCAAAAGCCTCTCCATCATAGCTTACCGTATCCCTTGCTCTGCCCCCAACTGTACCTCCTCTTACATTGGTGAAACAAAAAAAAACATTTTTACAGACGACTATCACAACGTCCAAATTATCTGAACATGCTTCATCCGTACGTCGTGTATTTTCCAATTATTCGGAAATCTTTGAATGGACAGTGCCACCAAGTTAAAAGATTTTTGAAGTTGGAGGAAGACAGTTGCGTTAAATTTAGGTAGTGCCCATTCAATTCTCGAGATCTTAGGCCTCTCGCTTCATGAAATTTAGCTCGACAAAAAATAGGAGGTTTTCTGTATTCTTTTGGCAAATAATTAATTAAAATATATACTGCACACGCCACTAACTCGGGCGAAACGTTCTTCCTTCAAGATTCGCCTGAACAATGCGGATCAGTTCCAGTTCGGCCATGTTCACAAATCACGTCTTCGTTAAGATTCGGTATATAGTGGATACGCAGCATTACAGTTTTCGTCGAGTTGGCTGTTCCGCCCCACGCTCGGCTCACTAAATCCCATAAAAATGGATAAGATACCTTGATGAATGATAAATCAATTAATTAGTGACACGAGTGAAGCTGAGGTCAATCACCCCCCCCCCGAATCCGAATGTTAATTATCCATCAGCCTGTAGTCCACTCTTTTATTTAATTTTTTTAATGTGTCTTTTGCACTTTTTCCTTAGCACTTGATTAATTTTAATTTAGTGTAATTTTATTTTGTTACACTAAAATAGAGCCAAAAACTCAAAAAGAAACACTATTATTTATTATAATGCAATTGGGAAAAACCACAATGCAAAGCCTTATGTTTCAAAAATACACCCACTTACCAGTCGACGTTTCGCCTATTCAGGCATTATCAAGACACCAAAAACAAAAAGGGGGTTATGTGAATTACATCTCGAAGAAAAAGGTGCAATACATCCCAACGATCATCCAAACATGAGACAGCACCCCACCACCAAGACGTTCAACATACAACTGAGTACATAACCCCCTTTTTGTTTTTGGTGTCTTGATAATGCCTGAATAGGCGAAACGTCGACTGGTAAGTGGGTGTATTTTTGAAACATAAGGCTTTGCATTGTGGTTTTCCCCAATTGCATTATAATTTATTTTGTTACCTTAGGTAGGTTTGAGAAGAGTAAACAATAGTCGCTATGTAGGAAGAAGTTGGAATCGGCTTTGAATTTTGATAGATCTGCTAGGACATAAATAACTAAAACATTATACCAATCTGTAAATGACATGACATAGCAACGCCCCAAGAAACAAATAGCACCAACAGTACACTCATAAAACCGATTTTATCTCACTGAGCTATAAAAAATATATCCTCCGAGAACCTGACTTTTCCAGAAATATTTATTACCAGAATTGTTATTCAGATTCTTTAAAATAGTATTGCCCGACCTTCATAATGTTATAGCATAATAACTCACCCCAAAAGACTCAAAAGTTGTACTTGAATCAACTCACCTGCAACAGAAAAAAAAAAATGTTAAAAATTTATACTCGTTTATCAAAAAAATTGCATGTTGTAAAAATCAAAAGTATTTCTAAAGTATTTCTGTGTTGTTTGTCCTCGCCGCCGCTTGGTATATTTGCCCTGAAGATGGCCTACATTGTAGGTCGAAACGTCGGCACACAATAAATAAGTTACACTTATTAAGGTGTTTTTATTTACTGCACCCCCAACTATTTCTTCCTTACATTAGAAGTTCCAGTCAACCAATTCTTCTCTAAAAAAAGTATTTCTATTTCGTTTCGACTGATGGGCTACTAATTTTGAATAAGCATAATAACATCATACAAGCAATCACACAATTAATAATTAAGTGCTAATCGATATTAGTGATTAGATTGATCTTATTGATAAGAATGGTTAGTAGAAATAATATTAATATATGATTGAGGTGAAAGTACGTAAGGGGCGTTGAGCGAATGTGCTCCAACACCTCACAACTCGCCTCAACATCTTTTCACCATTCCAAACCAAACATGTAAATAGGTTTTATAAGCATGTAAATGACTGACAAAAACGTCTCTGCACATAAAACAATACGGGATTCGTGGTATAACAAAAAAAAAAAAAAAAAATGAGATAACACCAGTTATAATGGGCAACCCATGCATTATTTGACCCATTCGAGACCGATTGCACACCGTGTTGGCAGCCACATTGGTCCTCCCGGACTAATGGGCCTCGCAGATCCTGACAGGAGACGGTGGATTCCGGGGATATTTTGTGAGCACAAGAGCGGCCCCCGGTGCCCCGCCTGTGGAGTACCTGAGACGGCAGAGCACGTAGTGGTCTCCTGCACCGCAATGGAAGGACGGCGAGCCACGTTGTCGAAGAAAACCGGGAACTTCCCCCGTCTCATGGAGAAGGACAATTGTCCCATCTTCAGCACACTTCACCCTTGGCAGGATCCGACGGACCAGGAGGGCTGGACGGCACCAGTGGGGCCTAAAAGGTGCTGCCCCAACAGTAAGGTGTTGGACCGGGCAGCGCCACAGAATAATTAAATTCATGTACCCCAAAAATATACACCTCCCCCCATATGTTGTATAATAAGAATTTTATAAAAAAAAGTGTTGATTATTGGAGTGTTGGGGGTTCGTAACCCGCCACTGCCGAACCCCGTATACCAACAATGGCAGGTAAGAAATAACAGTAATGTGCAATTATCAGTTATTCTGAGTAAACTAGTCGTCCAAATAAGATTTTTCTTGAACTAACGAAATCTGTAAAGTACAGGAAAACGAAATTTGGCATCGGTTTTTTTCATTATTCATTTTTTTTTTTACTACTTTTAAAAAAATTTCTTTGCATTATGTTCTGTTCTTTATTATTGATAGCAAAATAACGATTTTATATTATCTAACTATTTTTGAAATAAATGTTTAAAAAAAATAAATAAATAAACATTTTCCGAAGAGTAAGCTGCACACCCAGTGTGCAATGATCTTGTTTCTGTGAATTCACTGACGTACCTATTGGATTTCCACAGTAAACATGTTTATTTTTTAAAATTAAAAATGAACAATAGAAAGAGGAATAAAAATTTTGCTCCTGGAGACCGTGTTCGACAAAAACAATCGACGTCTCGAATGGGTTAAGAGCAATTTTAATAAACTGGTTGGGACCAGTCACGTTAATTTGCTCATTCCAATATCGTGATGAGGTAGCAATGATAATAGAAGTTCTATAATTTCACGGACAAGTATATGCTCCTATGTATATTTAAATATACATATCTTATTATAATAATATTCAACACGAATATAAATATATGAAGGCGCAACCAATACTGAGTTACTAAAAAATGAGAGGGCCTTTACAGGGTTACAGGCTCAAAATAACCTCTACAATCGCCGGCTTAGAAAAAAACACTTAGTGAACCAAATACGATGGATTGTGCGGGCATATGTTTCATACATACAAACAAATATTACTTTATTTTTATTTTGAAGAGAAAAGATTTGTCCTCCGCATCTCTAGCGCGGCACTCTTCCAATTAAGCTATCAGGCCTGTAACAAGGCAAGAAAAATCCTTTCTCTTCACCGATCCCATGTCCCCAGTTCTCGCAATTTTTGTGATGTATATATGGGGACGAATGTTCATTGAACATTCCTTTTTTAATTAGGATCTCGTTGAGGTACTCCAATTTTTATACTTTTTTATTTGCTAGTGATTATTTATATATATTTTGAAGAGAAAGTTGAGGGATTCGAACCCGGGTCCTCCTCATCTCTAGCGGGGCACACTCTATAAATGCTAGTAACTAAGCTACCAATATATGTGGCTCTATAAAATATTATTTTATAAAGGTTCCAAACATTTACTCAAACTGAAATTGAAATTGAGTATCTGTTTTCATATTTTCAACATCCCCTACTGCTAGATAACAAGCGTATTTTTTATACTAATGAGACCGGATTTCGTGTTGTAAAAAAAAAATAAATGCAAAATGTGTAATAATCTGCCATTTACTTATTTTAAAAGGAAAAATATCTATTTACAAAAAAACGAAACAATATGAAACAAACGGGATTGTGCATTGTGATCGATGTGTTCTAGAAGCATCCAACCATTTCACATTGTGAAGTTGGCATGCATTGTGGCCAAACTTTTTCTGCCTTAGCGGTTATGAACAACTTTTTGTTTCGAATAAATGGATTCCAGGGTGCCATGAACCTTGTTCAACCCTCCTTCAAGTATCTTAGCGAGAATAGCTATTGTTTAAATTTATTGTGGAATTATCTTTGAATTCAAATCCTTTGGAAAATTTAGAGTTTGTATTATAATTCAATTAATGAATTCTCGGCTCGATAAGTTTTTAGTTGGTAGTAGTAAAATAAGGTAAATTACCAATCAAAATTAGATTCGATGAAAATAATTTGACATTGTCTTTCACGAAGAAACACTATCAGCCCCAGGCAAACCTTATCGAAAAATTGATGCTATAAATATCTGTCCTTATCTTATCCGATTCGGTAAATATCCTAATATTGTTAATCACTAACGTTTGGCTCGGACCGTATTGTAGAACAGAATAAAAATATATATGTATATATATATATTAAAAAATTATGTACCTTAAGAAGAATGGCCTTCAACGATGACAAAAATACAAATCATATAACATAGCTTTAACAAAAATTATAAGGAAACGTATACATAACTACTAGTTAGAGAAGAATTGGTTGTCTGTAACTTCTAATATAAGGAAGAAATAGTTGGGGGTGCAGTCAATAAAAACACCTTAATAAGTGTAACTTATTTATTGTGTGCCGACGTTTCGGCCTACAATGTACGCCATCTTTAGGGCTAAGAGAGAGAAACAAACAGAAAAACATTGTAGTAATAAGTAAAATTAAAATTCCAAGTCATATTTGAAGAAAATAATCAAAAACACATTCACATTCAACTTGACATATACAATAACAAAACAATAGAAAGGTTACTATAACAGTAGGAGATGGTTAAGAAAAGTGACACCTGAGCGCGCTGATGTCAGCAGGCCCTTAAACATACTAGTACCCTATTTTATTCTGTTGTGGTTCCAGGTGCTATATAGAGGCTTTCAGATATAATCGATTTGAACATTAGCACTTTCTATCCCACCTTTATAATTAATGCGGTTGTTGCTGCCTCTCGGTAGCTTGATGCTGATGGACCTATTACAAGTTGAGGTCGAAATGCCGAACAAACATCGTGACATGAGATTTAAATATATATAGAGAAATATATATATATATATATATATATATATATATATATATATATATATAGAGAGAGAGAGAGAGAGAGAGAGAGATAAGAAACACGTGAGAAAGGATACAAACTAAGTCCTTATAGGAAGAATTTCGGAAAATCCTTTCTTATCGGATTCCTACGTCATAGAAAGAACACACCCTCCAAGTCTCAGGTCTCTATGATCAGCGGTTTAGGCTGTGCGTTGATCCGTCAGTCATTCAGGACAAAGCATTTAATATGTATAGATTAAGTGAATGTAGTAAGACTAAACAAAGTTTCAATCCTATCGGCCCAACAAATTGAAAAGAATAAAAATAAATAAATAACAGCCTGGAACAAAACCAAAACAGAAAACAAACGGTTGTCTATAGACTCAGGATACTTTGTTTAAAAAAATATTATAAAAGATAGTACAAGAAAGAAATATCAAAATGATTCTGAGGGAACAAACATACAAACACATAAAAAATATGAGAACAGCATTTTCAACTAAATACTATATTGAAGAACGCAAAGGATAAAAGATCAAACAGGTATCATCATAAACGGAAATAAAAATTCAAATCAATGAAGTTCAAATGCAGCACATCTCACGCCAACATCCCAAACAAAATCTCGAATCGTATACCCTCCAAGGCGCTCAATCCAAAACTCCCAGGATACATAAATTGACCATAATAATCTTCACCAGGCACACAACGGAATAAATCGAATGACACAACATAACATTAACAGGGAACATACTAGATCTGTGTTTTATTACAAGTCTCCTGTTAATTATAAGTCTCATTATAAAAAGAGAAAACGGAGAAATCAGTAAGCAGATCCCTTAAACATGAAACATGACTTACAAACTTCATTAACAGTCGAGTGTTGACTAAAAGATTAGCAACGACTAAGAAGAAGCATCCTTCGCCTTTAATACAGCTGATACTAACCTGCTAAATATGAACACTCATTAATACTAGAAATTGTATATGTTCTTCGATTTGCTTTTCTATTTGTTTTTATATATAAGATATAAAAATATAAAAAAATCCAAATTCATTTAAAAAATTAACAAATAAATAGTTTGACATAATCTACATTTTATTTTATTTTAATTATGAATAATAAAATTAATATAGTAAAAACAAGTTTTCACCAAATTGTCAGCACACACACACACACACACACACCGTGCCTTGGATAGGATTGGACCAATCTGGATTAGATATCGGCTTTTGGAATTGTGACATCTGGTAGTGGTGTAAAGATAAGGTTGCGACAAGAAGACCCTGATAAGGCTAACGAGTAGCTATACGTAACGAAACTGAACGTACTCTGCCAATTAACATAGTCATGCATTAATGCTCAGATAAGCGATGTTCTCTTCGAAAATAATTGTTTATATTCAATTCAAATCAAGCCAAAGCGGCTGATAAATGATAAAGGCGATGGAATGACGTCCTGTTTCGTAACGCAAGGCCAAAGTTCATGGAACCTTCTGTAAAAATAACTCGTGGAAAATGAACGAAACAAATTATAGATAAAATTTAAAATGTTGTCATTAAATAATATAATATTCGAACACGACCTGTCATTTGTTGAGGAATGAGAAGTGACAGATATGAAGATTTCGTTTGTACCATTTATTATGAGAAAACGTCTCCAAGGATTGATTACGTAAGCTGAAATCGGACACTTTTTTTTTAAGGGATAAAAATTAATCGATAAAACTAATAAATCTAGAAGTTGGAGAGCAATAAATTCTAATTTATAAAATGAATATTCGTATCACATGTATGGTAAGGTAAATAGCACATATTTTACAAGACCTACACGATACATAGAAATCGTAAGCTCGAAATTTTCAATGTTGGAAAGTAAACCGATACAAAGACCGAAACCAGAGACGATAGGAATGAAGAGCAGAGAAAGGCTGGAGAAAAGAGAAAAGGAAGAAAGGTGACAGAAGAGACAAACTATGCGGAGGGAAATGATTGACAATTCGTCCTACTCCAAAGAGAGTGAGACGAAAAAAGAAAATGCTCAATATTTAGTCGATTGGAAAAAATATCTAAACAACAATTCATAATTATCTCATTCACATATCTTTCTAAGTAAATTATAAAAACAGAGCTCCATTTTAGGAATTGTCAGGGAAAATTCCTTCATGAGTTTCAAACCCTCCTCCCCTCGCACACATCCAATCCATGTTCTCATAAAAAAAAAATTTATTTGTGCTCATTAGCTATCCGAGTTTATTTCAATATTTATCTGCATAAAAACAAATTCGAAATGATAACTAACAATAATAAAAATTATTATTACCTTCATATTCCATAAATAAATAATTTAATACTACTATTATTGCAATCCAATCGATAATAATATTGGGATAAGAAAATACTTGCTTGTATTGTGTACAGCGGGAGGCATCTGTCCCACACACCAGTGCCTCACACCTCCATGAGACCACGTGGTCAACTTATAAATCTCTCTCTCTCTCTCTCTCTCTCTCTCTCTCTCTCTCTCTCTTTATATATATATATTAATTATTAATGCAACTCAATCTTTAGCGTTTTCCAAACGCGGGAACGAACTGCTCCATTAATAAAGCATGGACCATAGAAACTCTAACCTAATTAACTGTATTAGGTTAAAGTTTATGTTTTTGTTTAATCCATATCACCTCAATTAATTCTCACAGTTATCAGATTTTTTAAGAAATAATTACGTAGAGACTTTCACTAACCGTCAACGATTTTTCTATATTTTACTTCTCACAATATTTCAATATAGATAAGATTATATTTTAACGTCTCTTCAAAGTTATTAATATCTCTGATAATACTCATCTAAATAAATAAAAAATAACCATAATAAATGGTTAGCAATTAACCATAAATTAAGTTTATCATGGTCAACCCAATTTCATTCCCTAACAAGCGACATTCCTGGGGGGAGGGGGAGTACTCAATGATTCAAATTTACATGCAATCACGGACGCGAGCTGGCCCATGTTCATGAAATGATTAAGCTGTCTAAAGCAACCAATTATAAACTAATTAATAAACAAAAAAAATTGGAATGGTGACAATACCTAAGTGGGACATTACAAGCGGCGCTATGCATCACAAGGGGGAGGAGAAAAGGGAGGGGGAGACGTTAATAGAACAAAAAGTAGTAGGAAGCGAGTGGGGATGGATTCGAATTCAGCCTAATGTAGTAGAACTGGAGGTGGCAGATGGGCACGGATAGGGCACTCCACTTTTCTCTCATATAAAAAAATTCTATCTTTGTATTGAAGAGATGACCCAAAGCAACGAGGGAGGGGATATCTCCAATATCCATGAGCACCCGCCAGCAAGCTATCGACTGATTCTCACTCACACCTAACACAAGATTGCTCGCAGACACTCGATTCAATCATATTTTTCTAAAAAGTAAATGGTCTAAGTATGTATGAATATCCATTAGAGATGTTGCTGGAACGCACTCGTCATAAAAAAAAATTCCAAATGGCTGACGGTCTGGAAATGCACCCACCTTCCACCTTGGAAGGAAATCCGCACAACTCCAAAAGTTTAGGGGGTTCTCCCAGGATTTTATAGTTATAGTATATTCTAAATAAGGTGTAAGGTATTTTATGATTTCAAATATAAGTTTAGCCCTAATTCATTGCCTTCAGGCATTTTGATTTGACAAAAAACTGACCTCAAGCGGTAACATGTTAAATATTATTTCTGGCACTGACTTCGCTATACAAAAATATCATCTTTTCGATTGTAATAACTCGAAAATTCAAAATCTATATTAAGGTGCTTTTTTATCACTAAAAAGTACGAAATTCGATATTTATCCCATTTAAATATAATTGTTTTCGATTTTTGTAATTCTCTAATAAATAATGCGAACGAATATATTTGAGATTTTCGAAAAAAAATTATAATTATTTTGTAATTCAAAGTACAAGTAATAAAAACAGTTTTATCTTTCTCGAACTATTTCTTGATTTTAGCCTCTTAATCGATATCGTTCTCATTTATAGCGAAAGAAATTGCAGATCCATCTCCCGTGAACTACAATAGATAAAAAATACAGTAAAATGGAAGGAGCATAGGCAAGCAACGGATCCTAGCCTAGGGATAGGAGAAAAAAAAAGGCTGAAGACATCTGCTATATGTACTGACAATAGCCGGAGCACCTGGCCCCCTCCCACTGCAAGGGATTCAGGTAGCAACTTGGCCCTATAACCAACTCCCTTCCCTTCAAATTTAAGTAACCAGAATTAGTAAACTGATCCATCCGACCCAAGGGGATATGTCAAGTAATTGAGGACACTCAAACACACTTGCTATTCACTTATATAATTTCGATATTTTTATAACCTAAAAGAATTAGTAATATTTTGTCAGATTATAATTTAATATAAGACAAAATTAAATAGTTTGATTTCTAAAGTAGAAAGCGCAAAGCTAATAATACCGTTATTAAACATCTTCCGGTACCACATTTCACGATTAAATGACTGACCTATATTGAATAAATCGTCATTGTTAATTATCAAACACACAAAACCAAGGCCGACGAAAAACACACTTAAACAAGCAGTATTATAAAATATGATCATATAAAGAAATATCATTTGATCACATAAAGAATTATATTAATTAATTATAATATGCACCTACTTGCAAAAACGTGAATTGAATTTGATGAAAGTAGATCATCGGAGTTCGGAAATCGATTCATAGATACAACAGAAATAAAATCTATGTCGTTTACATTTCATAAAATGACTGAATTATCAAGGGTACACACAGTTGGATGTTTTTTTTTTTCTCTGAAATCTGATATTTCGGCCTCAACTTGTAATATGTCCATCAGCATCAAGCTACCGAGAGGCAGCAACAACCGCATTAATTATAAACGTGGGATAGAAAGTGCTAATGTTCAAATCGATTATATCTGAAAGACTCTATATAGCACCTGGAACCACAACAGAATAAAATAGGGTACTAGTATGTTTAAGGGCCTGCTGGCATCAGCGCGCTCAGGTGTCACTTTTCTTAACCATCTCCCACTGTTATAGTAACCTTTCTATTGTTTTGTTATTGTATATGTCAAGTTGAACGTGAATGTGTTTTTCATTATTTTCTTCAAATATGACTTGGAATTTGAAGAAGATTTTTCGCACAGTGAACGATGAAAAATCAGCTGTTAGGTTTCTTCAGGAGCGGAATGTCATTCCGCAGAAAATGCGTTGTGGAAATGGACATGATATGAAACTGCAAGTGGGGAATAAAATTAGATGGAGATGCCAGAAAAAAGGATGCAACAAGACCCTGGGTATTTGATTAAATACGTGGTTGATGAATAGTACATTACTTTTGGAGACTATTGTCCATTTTATATAACGAAGTTGGAGGGAAGAGACCCTTTTGATGCAATTTTTGAAGATATTGTTCTTTTTAATGAGCATTGTTTGGAATAAATCTTTCATTGTTTATCATAACATCATATTTTAAATATTTCTATTTTAAACATTAAATAACAATTTGTAACTAAAATATGATAATTTTTTAATTTTTAAAATAAAAACATTTAAAAATTAAAAAAATTATCATATGTTAGTTACAAATTGTTATTTAATGAATATTACTTGTAATAAATGTTTTATTATTTCTAGTTTAATTTTGTCTACATGTTTCTCATTTATTTTATTTCCTATAAATCTATTGTATCATAATGAAAGGCAATGCCTACTTAAAATTCATGCATAACCTGACAAGGTCCAAATAGTTGAGGTAAGTGACACCTGAGCGCGCTGATGTCAGCAGGCCCTTAAACATACTAGTACCTAGTTACACTGATTGATTGAACAGTATGGAAAAATTCATTTATTTATACAAAAATACTGTCGCTAGAGAACCAATCGTCCCAATTCTTTTTTCGAATTTTATTTTTCAATCCATATTCGAATAAATAAAGTCAAATATTGAAATGATTGACATTATTAAAAATCAATTCTCAATAGGTACAATAGAATACAATACAATCAATTTAGTCAGTTGCACTTTAATATGGCGGGAAGCTACTATGTACATACTCGCTACTAGCTACTAAGCTAACTAATGACTTATTCAACCGCTGAGTGTTGAGTCAGAATTGGTGGAACGCCGTGCATACAATTACGCAAGTGAAAATCTTCAGGTAATTGAGAGAACAATTTGTAAAGCATTAAACATAGTGTGATTATTAAACAATTAGCATGGAAGAAGACTACATTCCGAAAGGGCAGCGAACTCGAGTAAACTTTTTTTTTTGAGACCCAGAGCGGATTGGAGAAGGGGAATCGGCGGGGACACCCTGGAACTGGCTATGGTTCTTCTCACGACAGGGGAGGGAGTTCACCCCCCACACCAAAAACTTATCCACAGGCAACTTATTAATATTTAAAAAATAATCGCCTGAGGTACGTGCATGCAGTGATCATGAGAGTTCTCAAATATAAGGTAAAGGCAATTGAATTTGATAAATCTTATATAAACTTGATAACAGTCGAGAATGCTATTTTTTTGTCCTCATTGGCGAATGAGACAATTGAAAAATACAAATAAAAACAGAAGGATTGCGGCAACCACTCATTGATCTTAGGACCAATATCATAACAAAAACATTTCATCTCAGCAATAGAAATAAAGTTTAAATTTTTATTTTTAAAGAGAAAAGATAGGCCCTCGGCCGGGATTCGAACCCGGATCCTCTCTCTCTCTCCGTGACAGTCCCCTACCATTTGTACCGCCTGGCGGCAGAGGACAAATCTGTTCTCTTATCCGATCCCATGTCCTCGTGTTCTCGCAATTTTTGCGATGAATACACTAGAACGAAAGTTCTTTGAACATTAATTTTAATTTTAGGATCTTAATGACTTACGTCATACGTCGAGGGCCTATCTTTTCTCTTTAAAAATAAAAATTTAAAAAATAAAAATATTTAAAAAATCAAAAAATTTACCAATAATTATAAAAAAAGAAATAAAGTTTATTCTTAGATAAAAAAAATGTCTTTATTTAGATTTTTTAAAAATCAGAATTTATAAAACGATCATTCTTCCATCTCTTCTCTACGGATGTGAAACTTGGCCGCTAATGCTGAAGGATGAACGATGTCTTCAGGTATTCGAAAATAAGTCGTTACGCAGAATAGTCGGTCCAAAAGAGGAAGAAACCACTGAGGAATATAGGAGATTACATAACGCGGAACTGCGGAGGATGCATCCGGTAAATATTATTCAGCTGATAGCGTCGCGATGATGTTAATAGGCGCTGTAACGACTGGGAAGGGAGATATACCGAGGCGTAGGTGGGAGGATAGCGTTAAGAGTGATCTGGCGGTTTTGGGTTTGGGAAGTGCTCCGTGGACGGAGGTTTGTAAACATCTATTGGTGGTATCGGCATCGAGCCTTCGGGTTCGTTAAGCCTTTCATTTATTTATTTTAAAAAATGGATATAGATTATTATTTCGTTTTTATTGAGCAACAAAGACATACATACATATAATGAATATATTTGTCATTCTTAATTCACTTACACAAAATTAAAACTAGATTATTTATTATTTTAAAAAAATGTTGGATTGTGAGCAAGAATAGTATGAAAAAAACAACTTATTTTTCTTAGAACAAGATTTCAAAAAGACTTTAAAGGGATGAAGTAGCAGTGCAAACTGAAATAAATGATACGCCCGTTTGAAAAATTTTTACTTTTTAATAATTTTATATTATTATTATTCTCAATGGTGAAAAACTGTTTTATAAAACGGAATGATTAAGCGTCTGCAAAAGAATGACTTGACAAGTAATTAGTTAGCGACTGGGGCAAGGGTGTGCAAGAGGAGAAAGCATTCGCTACGCTAGGATGAACCCATATGTCACTGGAGTACAGGGGGAACATCGGGTTGACAATGGGTTGCCTCGGTCGTCCAGGCTTCATAAGAGTGTAACACCCTGCGGCAGAGCGTAAGGCTGCTATCCTGATATTATTGCTGAAGTTGGAGAAAGGATGTCTTCAAAATTCAAACAGTAGTTCACGGAGAAAAAAATGTAACGGAATGTTTTAGAAATAAATTGGTGTCATTTGCGGCCAAAACCAGGTTTAACAAATAAGAAATCTGAACTCCATGAAAGAATCATTGATTTTATTCATGAGAGTTTTCGGGTGAATAAATCAACATAGACAAGAACATCAAAAGTCCAAAGTTTGCACAAAACCATAATCGTTATACTTCTTTCCAATTAAAAAATAGTCATATTATCTAATTTTTTTTTTTAATATTAACACTTTATTGAAATATTACAATCTGCCACTTATGGGCAATAAGTAATAGTGCTGTGTAGCTTACAGTCATTCCATAACAAAACAATAATATAAACAAAATAAAATAAATAAATATATAAATGCGGTAACAGAAAGAAATTAATGCGGAAATAATAATAATAAAGTAAAATAAATAATAAAGTAAAGTAAATAATAATAATAATAATAATAATAATAATAATAATACTAATAATAAAATAAAATAAAATGCACACATTCATACCCTATTTACAATTTGCCTGGGGTCCCCGAACTGAGCTTCTTCCCCAGGAATGAGGGCAAAGCAGGAGTCCGGGAAGCCCCAGCCCCCTTTCCCAGCCGCGTCACGCCAATGGCATTAAACGCCAATGGAAGCTGGTTAAGGGCGCTTCACACACACACACAGGTCGTGAGTGGAGAATCTGGCCAGTACCAGTACTCCAAATGGCATTATTACAACAGATCTCGGGGCCATTGCCGGTTTAGACGGCGGGGTGGGTTATATGGATGTGTGGAACTGGATAATGACTGAGCCAGGGGGTTGGGATGAGAGGCAAGGTTTTGGTGAAAGTTTGAAAATTTATTAGGGATGTAGTCGAGGACGAAAGGAATGTTGAGATCTTTATGGTGGGTTTTGTTGGAAACATAATAAGGAGCATCGACAATAAAGTCATATTATCATTTATTTATTCTCATTATTCGACACAAGACCATAAAATAGGACATAACAGCAGCATCAAGACTTGGAAGTCAAAACTATTATCATGCAAGTCACTTTTAAGGGGAAATCCTGGTTCGGCAAACATAAACGGTATTGTAACCATAATCCCTTCGACTCCGATGCAAGTTGAAAAACATATTGCAACATTTACGTCCGTAAAGGTCTTATTGAATTCGAGGCAAAAAAAAAAAAAAAAAAAAACTCCAAGTCAAAAGCGGAACGGAAAGGGTAATGAATATAAATGAGGACGAAATATCTAAATTGTGAAAGAAGGCAGGGGCACTGCTAACTACTCTCCGAGGGGGGGTAACCCATCCCCCCCCCTCACAAATTAGCTTTAGGGTCGTATCAATAATAAATTGCAGTTTGCATATAGAATGTTGAATATGCAATGGATGTAATGAAAGGCTAGTTGGTATTTCTTTCCTTCCGCCGAGGAACCAGATCTAACAAAGGAAATGGCGGTTAACGCTTTGTTTGATTTACGACTATCGCACATTTGCCCCTCAGAAATCAAATAAAAAGGAGTCATCTATCGATGGGCCTTCCAACATTTTTTTTAAATAGAAGGTTAATCGGGTCATTAACAAGGGGACTAATTTGCGGAGTTGGCGTTATTGCCAAGGACTAGTTATCCCGCAGCCTCTTTACAAGTAATATTATCAGTCAACCTAGTCAATCGAAATGCTGATACATGAGCGGTAATAGCCTGAGGTAAGGGAGACCGAACAATTCTCCATCATTTTTTATATTGGGATAGTTAGTACATAATGAAGCTAATGGAACCTCAAATCAAATAGAATCGGTTGTAAAATTGAAGAAACTGAAAATTTAGGGAGTTGACCAAAGATAGACGTATTTCATAAAATGAATATAGAAATAAGTTTGTGTTTATTTAACCGATAGCAAAATTGATACTTATTGTAAAATAGACTAAAAACAAACGAGTTATTTTTGAGCATTACATTATCTGACAGTGATATTTGATCGAGAGAGAAATAGTACTTTGCATAAAAATGCTATCAGTAAACATATATTAGAAAGGAAACATGGATCTTAATAATTGTAAGAAAACCGAGCATTCTTTATTCCACGAATTTATTTCACTATAACACTTTATTTATTACACATACTTTATTCCGAAAAATTCCAATGAAGTCGTGAGTTAAAAGTATAAGAATATGGAGCGAAACAAAAGAAAAGAAGGAAAAGACAAACTATTATAGAGACATGTATGAGAGGAAAATATTTGACTGTATGATCTAATGTAAAGGAGATACGTGTTGGGGGGTGCAGTAAAAAAAAAACACTGAATAAGTACTAGACTTATAATTATGTGCCGACGCTTCGGCCTACAGTGTAGGTCATCTTCAGGGCGATTTGGAGAGAGAAGTCGTTGGGTGTAACGGCTGGCTAACAATGGTTATATGCTGTCGTAGGCCCCGTTTATTGTGATTCATGTTAATGCATGTATGAGAGGAAAATAGTTGACTGGATGATCTAATGTAAAGGAGATAGTTGGGGGGGGTGCAGTAAAAAAAAAAACACTGAATAAGTGCTAGACTTATAATTATGTGCCGACGCTTCGGCCTACAGTGTAGGTCATCTTCAGGGCGATTTGGAGAGAGAAGTCGTTGGGTGTAACGGCTGGCTAACAATGGTTATATGCTGTCGTAGGCCCCGTTTATTGAGCTTCATGTTAATGCATGTATGAGAGGAAAATAGTTGACTGGATGATCTAATGTAAAAGAGATAGTTGGGGGGTGCAGTAAAAAAAAAAAACCGAATAAGTGCTAGACTTATAATTATGTGCCGACGCTTCGGCCTACAGTGTAGGTCATCTTCAGGGCGATTTGGAGAGCGAAGTCGTTGTGTAACGGCTGGCTAACAATGCTTCCTGCAACAAATCGCCCTGAAGATGACCTACACTGTAGGTCGAAACGTCGGCACATAATTATAAGTCTAGTACTTATTCAGTTTTTTTTTACTGCACCCCCCATATCTCCTTTACATATTATAGAGACAATTGATAAATATTGAAGATAATTATCAACCGCTGAAAAGAAAGAATTAAACCGATTTCCATAACACCACTTAAGAGACATAATAATTTTAAATAAACACTATATTGAAATATTACAATCTGCCACTTTTAAGCAATAAGCGCTAAATAGATATACAATCATTCAATAGAAAAATAAAATAATAATAATAATAAAAACAAAATAATAATAAATAAATAAAATAAAAAGTATACATTCTGGTAATAACTTATAAGACAAAAGTTACAGAGCCAGAGCCGAGGCAAAGGAAACAGGGAGGATGGAAGGTGTTGTGGCTAAGGAGGGTCCTCCATATTTTCCTTTAGCGAGCTGCTTTCTAACAAGACAAGCTTTCTTCATGGAACAGGAGCTCACGTCTTATTTTAAATAGTAACGATTAATTGATAAAATGTGGTTAAAATTGTTCTATGCCAGAATTCTAAATGGTATTGTTTGAAAAGTTGACAAGGGAAACTGTGGCCTTTTTTAATCCATTTTGAGGAATTTAGAATTTGGATGTCTATCCTTCGATATGGTTCAAACGTTTCTTCAACAAAGGGTAGTCTCTTTTTACCATTTTATTGTTCTGAATGCTATCAACTCCGTCAAATGAGTGTGACCGTATGCCTATGATTGCCGAGAAATCTTCACTTATTATCTGTTGAGAGCAACGTTTTCTTATGGGCGATGATAAACCAAGGGGCTGGAGAGTAAAGATGTCGATCAAGACGGAGGAATGAAGAGGGTCCAATAGATGAAGAGGACAGCTGGCAGCGGCTCCGAAGACAGTTTACATGAGAGGAACCGGTCGGACCTGTCTCCAGGAGGACAAGGAGGCTGAGAGCGCTATCTCTCTCTCTCCTCATGCTCTCTCACCGGCCTCGCCTCGGCTCCTTCAGTCAAAAATGAATTATCTGCCATCTAGAATCTAAAAAACTTTCTTTACTTTTATTTTATCCGTTTCATTTATATCTGTTTAAAAATATATATATATATATTTCTTTTTTAAACCAAAAATAAAATTGTATTGAGTAGTTAAATAGAATGCCCCTAATAGTGTTTATTAACTATTGTAGAGTTGAACTTGGGTAACAAGCCCCGGTGATGGCTCACGAGTTTGGGCTGAAACTTAAGTTTCAGAATAATAAATTTACCTTGGCCATTTATTCCATCATTAAGACCATGAAACATCAATCTAACATAAATCATTTATATTTAATAACATAAGAGAAACGTAAATAACAATTCGAGAAATTATATGAATAAAATACGGTTTATGCTCCCTAAAGGAAAACTACAACCCTCAGTTACGCAACACGTGTTGCGCAACTAAATGCCCAAACCGCAACCGAAGTCTCGGAAGTACGTATCTCTATATAATAGCCGTGGCAGGAATTCGAGCGATGTAAGAGAAATATAGCCGAGAGCCAGGGGAGCTAAACCCGAGGAATTCTCCCTTCGACGGGGCAACAATGCCAGAAATCCCACCGGGGAATTTTCTGAAATACATCGTGAGGCGGGAATGGAAGGCGACACGGAAGGATTCAGTGTGGGCTAGTGCCTGCACACTCTGGAAAAAGCCATTCTTCCCCGACCCTTGAAACCATTATTCGCACAACAACAAAAATTAATACGATATCTCATCGCGTAAACTGAATAAAAGCAGAAGCGCCCCAGCTGAATAGTTTCATGAATAATTCACGTCGGTACAGGAAGAGAATAAGAAAGAAGAGAGATCATTGTCATGCTGTCAACATTTCGCAGCACAAGCGGGGGACAGCAGTGGAAAAAAAAGACGAGCAGAAGTAGTCGATGAGAGGTTGGGATAAAACAGGTCGTTAGGTGGAAGGCGTTTATTTATGTAGAAACCTCCCAGTCCTTGTCTTTCTCTGCATATCCTCCTTGCAATTAGGAAATCTAGTGGGAGGGGAAGTGGTGGGGGGGGGGGGCTGAGGTTGTGTCACGGCAACAGGTCGACGGGAAACCGAGCGGCGAAGGAATCATTCTGTCTTTAAACATATAATGCATGAATCTTACAATTCCCAAAATATGATGCCCACAAGGAAAAACATCAGAAATTAAGGTTCGGATTATGGTTAACTTAGCCTAATCTTGTACATACACATAGTATTTGTACTCACTTTAACAGAATAAAAGAAAAAAAGCTAAGTGTAAAAATATGCTTTGGATGTCATGTACAATACAACTATTTTGTATTGGATCCTGCAATCAATTTTTAGAAAAGCGTAAGCGATTTATCCTAAAAACTAGAACTGGGTAATTAGTTGACAAAGACACAGAGTGGGCCCACCTTCAAGTTGACGAGCATTGTTTTCCTAGGCTATTTCAATCGCTCTCCGATAATTCATTTTACCAATGAACAGTTTAATAGATCAAACTGTTAAACAAAAGCCACATGTATTCTTCACAGATTTTATAATTTCATGGTTGTATCGCGTTTTGCTTAGCACTTACGATGGGCTACGATCTATGCTGAGACTAACAAAACTTAAAACATAACACAAAATAAATTTGCATCTACTCAGTGTTTTCTTCCTCGGGTCCTTCCTTCCCTCCCCCTCCCCGAACATACAAATGCTGTGGAGGAGTCTTCGAAACTTCTAATATGTTCAGAACTGATTAAGAGTATAGTACCTTATAATAATTACTAGATAAAGATAGATAGCAAAGCTCTCAGCTCATTAAGAATCTTGGAAAAATATTTTATGTTTATAATAAATTGCCTATAAATATAAGCAAGGCATTTATTTATACCTTATTATATCAATTGTAGTTCGTCCCCCCCCGTCGCCAATCCCAGGTTCAAACCAACAAAGGTTCCTTGAATCCGATCAGTGGCGTCACATAAGATATAGTGTAGTGTTTGAATAATTGTATAAGCGATTTTATTAAATATTTTTATGTTATATTGTTTCTTCATCAAATAAAAACTGTGCCGTCGTGTTTTATATATATTATTATTGTATTGTTTTTGTTGTAATGTCGGAAATAGAAATTTTAATTAATGCTATCCAAGAACGTCCTATATTATGGCATAAAAGGAATAATAACCAATAATAAAATAATAATACTATCATGACCGGTTAACTATAATAACTATATGGACGACTAGCTGCCTCGCCGCACGCCATCGCGTTGAATTCGCGCGTCCACCGCTTCGCGTTCGCTTCGAATCGCTTATATAGGGTAACGGGCGTGTTTGTGCTTGGCGTTTGGCTTGCTAAGGCTTGTGAAGCACATTTAAATGAAAATGCACATTCTTAACTGCATAGGGAGGCGAGGTCGTATGGAAATCTATTTGACTCAGCTACCTCCTGCCTTCCTGTCAAGGCCAGCTATTAAACCAGATTATAAGAACAATATTCAATTATGTTTAAAACAGGACATTTCACAGTTCCAAATTGTGTATCACTTCCTGTTTATCAACTAAATCTAAATATTTCAATCATATTTTTTTGTTTAACATAAATTCAAGTGTTTTGTAGTCAAGCATACGTTTAAGGGTTGTATGGGTAATTATTAGATTTTAACGTGATATTTCTATCTTTCATATCACCTGCAACTTTTTTACGATATTTCGTAATATCGACTCTAAAACATGATTTTAGTTCGATTCTATTAAAAATTTAACGAAATCCGATATTTTGGTTGAGAAAATCAAATTTACGATGACTTCGAAATAGGCTAATGACAAAAACAAACTAATGATATTGTGTGTTGGTGCTGAACGTTATAGTGGCCGTCATCATAATCATAACCTTCTATTATTATCCATTATTATTCTTTTAATATTTTACGAAAATACAAGTTATCGTGAGCTTTAGTATGGAAAAGAGAATGTAATTATGGGTAATGAGTATATTTCGGTAATAATTTATCGAGAAATACAACAGTTTCAACTAACATTTGCAAGTATAGATGATACAGGTTTGTTGATAAGTTCATTTCTAGATGAAATTGGTTATAGAAATCTACTCATTACCTATACAGGTTGTCATTTTATGTTTATTTACAAATTTTGATTCTTTATTCGTTTCATTTTCAATATTTTCCAAAAATACAATTTAGCTTCCGTAGGAGATTCAGTATAGGCAAGAGATTGTAACTATGGGTAATGGCCCATTTTTATCATGCTTCACACTTCTGCAGTACTTATTTCCATTTCTTCTAGTTTGAAAGCTGACTTGTGAGTTTAATATTCATTTCAAGGCAGACCCTCTTCATTTTTAAATATTAGGGATAACGATGTTTCAATTATCTAGTGCTATTTCGCTTCGATTTGTCTTCGATGCCCCGAGAAGGTCTCATGTGTCCCGCCGTTACGTTGAGTTAAAGTGGCTTTTTCCTTCTATCCGCAGGCTCTATTTCCTTGGTTCTTACTTATATAAAACTATCAACTCACAACATCCATCTTACATCTATAGTCTCCTACAATTCAAATCCTCTATCCAATCCCAAGGCACAAGATCTCGCCCTTCCGATCTTTATATCCGTTCCCATAGAACCAAAACTTTTGAGCGTTCCTTTCTCGCCCGTTTTATCTCTCTTTGGAACTCACTCCCACCCGATATCCATTATGCGTCTTCTTTAACCTCATTTAAATCTAAACTTTTCCAACATCTTCTAAATTCCCAATCAGGTGCTTTATAATCAATAAATAATTTATAGATATTTTCAACATTATTGATTGATGAACTACTGTAAATATTCCTCACTCATAATGAAATCATTTCTTTCTTTTTTTTTATTTCTGTTACTAGATGCTATCATGTATTTACTGTTGTTTTTTTCCATAAGCCTAGTTCTTTTTATTGTAAATTTGTCTGTTTTTTTATTTTAATTTTGCATCACTTTAATAAATAACACTAAACATACCTGTTTAGTTATTTACTTTCAGTATATTTTGTAAATAAGTTTTTACTCAGTTGTAGGCCCTTTGGCCAGATTAATATTTTCTTAATTATGTTCATCTCTGTTATTCTAAAGGGAGATGGTCCCAGAATAAAATTATTTTTCTATTTCTATTTCCATACAATAGAAAAGATAGAAGTCTGTCGATAGAAGTCTAAGTAAGTGTATCTTTAGCTTCCGTCCTGATTTCACATGACATAGCGAATAATACATATAACAACAAAAGGCTTGGCGAAAGGGAAGCCTGGATGCCTACACCACAATTGGCTCCATTCAAACTTCCTCAAGATGTAAATCCATGCTAGAATACCAAGCAAGCTCGAAATAAATAAATAAAAAAGTATTAATCCTTTAACTGCTAAAGACGATATATGCCATCGCACTGCTTTTCTGTCTGTTTGCTAAAGCCGACTACAGACGACGCGACCTTGCTTCGTCCTAATGGTTTCCTAGTAAAGCAGAGCTTTATTTCAAGGATTTAGATCCAAAAATGTATCCCTTTATTGGCCAATGTAAAGCCAGTTTCCAAAGAAATATTCCTCAAAATACGACTATTTTGGAATTTTTCGAAATATTTTTTTCAATAGAAGTTATAAAGTATATCCTTGAAGAGACAAATAATTTTTTTTTTATGTTTATAAAATCAAAACGAGAATTTTCAATTCATTTCCGATTGCAGAAATGGAAAGACGTCAATGAGAACGAAATTATGTTTTAATGTAAAGGAGATAGTTGGGGGGTGCAGTCAAAAAAACACTGAATAAGTAATAAACTTATAATTATGTGCCGACGTTTCGACCTACAGAGTAGGTCATCTTCAGGGCTATGAGAGAGAAACAAACAGAACAAAAAATATAAAAATGTACAGTAACAATAATATGGTGACAAGTAATGTAGAAAATTAAAATAGTGACAGATATGAAAATTAAAGATAACGAATATTAAAAAAGTGACAGAATATAATAAAATTAAGATATAGACAGATTTAAAAAAATAATGATAATGAAAAGAAAATTAAAATAATGACAGATATAATAAAATAAGACAGATTTAATAAAATTAAAGAAAATGAGCAGAAATTATAAATTATAAATAACGAATATAAAATAAAATACAGAAAATAAATGTACAGAAAGGATAGTAAAGTAAAAATAATAAAAAGGGAAATAAAAAAAGGGGAGGTAAACCAAAGATACAAAATGAGAATATTAACATATAAAAAAAGGTTGGAAAGGTTGTTTTGTTTTTTTTGGCTGTTACTCCATTGATGCCACACATGAAGAAATCATACATACATAGCTGGCTCTACATCCCCTCACCGAGACTGGGCCTCCTCATTCCTCATTTTAATTGTATGAAGAAATCATACAATTAAAAAATGAAATAAGTTTTAACCTCGCCAGTGTCGGTCCCTAGCCCGAATCAAAAAGGAGGATGGAGCCAATGAAATACATTAAGAGACAGTAGTAAAGGGCGCGCAATGAAGGATAGAACGAACGCAGGTAAAAAGTATGTAGGAGAGGCCGGGAGGCGGGTAGCGCTGTCATAGGGCGTTAAGCACTTCACTCCCACCATTTTAAGGGTTAAGGATAATTTTATAGATCTTAACTATAATAGCTAATTTCTTCCAAGAGTAATCCAAAATATCGAAAGAAAAAAGGTGATTGATGATAGATTAGACTCAAAAACGGTGGGGATACAAAAACATTTTTCACTGGGAGGTAGCTGCATCATAATGCTCCCCCTCCAACAATAAATTCTTCCCAGCCCCCGCCACCTATAGGGCTCCATAATTATATTTGTTTTCTTTTAGCAGTGAAGGGGAAAGATATCATCAACTACATCGTCTAGGGTTTTTTTCTTTTCATTGAATTGTGGTGTTTCTCAAACTATTACATGACCCACGTGTCAAGTCTAGTTCATTTCCACCTCTCCAACCTTTGTACAAGAAATATCAATGTAGTTTAGATATAGGCAGAAGACGGTAAAGCTTGGTTTTGCAAATTTGTCTTAGAATTTAGAAAGGATATGAGCTAAGTAATAAGTTTATAAAATTCATATTCCGTAGGAAGATGAAAAAAAAAAAAATTGTACCGCTACAACCCGTGAACGGGTCTGAGGTTCAGTACTGTACTGTTTCATGGCCAGCGGTTGTGCAGGAAGGCGATTTGTCCTAGATCACTCTCAACCGCCAGATTTTCCCCCTCATTTCGGATACCCACTTTATAGAGGATAGGTGAGCCCCAGGAGAGACCTAGATCCCAAATGATCCATCTTAAGCCGTTAACAGACTAAATAAAAGTCTTACCAGCAGCGGGATTCGAACCGGAAAAGATATAAATTATCTAGATAGTCTTAATACAAAAAAAAACATTTCTGACGATTACTCGTTAATGAAATTACTTTTGTAACATGGATATCATTGGTAATGGGGCAAGTAAACAGAGAGGCTAAGCATAGACTATTCAAATCGGTCTTCTCTTTCAGATCTCAAATGCTGGAGGCTCTGACTCATCCTGAGTAGCAGGGCCGGAAAGAAGAAGGGATGCTGGACAACGAAGAACCAGGGCCACAGTTGCTCATATTGATACCTTCGAAGAATCTCTAAGGCTAAGGAGGCTGTCTAAGGTATGAGAGGATTCGTGAGCATTTGTGGCTGAAATCAGTACGTCCTAGAAGAGCGGAACATAAAATGATTTGAGCACAACTGCGAAATGCAAAATGAAAATGAATAAATGTACTTTAAGGTTCATTGATTTTTTTTCAACTAGGCATATACTTTCTATTACAGAAGAAGAAAAACGAAAATGTTCTAACAATTTCTGAGGCACCATTAATGGAGACTGATGATTGATGAACATACACAAATGGTTCCAAACACTCCGCTCATGATGAAACCCAGCTACTTACTGTATCCAGGTTAAACGAGAATATCGGCCCTGCCATCGTGAAAACGATTCCCAACTCGAAGAACAGACAAACCAAAACGTATACGGAAGAGGCAGGAGCACTTCTCTCCCTAGGAGTCTTATGCAACCAGGGTTGTGTAATTAGCATGTCGTAAAAGCAAAACAATATAAGCTCACCTAATTGTTTTGATGTTGTGGAGATGTGCCCATCAATGTGTTTCTAAGCATGTCAATATGAATCAATAAAAATGGTGGAAAAATCAAAGAGAGGCTAGAAAATATTGTTTGAAAATACACTTGTCTCTTAAACCATTCGAGACCGATTACACACCGTGTGTGCTATTGATTTCCAAGACTATAAGACGGCCTGCACACCGTGTGTACACTAACAGTAATGAGCAATTACCAATTATTCTGAGTAAACTAGTCGTCCAAATAAGATTTTTCTTGAACTAATGAAATCTGTAAAGTACAGGAAAACAAAATTTGGCATCGGTTTTACTGTGCACCAAAAAATCTAAAAACTTTTTTTTTAACTGTTTACTACTTTTATTTATATTACAATCAAGCTCTTTATGAGCTTATTACCAATTTTATTCTAACGATAATAACAACATTTAAAACATATGTACATAATATAGTTTAATTTTTCAGGATTAAGGAGCTTCAAATGTCGCTAGCTCTGAACATAAAACACAACACTTTATATTAGTTCATGGGGCTTCCTTCTCTTTAGCATTCTCCCCAGTGCATTGAAGTCGAGGAGATGGGCGAACTCGGCGTTGACGTGGTCTTGCAGGCGGCGACCCTATGTGTCTGGGCGAATTTTTGGATTACCTCCTCCACGGTCGGCACCCGAAGATCTCTATGGAGATCATCATTCCTGATGTACCAAGGTGCACTTACGATGCCTCTTAACACTTTATTTTGGGAATCTTTGAATTATTTTTCTGTTGGAGTCCCTCGAGCATCCCAACAGCTGGATTCCACATGTCCAGATTGGCTTCAGGACTTGGATTTAAATAAATATTTTATTTTTTACAGACAGTGTGGACTGTCTCCCTAGGAGCCAATATAACTTATGATAACTCAAATTGAGTTGTATTAGTTTTTTTTTACGTGTTCTTTCCATCGGAGAGAGCCATCTTAAGATATTTAGCCTGATTTGAATACGGGATCACTTTGTTGTGTATGGTTATTGGTTGATAGTTGATTTTGTTGTTAGTAAAATCAACATGCATTTTTGAATTTCCATGATGGTCCATCTCTACATACTGGATATTGTTATGTTTAATTTTCTTGTGGTTTCCTGATCGTCACTTTCGATGGAAAGAACAGCTGTATCATCGGCGAAGGTGGCCATGACGCCTTCTTCAACTTCTGGGATATCGGCAGTATAGAGAAGAAAGAATATGGGGCCTAGTAAGTACACTACCCTGCGGAACACCTTTTACTACTTTAAAAAAAATTCTTTGCACTATGTTCTGTTCTGTGTAATTGAAGGTAAAAATAACGATTTTATCTTATCTAACTATTTTTGAAATAAATGTTTATAAAATTTTAATGATGTATTTAATTTTACCTTACATTGCACACCGGGTATTCAATCCGCTTCTAGCAATAAAAATTTTCCGAGGAGCAATGATCTTATTTATGTGAATTCACTTACGAATTGGGTGATTTCCATAGTAAACATGTTTTTTTTATTAAAATGAACAATAAAGAAATAAAAATTTCTCATCTGGGGGCCGTGTTCGAAAAAAATCGCCGGCTCTAATGGGTTAAAATACCTAGAAAAATTATTCAGTAGGGTATGCAGTTTGGAAATTACCAGTCCAATTGCTTTTACACGTTTAAACCTCATGGTTATGCAAAATAATCTTGAGAAGTTACAGATATAAAATTCGACTTGGAACGCATTCGGCGAAGAGTAAATGAACTAACTCCTAATCTAATCGTTTTATTTATCAACAATTGTTTGCTAAAAGTGAGCTGGATTACAAAGAGGCAAATATTTGTCTAACAATTGCCGAGATAAAATCCTTAAATAACGATACGGAGGAACAAAATTAGAGTTGAATCATCTGTGAAGAGCTTTTCTGAATATCCGTTTTAAATTGAAACTTCTACCCTAGCCAATATCCTACAACTGAATAAGGAAAGCCTGTCAGCTGCTCAATATAAAAATCATTATTAATAAATAGTCCAATAGTCGGAGCAAGTAATAAATATCTGTATTCTATAAATAAATTATATAAAGCAGTATTATAATTAAAAAATCATACCAACCCCTAAGCACGTGAATCTAAATTGGCTGACTTACCTGTAAAAAAAAAAAAAAAAAAGATTAAACATTTTATAACTATTTAGATCGTTATCATTATGATTTATATAAATATATATAAAACGAATGTATTACAACAATGCGGCATATGTTGTAGCCTAATTCATACAAGCCCTGCCGCCATTTCTTTTTAACGTAACAATCTTCCTCTCTAAGTCCTCTTGCCGCCATTGCCTCCAGGATACTCTTCCATCCAACTCATTTCTGGCCGACCTCTCTTCCTCCTTTCTGATGTTTCAGTACCCTTTTAGGCCATCGGTCGTCCGCCATCCTCATAACATGACCAAACCAACTCAGTTTTTTCGTTTCAACTGAGTACAGGATGTTAAGTGGTCTGTTTACTGCTTCCCTAATTTTTAAGCGTGTTGTAGTCTTGATATCCTACAGCTACGCCTCCAAAAATCCATCTCCATTGAAAGCAGTTTTCTTGTCGAGTCAGTTGAAACGGTACTAATAATAAATGAATGTTAGAATTTTTTATTGCTATCATAACGTCCTTATACGACAGAACAGAATTTAAAGATGCACTGTACTATGCTCTTTGTAGATCAACAAAGACTAAATCGATCTCTTTATTGCGAGCTTTAATTTTTTCTATAAGGTTTGGTTTGGTTGTTTATTCATGATCTGATCCACATTCTACCCCACGATACGATCTCACGTTATTCTTCCATCTTGTTTGTATCAGACCATGATTAATTTGATTACGAGTTTGTGAATTCGGTGATGTCCACCTGTAATTGTGAATATCCTTATGTTTAAACGTAGTACTTTTGATAATTAGGTTTTTGGAGATAACAAAGTTTATAAGTTGCATACCGTTATCATTACTAATTTCGTGTAAGCTTTCCTCACCGATCGTCCGATAATACCTCTTCCCTTCCCACCTTCGCGTCCCCTAAAATTATTTTTATACAGTTTAGCGGCAGTTTATCGTAGACCCACTCTAATTTATCATAAAATTCACACTTAACTTCGTTGTATGTTTGTTCATTTTACGTCACTTTATGCTGCTATGGCAAATCGGACGATGCTACAATGGGAGCCCTAAATTTTGCCTATCCAGGTTTGTCAGGGTAATATATAGTGTCTTCTAATATGATCAATACAGGACCTAACTCTTCTGAATCCGGCCGGATTATGATTTAAAAAACAAAAATATGAAAAGATTCCTTCATACTTGATAGTCAAAGTTGCTCCAAGGTATTATTGTATTAAGTAGGTATATCTTTCTTTATACGAAGGAGTTCATCCTTCACACACAACAAATCTTCCCTGGGTTGGGAAGAGGGTGGGTGGGTGGAGGTGAATTGTTGGAGTTGGGATTGCGGTGGCCGCCAAGGGATCGATACCCTCCCTTCCCTCCAGCCCCACGCTATAGATATATATATATATATATATATATATATATATATATATATATATATATATATATATATAATAATCGGTAATATATAATGATTCTTAGCTCTAATATCATTCTAATCTTTAAGTTTTTGTGGTTCAGTCAATAAATATAAAACTATATTTTTTTAAATATTTATATTTTTACTGCCCTGATTTGTCTGGCCGGGATTCGAACTCGGGTCTTCCGCATATCTAGCGCGGTGCTCTACCAAGCTTGTAACCAGGCCAGGCAAATCCATTCTCTTCACCGATCCTGTATCCCAGCAAAAAAAAAGTTATATGCTTTTTAAAATCGAAATCAGCACTTATTTACAGATCATAATTAGGAAAAGTTGAAAGAAACAAAGTAATGAAATAAATTGTATTTACTAATTTATCGTTGTACTGTTGAGTTTATGAACCGGGCCTGCAGTTCATCATTGTCATAATTGGTATCCTTGATTTAGAAATGTTTATTATTTGCATATTACAATATATATATATATATTGTTCCGATTTCCTTAAGTTGCATTCACAGGAATATTGTACATGACATTTGATTTTACCATTAAATTGCCCGTTTTTTTAGTTTGAGATAAATACAGTGATAATGTAGCAGCAGGAAGGATCTGTTTCTTCTATAAATAAAAAGGTTTCAAGTAAGAAAGGAGTGACAAAAGAAATAAATTGGCTGTTTACCGCTCGACATAACTTTCGTTCCTATTCTCACTTAAGTGAATCCTCGGACCTAAAGGACTGTCATCGCAACTTTACATTATCTGAGTTAATGATAATGTTCCAGCGATGCTCAGGGATCTTTACGGAATTGTGTAGTATTTATCAGTGTCGATTACTATCTCTACCATAGGTTTCCTATGTAGTATCTACTCGAATTTGAATGACAGGAAGTGATATTTTTTCTTCAGCTCGATGTACATACTCAGGTTCAAAAGAACATGAGGACATTTTTAATCAAATTGGTCCCATTTAATTAGCGAAATGATGTTATACATAATATGGCGACCAATATATAGAAACCAATACAAACAGAGAGAGAGAGTACGTGACATATTAGACATAGGTGAGATTGATTAAACTGCCTGGGATAATTCGTTTAATTAACTTGACATTCCAGGTTGTTACTACTCATTCAGTCCATCCTATAATCCAGACTAAATAAACTCTTGCCAGGAGCGGGATTCGAACCGGGATTTCCGGCTTGGCAACTCAGTGCCCTACCACTCAGCCACTCCGCTCTGTCAACAATTTTATAGAACACTAAATTTCGTGGGTTTATATATGACATTTTTAGAATCGACGGATAGCTTCTAAGGAAAGAGCTCGTGAAAATATGCAGATGTGTCCCAAAGAATTAAAAAAGTCGGATATATCAGTAGCTCATGTGTTCATATTATAATTCGGCATTCTCATCAAAACCATTCATAGCAGAAATATTGACGAACAAAGTCGATAATTATTTCATGTTAGAATCTCTTTTTTTATTGCTATCATAACGTCCTTATTCCACAGGCATGACGCCTTTATAACGGCTCACAAATGCGGGACCTAAACACTGCAATCCTTGCTTATGGCCATGTTTACGAAATACAAAATAATCAACTGGGTAATTAGCATTCGAGATTGGTTGAAAATGCAGATGCTGGCAAACAAATAGTCAATGCTAATAACAAATAATTACAAGAACAAAAACAATATTTACGGTTTGTGTTCACTTTTCGAGAAGGAAGTAGGCTACTGAAATTTGCATACGATTTTTATAGGTTCAGCAATTAATAACTACGGAAGTGTTGAAACATCACTTGGTTCAAGATGTTGCTAGAGGTGTGGCTAAGGTTTGGAGTGGGAATCGAAAACAAACAGCAATTCCTTGACTTAACAGTGGAGTAGTTTCTCATTTTCATGATATAGTATACTCAGCCATATCATTTATTCAAAACGAATAAAAAATACACTGCAAAATGGAGTATAATACACGATAATAAAGATATTCCGATGCATAAAGCTTCAATATTCTCAATGGCTTTAGAGATGTTTAAAAAATATTTATATATATTTTTTTTTATATTATATTTTTAATATTAGAGTTGAGCAATTATAAAATTTTGAACAACAATAAAAGGTTTCCAAATCCAATAACTGTTTACAAATCACTGCCAAAATCTCAATACGTAGGGACAGCTAAAACCCAATCGGGATTCTTCGGTTCCTCGGCCCAAAGTCGGAGTGGGCAATTATATCAACAGGCTCCGCAATTCCGGGTTGGGTGTAACCTCCTCGTTTTTTTCAGCATCAACACCTCCACACGTTTTTCCCCATTCCAAGCTAGTGGCCATGCCTATATTGCCTACCAATATACGGAAGTGAAGTTAATAGATTGCAAATTCTAATTCTTATGTTTTCTGGCAAAAGTATTTCAATAAATCATTTTTGTAATGAATATCGAAATGTTGTTTCACAGGTTTTTAGGAGTTCGTCAAATATTGATTTTCCAATATCATTTCTATTTTATTATTAACGTTTAATTTCATTCCATTAGTCTCTTGACAACCTTTCGCTCTAATAAACCGATATATGAAATTATTCATTTCGAAAATTCAGCCAAATGAAATTACATAATTCCATAATGAGGGACGTATTCTATCTAAGTCTATGCCATGGTTTATTAAAATGGGAAGGAAAAAATACACGAGAACATGACTACTCAACGCTGTGTATCAGATGCATTAGTAATCAGTCACCATTCCGCGGCCAACTTAAAAACCATTTAAAACAAAAATATAACTTAATAAATAAAAATATGAACAATGCATGAGTTTATTCATTTTGGTACTTTTCCAATCTAACGACGACTTACCCCAGCGCCCCAAGTGTCAGTTTCGTTAACTACCTGCTACTGTTAGCGAAACCTTCCTTAGTCCTTTGTTATTGTTTGTGTGTAGTGGACGTTTATTTGTATTTATGTTAATTATACAATATGAGTTGGAATTTGATGAAGATTTTTCGCGAGGTGAGTGATGAAAAGTCAGCTGTGGTATTTCTACAGGAGCGGAACGTCATTCCCCGGAAAATGTAATGTAGAGAGGGACATAATATGTAGCTTCAACTGGGGAATCTGATTAGATGGAGATGCAATGTTAAACATAAATTTTCAATTCATTTCAATTTTAAACATAAATAATTATATTTAACTACAATGTGATGTTTTTTGGTTAATCGCTTTGATTGTTCTGTATATACGATACCGTTTTGATGTGATATTGTTATTTTTAATGAATTATGTTTATAATAAAAGTTTATTTTTTATCTTCTTATTTATTGAGTAGTTTATATATTTTAAATTTAAAGAGAAAATGCGGTATACAGCTAAAATATGATTTTTTTTTTTTGTATTGCTTTTATTTTTAGCTATTTCTCTTTAAAAGAAAAATAGCTAAAAATAAAAGCAATACAAAAAAAAAATCATATTTTAGCTGTATATCATCTCCTATTTCATTTCCTAAGAATCCTCTTGTATGATAATGAAAGAATACTATTTCAAATATATTTTAGGCATCATAACCTGACAGGCTGCAAATAGTTGAGGTAAGTGCCAGAGGAGCGTGCTGGGGTAGGTCGTCGTTAGATTGGAAAAGTACCTTCATTTTTTTTAATGATTTCATATAATAGTTTCAAAGGAGGAAATATTGTTTCTGGAAAATTCCTCTGAAAGTGAAGATAAAAATGAGATGTTTGGAGGGAGATGTTTGTCCATATGATCCAAGAGCCAGAGGCCGGATTCCCTTCACCATCAACCCAAGGCTCGTAAAATACGATAATCAACGGAATATAAATTAGCCTCTCTACATAATTATTGCCTTCCTCGGCTACAGCGGCTCCTCAATCCCTACCCCGCCGGCAAAATAACAACTCGAATGAACTATAACAATTCTAGTTTTTGTTATTGTTATGAATTGACATATATATATAATAACTTCCAAGAGAACTGCGTATCATGAATCAAGAGAGAAATAAAATTAAAAAAATTTGAGAGAAAAATATTTATTTAAAAACGTTTATTTTATTATATAACATTTACCTCGGCCAACTTTAATCTGGTAACGAGTGAGCTAACCCTACAACAATTATCCTAGAGCCACATCATTGCCTCGGAGAAAGTTAACATTTTAGGACCTACTTCCGAATAAATTTAGAATAAAAATGTCCAAGTAATTTATTCCAAGGTTATTAAATTTTAAAGCCTTGTAGAAATTCCTACCTTTCATAAATTGGGATTGTACATCGACCTAAAAACAAGACAATAAAACGTTCGAAAAAAAGAAATGTGGGATAAATACGAGCCCCTTCTATTGTTAAAATATTTTTTAGGAGAATGTTTAAATATCAAATTCAAGCACATATACGTCCCTGTCATTCTCCTCTCTAAAGCATTTACAAACCCGTAAATGTCAAGCATTGATATTAAATGGCGACATCGAAATGAACACAGTAAAAGAGAAAGGACTTTTCGGAAGGATTCTGAATTCTTTTCAAAACAATGGCGGAAGAAATGTCCTGGAACGGAAGGGCGAATGGGAAAGCTTTCTCCTCTCACTAGCAAGTGCAACCCACTGGTTTAGAGCCATCTTTAGAACTCATCCCAACAGAATAGGGCCAGGAATTATTGATCCAAAGTCCTGAAAAGGCGGGGGGGGGGGGGAATCTTGTCATCAACTCCACCAGTAAGACTGTAATTAAAAGGAATTAGAAAGGAAGGAAAGTTTTTTTACTACAATATAAATAGCTTACAACAACAAGGAAACTTTACAAACCAAATCAAGTTAAAAAATGAAATAATCAAATATGCATTAGATCGGAGAGACAGAAAGAAATTAAAATAATACACAAAAAAGAATAATATAAAAGAATAAAGAAGAAAAAAGAACTGCAACAACAGTTAAAGGTGACGAAAATGGAAAAGTCAGATAAAGGAAATGATGATTACCTGCAAGATTTACAAGGACAAAAAACAAATCAATGAATCAAGCATATGAAGACAAGACAAATAGAGTAACCTGTATCCGAAAAGTTTTTGACTGTTTGTTCAAATATATTTTTGCAAGCAAATGAGTGAAAAAATACAAAGATGAAAAACAAAATACCACTTATATGGAGGACAACGTAACTCGCGTCAACAACCGAAGAACATTTAACATAAAATCTATGAGGGAAGTTTTATATGAACTTGAATATTCTATGTTGTCCATGATCCTGTACGTCCATTTTTTATTAAAAATATCCTTTCCATCTAGAAAAGATGCATTTATCAAATATACATGACAAACAGAAGCAATATATAACTCGATAGCATCAGCAATATTATGGGGAAAATTTATGTAGTAAATAATGTAAATGAATGAAATCAATAATGTACGCCATTGATGTGGAATCCTTCAATGTCCATATCCAACTGCCAAGACATGAGACGCGTAACAAAATAATTCTTCAACGGATCCCAGTATTACATGACTGTCCCATGTCATTATTCCAAGCCGAGGCACCGATGAAACCCAATTACCTCTTTCTTTCTTCTTTTTTTTTTCTCCTTAGGTATGGCGATTACTATTCCGAAAGGATTATATACCGAATGAATTATGCATGCTCTTTAATGCGTAAATTATTGAGGACAGGCACAGCTCTCATTGGCACGCGAAAAGAAGACGGAAGAATCGATCCCAAGGATATGACCTTATCCATTAGCCCTCTCTTCTCATTTAGAGAAGTTTTAAATTGTTCTAGTAAACTTTAAGAACCGAAAGAGTCTAAAGTTAAAAATGGATCCTATGCCTGTACAAAGATATAATCATGTCCTTTAAGGTAGTCCAAACAGACTTGATTTTTGGTCATTTTTGATCCTCATAATCACAACTCTATGACATATAATATAAGGAAGAAATAGTTGGGGGTGCAGTCAATAAGAACACCTAAATAAGCGTAACTTATTTATTGTGTGCCGACGTTTCGGCCTGCAATGTAGGCCATCTTCAGGGCTAAGAGAGAGAAACAACCAGAAATATATAAAAAACATTGCAGTAACGAGAATATAGTGACAAGTACCTATGTAACCTCTAGATGTCTGGTATCATATCCATATCTATAATTAAACTAGTTTTTTCTAAATCCTTCATATTCCACCCCTTTTTCTATATTTTAATCTTCTCATTTTATATCTTTCCGTTTACCTCCTCATTTTTCTTTCCCTTTATATTATGTTTACATTTCATCCTTTCTGGACATTTATTTTCTCTATTTTATATTCGTATTCTTTAATTATTATATCTGTCACTATTTGAATTTCTGTTCATCATCTACAATTTTATTTTTATCTATCACTATTTTAAGTTTATTATATTCTGTAACCACTCTTATATTCATTATCTTTATTTATCATATCTATTCACTATTTCATCATATCTAGTCACTATTTTAATTTCCACACTTTACTACATTATTTGTCACTATATTCTTGTTACTGCAACGTTTTTTATATATTTCTGGTTGTTTCTCTCTCTTAGCCCTGAAGATGGCCTGCATTGTAGGCCGAAACCGCGCACACAATAAATAAGTTACACTTATTTAGGTGTTTTTATTGACTGCACCCCCAACTATTTCTATATTAGAACTATATTAGAAGATACAGTCGACCAATTCTTCTCTAACAACTCTATGACCTTAATATTTTTTAAGTTTACTTCCAGTATATTTTCTCTGGCGCACTACGCATATTTTTTAATGTTTCACTTTTTAAAAACTGTTGAACCACAGAAGCGGAATGAGCCAGTGTCCTCTGTTGTATCTGAATAGAACAGAGGTAAATTATCTTCCCTCGGCACCTACGTAGAATGGAGGCCAGATAATTGACTAGTTCATTAAGACATACTACCGGATAAAAAAGCTGAAATTGAAGATTTCATGTTTGGAGAGGTAGGAAAAGGCATGGAGGAACTGAAGATAATCTCGTATATACAGAGCATAAAGCATATATAAAGAGAACCCTCAAGGCAAAATAGTAAAAGTTACTAAAATTATTAAACAATATATACATACATGTTTTGATTTAGGGTAGGTTAAGATCACCAATCAAAGATGAAATACCTACTAGAAACAAAACGTTGCAAGGAGTGAATAACTTTATATTCGTCAAAATCTGATAGCTCCTCCAACATTCAACATTTCAAGACTATAAATGGAGAATAATGCTTGTCGGAATATTATACTTCGAGATGCTTAAACTTTGTCATATTGGTTTAAATATTGAGAGAATATGGATCAAATGATGGATTTAAAAAAATAAAAACAATGTAATTATGATATATGTTTTTTATCTAGACATATTAATATACCGACCGACATTTTTCAAACAAGAGTTGAAATATCTCTTCAAATTGTATCTTCAAGAACAAAAATCAATCCCATTTTTCAGTACTTATTGCTGCGCTACTCGAGTAATGAATGATTCTTGACGAAGTGTTAAGGTAGCACTTACTCTCAACCCCTTGGGTTATCCCCATCCCAATTAAGCATACACTCTATATTGAGGCTAGGTGTGCCCCGGGAGGGTCTCCAGTCCCCTCGGTAAATTAAACGGAATAAATTGATTACATGGCATAATTGGACTCGGACCAGATATCTCACTCTCTAGGTGTAACGGATTTTGGTACAGTTAATCCTTGGAATGTCCAGCAGAAATAAAAATTATATCTTGTGAGGGATGGGCGGAAATTGGGGAGCAGATTGTTTTGTTTTTTGCTTTAATTTCAGAAAGGAACCACTTAAAGGAGGAAACATTGAAGAACTGAATTGAGAATGGTTTCATTGTCTTATTGCTAATACGGATATTTGCTTCATCTATCTATTTAAAAATTATATATATCATTTCTTAAGAGGACAGACTTGACAAAAACAATTTCACCAAAATTAAGGCTACAAATTCAAACAACGATACACAGAACAAAAAAAACAAGAAACACAGAAACACGGGATTACACTAGATTTGTTAGAAAACAGAACGGAATGCCAAAAATTCCTTTAAAAAATGCGGTACTAGTGGCAGATAGAAAAAAATTTCCATCTAAGACCTGGACAGAAGAAAGAAGAAAAACCTTCAGTGAAACCACGAAGCCGATGAAAATGATGGGCCGATAAAAAACAACAAAAAAACGCTGCATCATAATCGCGTAGTCCTTCAGGGCTGTTTCGCGTCAAATAAATAAAATAATAAGAATAAAAATAAAACATTAAGAATATATGTGGTATATAAATAAAAATTTAGGTGAAATATATATTATTTACATACTCCAAGTATAGAGTTTTGTAAATAATATATAAAGATACACCAAAAATGGCCAATTAAAAATAAATCTTATAGGAGGAAGAAAATGGTGAGGGTGGAGGTGCAAGAAAGAATTGCTTAAATAGAAGTGAACTATTAATTTATAAAAGGACGTTTGGAGGGCCATTTTTGAGGTCTTCTTCGGGGCCTCAGAGATGGATAAGCAAGGCACGAACCATTTAAAATGTAATGGAGAAAAATCGTAAAGAATAAAATAAAAATTTTTTTATTTTTTAAAGAGAAAAGATAGGCCCTCGACCGGGATTTGAACCCGGAACCTTTGTCTCACCGTGACATCGCTCTGCCAATTGAGCTATCCAAGGCACTTCTCGGTCGAGGACAAAGCTTCTCTCTTTTAGATCCTAAAGCCCCAGTTTGCTCCCGCCATTTTTGCGATGAATACACTAGAACGAAGTTCTTTGAACATTAATTTTAATTTAGGATCTTATTGACTTTCGTCATATTATTATTTATAATTTTTTATAATTATTGGTCATTTTTTATGAGTTATAAATATTTTTATTTTTTAAAGAGAAAAGATAGGCCCTCGACCGGGATTTGAACCCGGAACCTTTGTCTCACCGTGACATCGCTCTGCCAATTGAGCTATCCAAGGCACTTCTCGGTCGAGGACAATACCGGTCGAGGGCCTATCTTTTCTCTTTAAAAAATAAATTATTTATAACTCATAAAAAATGACCAATAATTATAAAAAATTATAAATAAAATAAAAATATTGAAGTAAACCGGCTACAAAAGTAGGGAAGATTTAAATTATAAATTAAAATAATACCTTTATTTTATTTTATAATTTCATATTATATTTCAATTTTATATTATATTTCATCTATTTTATTCATTATAATTGTTTCTACATCATTTTAAATTGTATCTTTTCTATCCAGCCCTGAAGAAGACCTGCAATGGGGGCATTTTCTACAAAGATCTATTATCCTCTTTTTCTCTAATATCTCAGGGACTATCAAGTTTGGTAAAAAAAAAATTATACAAAAGGAAAGATACTATACATTCTGTCCACAGAAAAAGTCTTCAAACATATGATACTTTTTACATAAGTTTTACTCTCTGAATGAACTATTTCTTACCAGTGGATCTGCAAAAAAATTGTTTGTTTTTTTTTAATTGATGAATTACTAGTGGGGCTTAGCAAACTATGTAAGATAGCGGAAAAATGAAATCGTAACTCAATTACAATAAAACCAGTGTTATATCACATTTTATAGGCTTATATCACATTTTATAATCAGAATAGTCTGAAAGATTTATATCAATGTCCTATTTAGTTGGTGAATTATGAGGTCGGTGGGAGGTGGATCATAGGGGATCATGCACTTCGGCGAGGGTACCCTCGGCCCAATCCTCACACCTCGCATTTAGCCAATCACACCATCACTACACTTGTTTCATTCAAACAAGAATCAGCTAATTGTCAGTCAGTTGTTCCAACAGAAGAATACCCTGCCAACATTGTTAGGTTGGTAACCAACAACATAACCTGTGGGTTACCTCCTGTACAGTTACAGATATATTATTGTGTTTATGTGCATATGTGTAATAAAGTGCGTAATATTATTAACTGTTATTTAATAATATATCTAAACATGGCGCAGTCGAGACCGTTTTAGTTTGAACTTTAAAACGTGATTTCAATAGAATTCAACAAACCTTCAGAATTCGACGTGACTGTCGATAACCTCTTCGAGAGCTTTAAAAGATTCCGGACTGAAGTAGAAGTTTATTTTGTAGCCACAGAGACAGGTAAGAAATCGCGAGAAGTCCAAGTAGCAAGATTAAAGAACTTATTGGGATCGGAAGGATTAAAACTGTACTCCACAATCACGACGCTAAAACCAGCTGTAGAAACAGTGAATTCTGTTTTAGACGTCCTAGAAAAGCATTGTACCCCACGAAAAAATGAGACAATGGTGATTTATAAGTTTTTTAGTAGGAACCAGGCAGCAAACGAGCCATTTGAACGGTATTTTACGGATCTAAAATCACTAGTAGCACCTTGTGAATTCGGTGAACAGGAAGATAAATTGTTAAAATCCCAAATAATTCTCGGACTTTATGACAAAAGTACTCAAGAAAGACTTTTAAGAGAGGACCCTTCATGGGAAAAAACAGTTAGTTTTTGCAAAACAGTCGAGATGGCAGAGTTAAATATGAAAGTTTTAAAAGCACACTCAGTGAAAGCAACGATTGATAATCCAACAGAGATCCTTGAAGTAAATCGGAAGCCACAAATGAAAAGACCACCAGAGCACCAGGACCCTCAGGATAGTTTATATGCTTGTGATCGCTGTGGGTTCAAGCATGCTAAAGGGCGATGCCCAGCATTTGGTAAACAGTGTTCCTCCTGTAAAAAGTACAATCATTTTGCAAAGAAATGCATATGTGTATAATAACGTAATGGATATGTGCATAATAACAGCATAATAACGAGATTATTATAAATAATCAACGAGTAAATGATTTAGCAGAAAGACCTATAAAATACCTCTTGTTTGGTAAACAAACAGTTCAAAATGTTAATATCATTTGTAAATAAAATATGACTGACATCGTAATACAAAAAGATATTCCTTCATTTGAATTCATAAATAATGTTAGGAAATTAGTGGGAACGACTACATATAACTGGTTAATAGTATAAGTGCAATTGTTCACAATCATAGTAACTTATTTCAGTCCAAGAATGGAAGAAAATGCGTTCCAACAAACAGACCTTGACCAAACATGAACCTAATTTGGGCTGGAGCATGCGCAGAAAGATAGTCCTCGACTGTCGAAAGAAAGCATGCTCGGGCGTCAGGTCCTTGCTACTAGAAAAGATTATGGACACAAAAACATATAATTTTGACTAACTTATTGTTAACAACCTCAAGAAATAATCCGTTTTATCAACTGTGGAAATTAACATTATCGATTTCTTACACTTAAAATCTATACTTTGTAAAACAAAACAAGGAAAATTACAAACAAGTCTTATAAACAAATATTGTAGAAAAACAATTTTAGCGGGTATTATCAACAAGTACAGCTCATATACCTGTTTCATGTTTAACCTACACTTAGAAATATTTTAGTGTGCTTATTGAAATGTAAATATGTAGCTACATTATTAAAAACTTCAATAAATTGAGTATCCCTCTTTAAGTAAGAGCAATCAGATTTTTATTCAATCAAGCTAATGTATTATGATTGATTTGATAATGTATTTCCTAAATATTTATTTATTGAATTTTCTTAATAATTTACTTATTACTACCTACTATTTAATGACGATTTGGTATAGTGTACAATAGTGTGCTTCCATTTTAATGTGTAAGCTAAAAAGCAATTAAAAGTTTCATCAATGGGAGGCACTGATTATTTATTTGTAAAATTAAATATAATATACACTAGAATGAATCAAAGAGATGTAAAATTAAAAAACATTTGATGCACCAAATCTTGATATATTTCTTAATAAACCATGTCATACTTAAAATATTGCACTATAATGCTATTACATGGTAATCACGAGATTGTAAATTGCATAAGCAATAAATAGATGTAGTTACATTACATAACAACATATAATATGCAATAGTTTACTGTAGGAAGGAAGTAATTATGTATCAAAATGATAATTCTAACTACACTCCTGGCTAGGTGAGCTGACGGTATAAGAATAACAATTGTAACCTGTTTGTTCAAACATATTTATCGGTTTCAAAGTTAACATTTCACATCATCCGCCAATAAATTCAACGTTGGACAAGCGTTGGAAATACTTGGATGTTCAATACTGCTAAGACATGGCGGTGTAACCTTCCTAAAACTGTTTCCGAAACATAGAATTAGGAATGACAAAAGCAAATCCACTCAATCTTGATGAATAAGAGTTTTTACGATATAGGACATCGCCTGCGCTATCAACTTGAGAGAGGTGAGCAGTTCCCCTAGGCTATCGCTTATCTTATCCTAGCTGTTCGGAGCAAAACAACTAACACAGATAAATATTGGACACAACTGGCGAGTAAGCAAGTTACCAGCTGACCAATCCCGAGTAAACGGGATATTACTCGATTATAATAATTATTTTGTTTTCAATAATATAATTTGAAACACTGTCATGTCAAACTTTCTGTAACCAAACATTAAATAATTTCGACAATTGTAAAGAATTCTAGCCCGAATGTGTTTTAATCAGTTTCTTTCACATTTCATTATTATAACATGATTAGGGCTCGTGAAATTATGAAAAGATAACAAATTACTTGAGTTGCCAATAATAGCCCTCTTCAGCAGCTCACATTGAGAAAAGCCAGGTTGGCTTGGTTTAGCGCCGGCTCCACAATCTCTTTGTAGGATTCATTTTTACAGATGTAGCTCGTTGTAGTTTGTATTTCGTTACGTTACTAATCTAGAATTCACGATGTTATCGAATGCAAAGAACAACATGACCCGAGGATTTGACCCTGAACCTTGTTTTGATATAAAATGCAGTTTGTATACTAGCCAGTTACTAGTCTTGGAAATTATTTTAAACGATTTTGAATCGAAATGAATGTAGCTCGGTCAAGTATAAATAATACGGATATTTAATACATTTCTTTTTCAAATATTAGAAGACTAAATCCTACAAGCCTGCAAGATAGTAAACTGTTTCCCGAGCGCATCACCCTCCAATGGAACCCTCATTAATTTATATAAAGGGGAGTTCTGTAAAGGAGTGAGGGGTGCCACGAGGTCTCGCCAGGGCAGAACTCCCAACAAACCCGAGAGGGTTAATTTTTTTTAAAATAACGAAATCCAGAGAATAGCAGAATGAAAAAGAAAGCTGTCGAAAATGAATAATAAAAAAATTAGCTGAGCCAGGATGCTCAAAATAAATAGGCCAAACGAAGCAACGAATAAAAACTGAGGGTGAAAAAGGTTTCGGTCTACTTGTCAAGTTTCACCAACCGCCATTGTTTTCATGTTTTCCCCCGTCGACGTGACAGCTAGAGTAGAGTATAGGTGAGTCGCCTAAACTCGGGGTTTTCACTATATAATCCTTCCACTAAATACTACATTAATCCTTTAAAAAACTTAAACACATAAAGCGGACACATAAAACACATAAAGCGGACTTAGATCTGTTCAAAACTGAACAACTACCATTATTTACGAATCGCGTGTTCTCAAACTCATTATCATTCTTCACGAGACCCATAAACTGGTACCGTGGCTATATGATCATTCTACGTTAGTATTTTTTATTTCAAATGCGTTATTGTTAGCAAAAATCGTCTCGAATACCACGTTTTTAATTTTCAAATGCTACCGTGAAAAAATCATATTTATAAGATTAAAGCTAATGGGTCTCCTGAAAAATGATAATGACTTTGAGAATTCAACATTCGTAAATTGATCCTTCATCATTTTTGAACTCGTGAATGAGCCGATAGTTATTGAATTAATTATTAACGACTAATAGCATTGAAATAAGTTGAATTTATTTAGCGTATAAGAGGCGAGGATAGGAGATGGGAGGGGTGATGGCTCGTTTGTTCCAACAGCTGCCGCCCTCAAACCTCAATTTTATCTCAGAAAACCTGTTCCAAATTCGGGATACCCAACCAATATAATAATCATACATCAATTGAAACAGAGATTCATTACTCAAGCACTTAACTATTAATTCAGTCAGTATAAATAGATCAAATGAGCAACTACTGTATAATGATCTTTATCCCCTATTGAAGTACGTAATAAACAATAGATATTATCATAATGCAATTGGGAAAAACCACAATGCAAAGCCTTATGTTTCAAAAATACACCCACTTACCAGTCGACGTTTCGCCTATTCAGGCATTATCAAGACACCAAAAACAAAAAAGGGTTATGTGAATAACATCTCGAAGAAAAGGGTGCAATACATCCCAACGATCAACAGCCCAAACAGGCTCCAAACATGAGACAGCACCCTACCACCAAGACGTTCAACATACAACTGGATTCTTCGAGATGTTATTCACATAACCCCCTTTTTTGTTTTTGGTGTCTTGATAATGCCTGAATAGGCGAAACGTCGACTGGTAAGTGGGGAGTATTTTTGAAACATAAGGCTTTGCATTGTGTTTTTTCCCAATTGCATTATAATAAATAATAGTGTTTCTTTTTGAGTTTTTGGCTCTATTTTAGTAATAGATATTATCCCTCCAAACAAATTTCTTCACACTAAGAAAATGAATTTTCTAAACAAATAGTCCTGATTTGAAACTGAATATTTACTGATATTATTGGTAGGATACAACTATTTCGTAAATTGTCATAGAAACTATGAAAAGGATTATAATGATAGGTCATTAGAAGCCATTTTGTATCTAATTCATAAGTTTAAACATTGAATATAAATTTTCAGAGCCTGTCTTCCTGCCTGGAAAAAACAAAATGTAAATGGAGTACTAGGTACAAGTACTCAAGTTAGGTGCTATAAAATATGAATGACTTGTAATCAATATTACTTCGATTCTTTCTTATCTCTTTTTTAGACAACTAGAATTCAATGACTGTTATGGAATAGCTTACGGTCGGTCATTTTGTTTAACACTTCTCGAAATACAGAGAAGTTGCGAAATGTTCAAGGCTTGATCGCCCAACTGAAAAATTGACTATATTGCTCAAGTCAATTTTCAATATTCTAAAACGGAAAAATAGACTTCGGTTCTCTAAAATGTTTAGTGTGGGCATAAACATAAAGATTTGCTAACCACATTTCATAAATACAGTTCTTCCATCAGAATCCTACATCTTCTACGAATTCAAGATTTGACGTTGTCAAATAATGACAATTATATCATCCAAACAATCCTTCAACGTTAAAGTTTATAAATTCCCCGCTCAAATTTGAAATTCATAATTTAGCATTCTATTTACGTAATAAAAATGTCTACCCCATTACGAAATGGTGAAGTTTGATATGAGCAATCATAGTTTAAAAATTCGATATGAGAAAAATTACCTCTATGTTAAGAAAATTGTTTGCCAACGCAGCGTTTTCGGCCACACCCGTCATTAAATTATAGACGCCTAGAATAGTTAGTTGTGTTGATTATAAATTAAATTTATAAGAATGAGTGATCAGAGTTACATAACTAAACTCACGGAAGATTGGGTCGATGAGAATCCTCAGGATAAACCAAAAGAAACGATGGATGGATTCCGAGGTAATTTTTTAAAACAAGAATACTGTAAAAATTTGGTGATGGGATGTTTTAAATTTGTTCTTAATATTTTTGATTTCTTTATTTTTCATTAAGTCGCATGTTCTTTTCACAAAACCAAATTAGCAAATGCCACATAGATGAGTAATTAAAGTTTGTCATAAAAGCAAAGTTTTGTTTTTGATATACAATGCCAGATTTATTAGATTAAGAAGATTAATTAAGAGAATAATATATCCATCACAAAGATGGAGATTCAACAATTTATTCCAAGTAAATAATGAAGATTGAAATAAATGAATATGAAATCAATGAATGATGAAATAAATAATTGAATATTTATCACATGATATTGAAAAGGGGGTTATATATTAACAGATAAGATAAAAAAGTTTAGATACATTTTTTTGTTATTTACAATTATCCTGTTTAATTATTCGATTATTAGCTCTCTTGAAAACTTGATTTTAAATATAATCATAGTTGATGAACTAATCGCCCATTAATTTCTTTTTTACTTGTAATCAAAATCAATTTTCTCTTAAAAATTTTACCTAGTTACATCACATATGTAAATGTTATTGGAGACCTTTCGATTAATTATTACACAACACACTTCCACAAATCTTAAGGTAAATGTGGTTATGGTAGCTTGTATGAATGAAACACACAGCTGTAGCCTCAATTTTAGATATTGATAGAATTTTACATGCATTATTTTTTAATGATTCCCCTAAATTCATTTATCCTTGAGCTTGCAAATATCTCTTATAGGCTTGAACTTGGCTTTAAGTCAACCACTTTAATTAAGTAGTCTTTTGTTTCCTTTTTAACTTATCAAATTGCCTATCAGGTCATCTCAACTACTAGAACCGAAGCTGTATTTTTCAATGTATTAACCTTCTATGTATGTATATGTGTGTGTGTATATATATATATATATATATGAAAATATACACATGGGAGCACTAAGTTCAGTGGTAGAGCACTAAGTTGCCACTCCGAAAATCCTGGTTCAAATCCCGCCGCAGGCAAGACTTTTATTTTATGATTAAGTGGGTAACCAAAATAAGGGTGGAAAATCTGGCGGTTGAGTGTAATCTAGCACAAATCACCTCCCTGCACTATTGTTGTCCATGAAATAGTACTATCTCTATCATGTACTGAACCACAGACCCTTCACGGGTTGTAGTGGTACATGTTTTTTTAATACACACACATATCTCTCTCTCTCTCTCTCTCTCTTTCTCTCTCTCTCTCTCTCTCTCTCTCTCTCTCTCTCTCTCTCTCTCTCTCTCTCTCTCTCTCTATATATATATATATATATATATATATATATATATATATATATATATATATATATATATATATATATAAGGTATTTTATATAAGAGAATTTTTTTTTACCTCCATCTGGACTATTTTCTTCCTCATATATAGATGAGGAAGAAAATAGTGTTGAAATTAAGCTACTATTATTTGTCACCCATTCCAATACTAACTCAATATACTCCTATAACCTGCTGAATAAGGTTTAGACAACATAGGATAATTAAGAACTCGTTTTGTTCATGTCTTAAGTGCATAAAAACTGATAGTAATAACCTATATTTAGATTTAATTGTCACCTTATACTTCATTTATTTAATAATCCTATACCAATACAAATAATAAAGGTCTTGTGTTCAGTACATGGTAGATATTGTACTGCTTTAAGGACTATGGTCGTTGAGGGAGGTAATTTGTCAGAGGTTACACTAAATTTTCTCAATCAAGGTTATTCACTTTACAGGCCACTCTATGGTCAGCCCTAGGAGGGTCTCCACAGATCCTTCCACACAGCAACTCAGCATAGTTTCATTACCAATGATTTGTTTAATGGTTGGTAATAAGGACATGCACTGAGCCAATAAAGTAATGTTGTTTGTCACTTATTACGATTGCCTTACAGCTTAATTGGGTATAAATGAAGGTACCATACTGCACGATTATGAATCTCTGCACTTCTACCCAGGTTAGTTCGAGCAAAGGTAGCCACAGGAAAACTTGCTAGTTCCTACCTTCAACAACCTATACATCCATATATGAATATGTACCATTACAATAAAATAAAATGTAATACACAGACAGTAAAGCAAACAAATTACTAAAAAGTATGTATAGTAAGGATTCGACAAAATAGCTCTACAAAATTTTCCGAGGACTATCCTGATTCCAACATGTAGAAAAGGTAAGATTAAGGTGAAGACAAGAAATGATATGGATTAGCAATAATATGCTTAACATAAATGTTCATAAGAAATAAAACTGAAATTACTGAGAACACAGTCCTCCAGGTTAGACTTCTTTTTAAGGAGGATTAATGAGAAAACTTTGAAAATAGTCACAGGAGTTCGAATATGTTGCATTACACTATTCATAGATTCAAGTTTACAGTCAGGTGTGAACAATGAAACAGTCATTGTTTTACGATGGCTAGGATAGGAGGGGGTAGTTAATTATATAGAACATGTAGATCCCAGTTTTGAGGTTAGCTATGGCAGATAAATTATTTATACTGTTATTGGTGATGAATGAAGCCTTCTCAGATCTTAGAGGCACCCTCAAAACTCACCTAACCATAAATTGGATGCCCTTAAATTTAGGGGAATTTCATGAAAAAGGGTTTTCAGATAGAGCAACAAAAGAAGTTCAGAGGAGAATAGCATTTGGTTGGAACAAGTTCTGGTCTCTGAAGTACATAATGAAAGGAAACATAAGTATTGACTTATAACAACAGGTTTTCGAAAGATGTATTATGGCAGTGGTGACCTACGGCTCCCAAGCATGGTCTTTGACAAAAGCCCAAGAGAAGAAGATCAAGGTGAGGCAGAATAGCATCGAAAGAAGTATTATGAAAGTGAAGAAAGGGACAAAATCAGATGCAAAAATTTAAAAACAGAAACAGGGCTTAAAGACACACTCTTGCAGATAATAAAAAGCAAATAAAAATGGGCTGGACATCTCCTGCGGTGCAATGACAACAGATGGTCAAAAATAGTCATGGAATGGACACCATATGACCGAAAAAGGATGAGAGGGAGACAATAGAAAAGATGGGCAGATTCATTTAGGCGTTTGGCAGGACCTCTCTGGTAGAGAGCTGCTAAGGATAGAGATGTGTGGAAGAAAAAATGGTTGGCCCTTACAAATCCCACATCCCAGTAGGGCTAGTAACCCAGGGAAGTGTTAAAGACTATTTATTATTCCTAAAGGAAGGCCTATGCAAGGGAAAAATGTGTGTATAAATATGTATATATAATGTAAAGAATTGTTTTTTTATGTTGCTTGTAAATTTATGTTTTAGAGTAATTGTATAATCCACGCATAAATAAAGGATATTTTCATTTCAATTTAGGAGAAACCAGGAGGCTAAGTATGATTTATACCTCCTTAGTCCATTTCCTTAGAAATAGTAGAGTCCCTCCCATCTACTGAACTCACTACCTTTCGAAGATTGTAATGAATGGTTGTTACTTTAATTAGGATATGAAAAATGTCAATTCAATGCTTTACACAGCTTGCATCGTAATATTAAATATTTTTTCCTAAATTAAAAACAGTAAGCATTTATACTGTTTCGTGTTACATATTAAGTATAATAAAAATAACATTATATTTAGAACAAATATAAATCTTAATGGCCTAAAAATTGTTGCTGCTACTATTTCATTAATAGGCACAGACAAAAATACTAAAGCTAAATCATAAATCAGTGAAATAAAATGTAATAAGAACATCTTACCATTACTTTATGAAACTAAAGGGAGACTCACCTGGGAACAAAAAAAAAAAAAAAAAATTATACATAATTTTTCAAAAATGTTCTCATAATTTACATTCTTATTATAGAACACTGAATTTCATACAAATGATGATGTTGGTACATTTCTTAAATTTTGGTTTAGTAAGCAAAAGTATGTAAGAAGGAACTCTTAGAAAAGTACTCTATTTTCAAGTAAAAGATATCGAAAAAGGTTTTCTCAACTTAAAAAAATAGCGGCCCGCAATTGTTAGCTAATATTTTTACAGAATTTAAGCTACACGATCCATCTGTGGACTCTGTCATACAGAATTGGCAGATTATAGACAAGATAATATTTACTATTCAGCCACAAATTTTCTTTTATATCTTTTATTAAAACTATTAGCTCTATGACCATCCTGAACCTAAAAAATATTAATCAAGTAAGTTCCTTTTGTGTTATATGAGATACAGATTCATTAATCGAGTATATTAGAAAAAAATATGTTGTGTAGAAAGTAACCATTTATTTATGAATATCGGATTCATAAGCACTTTGGTTAACATTTTTATACTATTTTTTTATTACAAATTACTACATAAAAGAGAAAAATATATACAAAGCCTACAGCTCATGTTATTGTTATAGAGACTGGAGGTGAAGCTCAAGATAATACTGAACATAAACCAAGAGCAGAGGCGAAGGAAGAGAAGGCAGGGCTTATGGAAGATAATAAAGCAGAGTCCAGTAAACCTGCCAACATCGGTAAGCCTCTAGAGTAGTACATTGATACATTTCACAATACAATAAAAATACAAATAAAAAGCCTATAATTTTCATTTCATTGCAACAGTGACTACAGCTGAAGCTCTCCATGCTCCTGAAAATGTTCAAAGAATCCATAAAAGGAAGCAAAGGCAACCTAAAAAATATATCAAACTATCGGAAGACAACAACCCTTCAACGGACGGACAACATGCAATATGTGGTAAGCCTCCAGAGTGATACACTGATACATTTCTTGAATATTGTATTTTTGTAAGTATTTCAGCCAATGTTTAGCGAATACTAGGGGGGCAAATTGAGTCTAAGATGATAACATGGGAGAGATGCATGAATCATTAGCATGATTATTGTACATCATATATAACAAACTAATCTAACTGAAATCTAAATTGATATTTTCAAGTCAAAATTTTTACTTTAATGTTACAGTGACTAGAATTGAAGCTCTACATGCTCCAGAATATGTTCATAGAATCCAGAAAAGAAAACAAGACCAACCTAAAAAATGTGGCAAACAATTGGAAGGTTCCAAAACTTCAGGGGACAGCCAACATGGAGTATGTGGTAAGCCTCCAAGAGTGATACACTAATACTTTTCTTGAATATTGTATTTAAAAGTATTTCAGCCGGTGTTTAGCGAATACAAGGGGGCAAATTGACCCTAAGATGATAACATAAGAGAGATGCATTAATCTTTAGCATGATTATTGTGCATCATATATTACAAACCAATCAAACTGAAATGTAAATTGATATTTCCAAGCCAAAATTTTAACTTAATTGTTACAGTGACTGGATCTGATGCTGAAGATACCACTGAAAGTGTGCAGAGAGGCCAGGTACAGAAAAGAAAGCGAGGGAGACCTAAAAAAAATAGAAAACAATTGAAAGGCATCAAACCTATAGGGGACAGCCAACATGGAGTATGTGGTAAGCCTCCAGAGTGATACACTAATACTTTTCTTGAATATTGTATTTAAAAGAATTTCACCCGATGTTTAGTGAATACTAGGGGGCAAATTGAGTCTACGGTGATAACATGGGAGAGGTGCATTAATTAGTAGCACTAATATTGTGCATCATATATTACAAACCAATCAAAATGAAATGTATAATGATATTTTCAAGCCCAAACTTTAACTGAATTGTTACAGTGACTGGACCTGAAGCTCAAAAGAGCACTGAAAATATGCAGAGAGGCCAAGTACAGAAAAGAAAGCGAGGGAGACCTAAAAAATGTATCAAACAATTGGAAAGCTCCAAAACTTCAGGGGACAGCCAACATGGAGTATGTGGTAAGCCTCCAGAGTGATACACTAATACTTTTCTTGAATATTGTATTTAAAAGTATTTCAGCCGGTGTTTAGCGAATATAAGGGGGCAAATTGAGTCTAAGATGATAACATGGGAGAGATGCATTAATCTTTAGCATGATTATTGTGCATCATATATTACAAACCAATCAAACTGAAATGTAAATTGATATTTCCAAGCCAAAATTTTTACTTAATTGTTACAGTGACTGGACCTGATGCTGAAGATACCACTGAAAGTGTGCAGAGAGGCGAGGTACAGAAAAGAAAGCTAGGGAGACCTAAAAAATATAGTAAACAATTGGAAAGCTCCAAAACTTCAGGGGACAGCCAACATGGAGTAGGCGGTAAGCCTCCAATGATACACTATTACGTTTCTTGAATATTTAATTTACAAGTATTTCAGCCGATTTTAAGTGAATACTTGGGGGCAAATTGAGCCTAAGGTGATAACATGGGAGAGATGCATTAATCTTTAGCATGATTATTGTGCATCATATATTACAAACCAATGAAACTGAAATGTAAATTGATATTTCCAAGCCAAAATTTTTACTTAATTGTTACAGTGACTGGACCTGATGCTGAAGATACCACTGAAAGTGTGCAGACAGGCGAGGTACAGAAAAGAAAGCTAGGGAGACCTAAAAAATGTATCAAACAATTGGAAAGCTCCAAAACTTCAGGGGACAGCCAACATGGAGTAGGCGGTAAGCCTCCAGAGTGATACACTATTACGTTTCTTGAATATTTAATTTATAAGTATTTCAGCCGATTTTAAGTGAATACTTGGGGGCAAATTGAGCCTAAGGAGATAACATGGGAGAGATGCATTAATCTTTAGCATGATTATTGTGCATCATATATTACAAACCAAGCAAACTGAAATGTAAATCGATATTTCCAAACCACAATTTTTACTTTATTGTTACAGTTACTGTACCTGATGCTGAAGATACCACTGAAAGTGTGCAGACAGGCGAGGTACAGAAAAGAAAGCTAGGGAGACCTAAAAAATGTATCAAACAATTGGAAAGCTCCAAAACTTCAGGGGACAGCCAACATGGAGTAGGCGGTAAGCCTCCAGAGTGATACACTATTACGTTTCTTGAATATTTAATTTATAAGTATTTCAGCCGATTTTAAGTGAATACTTGGGGGCAAATTGAGCCTAAGGAGATAACATGGGAGAGATGCATTAATCTTTAGCATGATTATTATGCATCATATATTACAAACCAAGCAAACTGAAATGTAAATCGATATTTCCAAACCACAATTTTTACTTTATTGTTACAGTTACTGTACCTGAAGCTGAAGATACCACTGAAAGTGTGCAGAGAGCCCAAGTTCAGAAAAGAAAGCGAGGACGACCTAAAAAATACAGCAAACAATTTGAAGGCCCCAAACCTATAGGGGACAATAATGGTATATATATGGTATATGGTATATGGTAATATTGTTTCAATATTTTTCATACAATATCCACTATAATTTTCACATTATTGTTACAGTGACAAGTGCTGAAACCCAAGATACAACAGAAAATGTACAGAGGGAACAAGTCTTGAAAAGAAAGCGAAGGCGGCTTAACCAACAATTGTTCTATCCAGAAGCTAGTAGACCAGTAGAATTTGGTAAGCGTTCAGATACATTTTTTTAATATTGGGTTTCTAAGCATCTGTACTGGCATATTGAAAATACAATGAGGAAAGTTTATGGTAACATAATAAGATAGAAGGCTCATTAAGTAGTAGGACAATAATCAATAGAATTACAAACCACAAACAAATAAAATTCAGATGTAAATATGTAAAATGGTTATTATTAAGCCAATGACTAAAATGTGGGAGAGGGAAAGAATATATCTTCCCTTCCTACCTGCCACCATGTTCAAAAGCCAAACATCAAATAAAATAAAATATAAAATCAAGAAGTGCACTAATTATAGTGTTTCATTAGTGTAGTATGAACCTATATTAGTGTTGAGCTGTAATATTTCGAAGGGAAAAAAATTGCTAATACTTGCAGAGGAGTCCTGAGATCAATAATATTGGCTTGGCAAAATAGGACTTTGAAATTAAGTCTTAAAGCCATAATAAAAAAAAAAAATAATATTGGCTTAATCTACCTAAGGCCAATTTATCTACAAATATAAATCAACTTCACCCTGTAAACAGCGCGCCCTTAACCAGCTTCCATTGGCGTTTAATGCCAGTGATGCGGCTGGGAAAGGGGGCTGGGGCTTCCCGGACTCCTGCTTTGCCCTCATTCCTGGGGAAGAAGCTCAGTTCGGGGACCCCAGGCAAATTGTAAATAGGGTATGAATGTGTACATTTTATTTTATTTTTTTTTATTATTAGTATTATTATTATTTATTTTATTTTATTTATTTATTTATTTTTACTTTATTTTATTATCATTTCCGCATTAATTTCTTTCTGTTACCGCATGTATATATTTTTCCGCATGTATATACTTATTTATTTTATTTTGTTTATATTATTGTTTTGTTATGGAATGACTGTAAGCCACACAGCACTATTACTTATTGCCCACAAGTGGCAGATTGTAATATTTCAATAAGAAAAAAAAAAAAAAACCTGTAAACAGCATTAGCAGTTAATATCACTGGATTAATAATTCTATGATATTTAGCGATATAATATGAACCAGTAGTCAAAACTTGGTCCTTTTCTACCAGATAATGAAACTTTTGGTCCCTTTAATGAATCCCACCATTTTAACAAAATTTATGAAACTCGATCTGTGGATGAAGTCGATCATTGAGGTTTTGTTGTTTATAGAGTAAAATTAAAATTAAATTTACTATTTTACCGTCAATTCACTGATACTTTTATTATTGAAACTATCAAAACTTCAACACCAATCAACCTCAAATAGATTAATCAAGCAATTACCTCGCGAGGTAAATCAGACAAAGTTTATTAACACCGCATGTTATAAAAAAGTAAAAACTCGATTAAAGCGTGTAATTACCATAGCATGTCTTGTAGAAACTATTCGACTAGAACGAAATTTGTTTGAACAATTTAAGAGTGATTTCTTATATCTGATATAATACAAATGAAAGCCTTCTACTTTCAAAATATTGTTACAGGGCCTTGGGATGAGGAAATAGCTACAAGGGCAACAGCAGGGGAGGAGACTGCAGGGGGGGAGGCTGCAGGGGGGGAGGCTGAAGGGAAAAGAGGGCAAGAGCGCCCGGGCGGGTGCCACCTTCCACCCTCCACCTCCACCTCCACCACCAACACCACCTCATACCCAGATCACTTCAATTTACTTCGCGTCCTTTCAGATAATGGTAAGAAAAACACTACTGAAATATCAAATGTATAACATGCAGTCTCAATGCACCTTTTAAATGTCTAATATAGAATGATATGTTTCAACAATAGTACAAATAAATGGAAAAAATTATCATTGCGGATTGATATAGCCCTTGTTAACAAGGAATTGTAGCATCCCAGTCCATTATCCTGTCAGCAGCTGACTAAATTAGATTACCAAATCTGCTTTTATATATGTATAAAAGAGTCAATGACTGATAATTGGCATATGTATCCATCAATTTTATAGAATTTATTTATGATTATTTTTTTTAATATTTCATTATTTGTATTTAATCAATTATATATATTATTTTTTATTATGTTTTTTTTTTTAACTTTTTCAACTCGAGTTACCCTTGGCCAGTTAAAAATTTTTCCATGAATAACAAAATTGCGTAAAGATTAAGAGCGATTAATATCAATTAAACCCTTTCTGTAATCATTCCAATTTAAATTCCATACCCATGTTTGTCCTTTTTCGTCGAGAAATAGAAAGACATTCGCTATTATTAGGAATTCACTAATAATGTTATTAGAATTTAATCAAAACTGAAAAATTCAAGTCGAAAAAAAAACAACTCCCAAATTGCAAAAAAATATTTATTATCTCATTATTGAGATTTTTTTTGTTTATAATTGCAGATTCAGAAAATATAAACCTGCATTACCCTGCAAGAAGTGAACCCTTTGATACTCGTGGAGGAAGAGAGATCCTTGGGCAAACAGGTAGTTCAAATGCAGCTATTTGTGATAGGACTCCCGGCAGAGCCACTAGCACCACCCTTCCTCTTCCTACACCAGTTAACTCTGCAACGGGATATTATACCGTTACATACCTCGGGGGACTCGTGAATAGGTTTAGCCGAAGGTAGATGACATTTATTTATTTTTCAATCAAATATAACAAAAGCTCTTAACAATTCATAATTGAATTTACTGGTCAGTTTTACACCACAATGCATTTACTCGATTTATGACTTTTAGGCTATGATTCAGTCAGGAGTGAAACAAATGATTCCGCCAACCGAGATGATAAATCCACTGATGCCAACCTGGCAGTGAGGCTTAATCCCTCCTCGAAAATGCACCATGTCTTTTCTTCTTTGATCCAGTCAGCCTCACACCGTTTAGGTGAAGGTGATCTGATAATTTCATCGGTCAAACTGATTTATTTACAGATATTCTTTTCAACCCCTTTCATTTTTAAAAATACTTTACGAAAATAACTTGGATTTTTATCGAGTTTCGACTGACCCGTGTGAGGCTGACAGGACCGAACAAAGAACAGGCATGGTGCATTTTTTATTAAGACAGAATGAAGATGATAATCGTCTTCAAGGCAGAAGGAACTGATAAAAATGACAGTAAATTGGTTGATTCGAACAACAAAATCATTTGTTACATCCCTTAAAACTGAATATGACGGATAACACCATAACGGTAACATTATAAATTGATAAAAAGGAACGAATTCGGGTATATTTGATTGTGTATCAATTATTCAGCCTATATTCGTCTGTTATGACCAACAGTCACTTTCAATTTTACAGGAGCAGTACCACTGACTTTTCTAGAAACCTTTATAATAATTTTAGCTGTAATTTGTTCTGATTAATTATATTTTACATATTATAAGGTTTATATAAACCAATGTATTTACAATTTTTTTTGGGAAGTGCAATGATTTCATACTCCAAAACGATTTTCGTGCGATAAGGTTTTTTGTGGCGGTGCAGTGAATTAATAAAAGCATATCAGTTGAACAGATTTTTTTCACTGGGTAAAGTATTGAAAATAAGGCCTTCAGAAAAACAGAATGGCAACACATAAGTAATAAATAAAATACAAATGAAACATGAGTAAATAACTTATAATCACTAACAAACATTTAATGTAATAATAACTCATTAATTAAATTAATGTAAACTGGACTATAAATCTTTTGATTTTATATTTTGGGAAAAAACCATTAAATTGTTTAATTCTTTAAAACGTTTCGACAACTCTATGTCATTATCAATCATTTAATACAATTGTATAGATCGTTACAATAATTATACATAACTTTAAAAAGTTATATGTCTATACATTTGTAAAAATAACAATTATATTAAGATAAAATAATTATATTAAGATAAAAACGCAATTTCAATAAAAAAAATTTTTTTTCCCAAAATGTAATAATAACTTTGTCAAACATTTCCTTGGGTTAACAGATATGCAGTTCATATACTTTTTTATGTAGAAAGGTTTTCAAATTGGATTGGCAATTCTTTAAACAACCGCCTATTTGATAAATCTAGATAGAGTTGTCATGAAACTTTTAATTTTGACAAGTTACTAATTAATAGTGAGTTGTTCTTACGCCGTGGGTCTAAAAGCCTAAACCCTTCCTTGCATAACTGATTTTTCAAACCGAGCTTGAAGTTGAAGAAAGAATATGATATAGCCTAAGCTACTTGCTTAAACAATAACACCACTATTGACATACATCCCACGTGGGGACAAGGCCTCCCGCAATATCAACCGCCAATCATCTCTGTTCATAGCTGCTGCTCTCCAGTTACACAGTTATGTGTAAGATGGTCCGAGCGGCCGCAGCCAAACCATCCGGTCCATCGAAGCCTCGGTCTTCCAGCCCTTCTTGTTCCATGCCCTTTTTCTTCAAGTAGGGACTTCATCTGTTCCCTTACTTGCAATGTGTTCTGCCCATCGTAGCCTGTTCACCTTGATAAACCTAATACTGCTCCTAAGATTCTCCGTAATATTGTTCGCTCAAACCTCATGATAGCGAGCTCTTGTGCTTTTGTGAGAGTCCAACGTCCTGAAGCATATGTTAGAACAGCATATGATATCAGGGTTTTATATATTCTTATCTTTGTGATCCGGGATAAGGCATTACTTCTGAAATGCTTTTACAACCCCCAAAAAGCATCTATTTGCCGCCATTATACTTCTTTGTATGATTTTCCAGTTGCATTGTTGGCATATATCTGGATACCTAGATATAGAAATTCGTTCACGTTTTGGGAGGTGTAGTTTCCAAATTTGATGGTTGTTTCCCTAAGCTCACCACTACTGACGGAAAAGTACATTCGAAAGGGTTGATAGCTCACTAAGCCAAAGCATTGCTGTTAGCTCAATACAAACACCTGGTCCCTATTTCTCAATAAAATATTTGAGTTCATGTTGAAAAAGGAATGCAACTAAGATTGTTTATCATTATTAGTTAATAACAAATTTATCCTTTTATTTTAAGTATTTTTTTAATTATAATTATTTTAAATGCTACCCACACATCATAGAGTGCCTATGATTATAACCTCAGTTATATTTTACTTTGTAAACTTCTTAAAAAATAATGAGCAAAATCAAAAGTTGAAGTGGGATATGACCTACTACAGCTATGACAAATATTGAAAAATGTTGAAACGCTATAATTGGCTACATAAATATTGAAGAAAAAAACATTGAACATGACTTCTGTCAGATTTCTTCATTTTGGAAAGCGATCTCGTAAACTCGCAAACAATATAATAAAAAGAACATAATATTTTCCGTAGAGAATTTATGAGTATGTGAAATACTTGTTGATGTGAGCTGTGTTTCCATATATCGGATCTCATATTTTTTTTTAGTACGAGTGTAATCGCGTGGGATACAGAGCATTGCTGATGTGAGATGGGCTGCAATTAGTCTGTTTTGCAATCTTGGAATGTCAAACTAAATGTTGAATGCTTCGATGCATTTTTCATACTGAAGTCTTTGTTATTGGAATCTGCCATTAGAACCCCAGTTTTCAGATGTTTCCGTTGTCCGTTGAGAGTAATTTAAACAGTTTGCATTCATCTTGAAGGAAATTGTATCTTCTGGAAGACTGACTATTATGCACTTTTTACTAAAAAAAAAAAGTTAGCGAAGTTGAAATACCCAAAATCTGTGTTTCCAGATATTTCGAAGATGTTTGCTAACAGTATCTTACATCAGTAGTGGTTTCGAATTAAAAATCATATTAAATATAAAACAGGAAATCAGACTTTCTTTATTCTTGCTCAAAATGTTTTTTATTTATGTTTTGCTTAAAATTCACGGGAATAGAGTACCTGGTAAAAGTTTGAAAGAAAAAACTGTATGAATTGGTAAAACTATATTTGATTGGAATCTATCTAGATTGGCGTTTCCTGTAAGTAGAGAGGGAACATTCCAATTACAAGATCAACAATTCTCTATGGTGCATCATTTCAACCTTTTTGCGGTCATTGGGGAATGAGTCCAATTTCACCATACTGTTGTCGTTTGTGCTTCTAAGCCTAATTTACTACAAGCTAACAGAAGTGCAAATGGGGAAATTGGAGGCTTCCCTCTTAAGTAAACATCCAGACGATCATCAGACTGGAAGGCAAATTCTTATTATAAATTTGATACTTATGTTTGTTTCATTTTAGTGATCTATATCAGATAATTTATAAAATTCGACAGGATATTATTGGTTATAAAGTTCACAATTACTTATAGTCGAATCAGATTATGTTATAAATTAGACATAATTCTTAATGGTATAAAACTTAAAATTCATTGTTCAACCTCATTCCAGTTAGAGTTCCAGAGTCTAATGAGTAAGAGGAAGTCCTAAAGGAAGGTTGGGGGGGGAGGTATAATGTGCTTATAACTCTTAAAAATATTTCACTTATTAGAAACAATTCTACACAAAAAAGGTAATATTCATTTACAAGATGGTTTTCCAAAATTATAGAACTTGACAGTCAAGTTGTTTGATATTTTTTTCCTTATGCATAAACTACAAATGTTTTTTCGTGTTACATATCTACAGCTTCCATAACCCTCTGCCCAGATCGTGACTTTTACCTATTCTGTCGGATCACCTGTATTTTTACCCCTAGTATGTTGGATTGTCTATGTTCTTTACAAAGAATTACGGATTATTGGTAAAAAATAATGATGATCCGGGCAAGGAGTTAATATTAGAGGGTCATATTTTGTCCAGAGTGAGTTAACTGCTTTCAGATAACCGGAATCGTACGCGTAGTTTTTGGCTTTAAATGGAGTTGTAATATCAGCCATTTATAAATTTTTAAATGATCTTGAAATTTATTTGACAAAAATAAAACTGTATTTTGGAGACGTTTTGAGATTCGTAGAAAACAGTCCTTTTGAGTAAACCAGTTTAGTACATTTTTCGTCATAAATTTATCTCTTGAATTGTCAATTGTATAATTTCGTTTAATAGTGAACATAGAGTAAATTCGCATTCAAAATAGCATGCGATCTAAATGTACTAAACTAGTTATAACAAATTCATTAAGAGTCCGGTTTTCACTGTTAGTACATGGATTTGAGAACATTGATAAATATTGACTTGGCCACAGAATCATACTCGAATAATCATTGCTTATGCATTTTAATATAAATATTGTATATACTGATGATTTTAAAAACTTGTAACAATTTCCATGAAATATTTATAGTACTAAGAATAATACATTACTAACGGATTCTGTGTTGGAATGTTTACCTACAAATAATATCTGTATTTACCCAAGGCATTATCCTCTTACTTAAATCAAAACAATTTGTCGTAAACAATGGATTTACATATGTAAAAATGAATCTACTTATAGCACCATAAAACTTTTTAAACCAGTATTAATAAATTGCATAAAATTGGGGCTCTGATTACATACCAAGCTAATTACATTAATGAGGAGGCACTTGAATAAATATGGATTGTATGTTTGTGAAAAAATCTAAAATTAAAAATTGCATGGATGGATGAATTAGTTTATTTTTTTTTTAAATATATACACAGGATTTGTCACGCAATGGAAGAGTATATGACAATTTCCCATGTGCTATAAACCAAGACACAAGAGTAGGATGTTGAGGTGGCAACGTTGCACTCCTGTCTCAAAATCTTATTCAGAACCTTTTTAGTCAGGTAAGAATTTACCTGGTCCTGTTCTCTCTGAGTGGCTAGGGCCACAATTCCTGCCTCCTTCGATTGATTGAACAAAATAAAAATAGAATTTAATTATAATAATAAAATTGGGATTGTTGCACCAAGGTTAACGTAAATAAATCGCCACAACACAGAACATCCGCTACATATACATGTATCTTTTTAATCTTTACATATATATGTAGATGCGCAATAATGATCTAATTATCGTCCAGATGGAAACATAAAAATTAAGTGTCGGAAATTCTCATTTAATATAAATGTATTTGAACAGTTTAAATTGATATGTACATTTTCTTGGGAGAGAGTGAGTCGCTTCAACCCGAAGATGAATAAGCGTTGCTACACCCGCACGCTCTCGGGCACCCTTCTCCCCCACTCCTCTCATCATGGCTATCAAATATACAAAAATACCAAAGTTTTTACATTTATTTATTAACGAGCTGGTATTAAATGATAAATGAATTGAAATGAAATTGGGGGATTAATAGTCACGAACGCAACCCTAATTAGATAAGATGAAAACAATATTAAGTCAAAATTAACCACTGTATGTTATAGCTTTACATTTTAAATAATTGTTTACATTGCTTTTCTTGATAAGACTAACGATTTTTTGAAAATTATGTGAAAGTTGGTCAGAATATATAGAATAAAAACTTGAAAAAGTAACATGATGATTTCTTTTCAAGTAATTTACCAGCGGTAAAGTGAGCATTTTTTCATTCCCAATATTAATAGTAAAAATTAATAGAACTACTAGCTTTTAAAATATCATATTCGAATTTGTATGTTGTGTGCGTAATGTGTTTACGTATAAACAACTAAATTATGATATAATTCATTGGAGACATGTTAAAAATGTACCTAATTTTCAATAAAAAATATATGGTCAACTGTAGTTATAAATATAGAAAATTAATGAGACAAAAAAAAAATACATACCATACTATAAATTAAAGATGGTTTAAATCACGGTTTCATTGACGTGAAGAGTCATAAAAACAATTAAATATAACCACAAAATCAGCAGAAACAGGACACCTGAGAACGAATATAACAAAGAAGGCACAAGATGAGGAGAGGAAGCCCGGGGCGGCACTGGGGGGATATCCCTCCCTCCCCTACCTCTCCTACCTCCCCTCCCTATCTTCCCTTCCCCCTCCTTTCGCTTATCTCGCGTCATTCCTGTCCATAGAATGTTCAAAATTATTACCGTAAATGTCACATAAGGAAGCAACTTTTTCCCGTAAATTAGAAAAAATATTATAAAGCACCATCTTGACTTTCCTTTTTCCTACTCAATCTCATAAAATTAATGAAAAAAACAAAAACAACTATTGCTTATTAACTGACTATAGCTTCAAAAAATTTATCGAACATCAACAACGGAGGATAGAAACAAATATAGGAACAAATAAGAGGCACGCCAATAAGATATGTATAAAAAAGTAATTAAACCAGTGGGGATCCAAGAGAAGTGGGGGGGATCCCCCCCCACTTCTCTTCTTAAAGTTTACCCTCGAAAAAAAAAATACTGCTTTATAGCTCTTACTTTTTAGAACAATGTTTGCTAGAAAAGCCAACTTTCTATTTGTTTGGATTAGGGGAGAGCGATGGGCCAGAATAAATTTAGAAGAATATAAAATTTATTATAATGCAATTGGGAAAAACCACAATGCAAAGCCTTATGTTTCAAAAAATACACCTACTTACCAGTCGACGTTTCGCCTATTCAGGCATTATCAAGACACCAAAATCAAAAAGGGTTATGTGAATCGCATCTCGAAGAAAAAGGTGCAATACATCCCAACGATCAACAGCCCAAACAGGCTCCAAACATTAGACAGCACCCCACCACCAAGACGTTCAACATACAACTGAACGAAAGTAATACGCAACCAGCTGGGAAGGTTATAGAATCAGCTGATCCACAAAACATATCAAGTAATATTAGCCTATAAAAATGTATACATATTAGCAAAGTTAGCCAATTTTTTCTTTTAAAAATAGTGTTTCTTTTGAGTTTTTGGCTCTATTTTAGTGATTTGATTTGTGGTATAGCCGTTGTTCCACTTCAATTCTTAATGGATCGATTATATTTTAATTTTATTCAATAGTGTTTCTTTTGAGTTTTTGGCTCTATTTTAGTAATATAAAATTTATTTTTTATTTGAAAAGAAATCGATTATTGTTTTGTTTTATTGAGTTAGGCAATTATACATTATTACACTGCTTCAAAATAGAAAGGAAGTCGTTGGAGAAATTGACTGGATTCCTTTTTAAATTCAAGTGTGTCCTCCCTCGCGCCCTGTTAAACTTTGACCCAATACCTTTTCCCTGGCAGGGATGCAGGGAGGGTTAGTTAGGACGACCATCAAGTTAATTCCTTATTTATAGGATTATTTGTATTTATGTTTTTTTCTTCAATTTATTTGCATCAAAATATTGAGGCAGCGAAGAAACAATATTCTCACCCCTTCAAATTATTTGGAAGGGGGTCACCTCACAGCCGATCCCTATTAGTGCCAATACTAGAGATTAAATTTGTTAAATTGTCATTCTTTAAGTAGGAAGCACATTATCATGGAGAAATCGATAGACTGAATTATGAAAATTCATTACGTAGGAGCCAATGAGTGGAGGCGCCTTGTTACAAATTAAAAACTCTCAGAAAACTTATTAATAAACAGTTTAATGTAATTCTTTTTTCTGGAAGATAAATTGTTTTGTCACCAAAATCGGAAATTTCCACAGTATTTTACACTAATCATAGGGAATAATCTATTCCAGTAAAAAAAAATGTAACAGTTTTTGGGCTATTCCATTTACTCGTTTTTATTAATAGTTATGACAGTTTTTATTAATTTAAATTACATTATACTTTTTCCCACTTCAGTTTACACTGGTTTATCTTCCTATCAGGCACTCTACGACATTTTATGCACTCTTACGCCTAAAATATAAGTAGGCCACAATAGGGCCCAAGATTCATTTCCATAGAAGAGTATTTCATTGCTTGAGGATTTCTTAAGCGACAGTTTATTTTATTAATAGCCTAATTCATTTTTACTTATTTTTTCGTGGCCCTACAGGCTATGGTATGAGGTTGTTCTATTAAGTCACCTTAATACGCAATTCCGAATAAGTAGAGTTAAAATGAAATAACCTTTCTCGAATATTAAATATAGTAGAAAGATATTGAATAATTTGAGAAATTGCATTTTCCCTATAAATGATACCATTTTACATGATACCATCTCAAGCAAATAATTAAGTGTTTTAAAAATAAATGATTGGCTGAACTACTTGAGTTGACAAGTGACCACAGCCCAACAAACGCTACTTGGCCTCATGGTGGCCTATACCGTAGGCAGTAACGTTGGCACAATTAAAAAATAAGTCATGCTTATTTTTGTGTTATCATTGACGGCACACCCTCATCAATTCAATCCATCATAAAAATAAATAATTTTGAAATTTAATATTGTGGAGAACCGGCTAAAACATGCATTTCAAAAATAAAATCAGTCAACACCAATCCAGTTATTGTATCCCAAAGCCTCCAATCCCCATATCACTGATCTTGAAGAATGGTGTCAAAACTGAAGAGCTAAAATAAATTCTCAAAAATCAAATCACTTTTATCTTACGTCGTAAACCAATGACTTCCTGCCCTTCAGTATCCTTTAATAATATCCCACTGGTGCCTGTAGAACAGATCCGATACTTAGGGTTGCACCTTGACAAACGATCAACCTGGAATCCTCATACAAGACTGAAAAGACAAGAAACCGCTCGACGTTTCAGGCTATTTCAACACTTACTAGACAAACGCTCTAAGCCCCCAATTAACTACAAAAGACTCATCTACATGACCATCATACGACCTATTTGGACTTACGGAGTAGAGCTTTGGGGCTCCACTAAGCAATCGAATTCCACTCATATCCAATCCAAAATCCTTCGTAAATTCCTCAATGCTCCTTATTTTGTTAAGAATAAAGTCATCCATAACGATGTCCCTTTTGTTGCTGATTTGTCCCTAACCATCTATCCTTTCAGAACAAACTTCATTACCACTCAAACCCTCTAGTTTCAAACCTAGCTTCCTCTTCAATTCCCGATAATCCTCCGAGGCATCAGAGAAGAAGATGGCCACGTGACCTTCTTAGTTGAACTTTGATTTGAGTACTACCAATGGGTAGTTTCTCTACTTGACATTATCCATGTCATTGCGTATCATTTAGCCTATTTACTTGTTGTATTATTGTAATACAGTTGTAAATATCAATAAATAAATAAATAAAAATTGCTAGGACACATTAATACATTGTAATAAAGCAAACATTAAATTCCAGTCGAATTTACGGAAGGTGATCCAACAAATCCACAAGCTAATGCTAATTTTCTGTTTCTGTATTAGTTAAAAATAAACAAGGTAGTGTCATTAACTATTATTTTGCCGTGTTGACGTTTAAGGTTATTCGGATCATTAAGAGAGGATCACAGACTCTCAGGCACATGAGCCTCAGAGTATATGCTACACAAACAGTTCATATAAGTCATAAGTAATTTGTCCGTATTATTATTATTACCATCTTATTAATTTATTTTGCTCTTTTACTAAATTAGATGTTTTATAATATATGATAAAACTAATTTTAAATCCTGAATGAAAAGTTTTTATAGCATTTACACTGCCTAGGACTCCACCTGGACAAACGTCTCACTTGGAATCCTCATACAAGACTGAAAAGACAAGAAACTGCTCGACGTTTTCGCCTACTTCAACATTTACTGGACAAACGCTCTAAGCTTCAGATTAATTACAAATGACTCATTTACATGACAGTTATCAGACCTATTTGGACATACGGAGTTGAGCTTTGGGGCTCTATTAAACCATCCAATTCATCTCGTATCCAATCCTTACAATCCAAAATCCTTCGTAAAATCCTCAATGCTCCTTATTATGTCACAAACAAACTCATCCATCATGATCCTAATATCCCATATATTGCTGATTTGGCCCAAACTAGATACCTATCCTTCCATGACAAGCTCCATACTCACTTGAATCCGCTGGTCTCTCAACTAGCTTCCCATAATATTCCTGATAACCCTCCGAGGCGTCTGAAAAGACCTTCTACAATAGAACTTTATTGGAGTAGTGTAGTTTTTCTAAATTGATTTAAAATTTCACATGCAGAGACAAACATACATCTACTAAACATATTTACTACTCAGAAAACCCCAATTTAGCTTACATATTTTAAAAACATATAATTAATTATATTTTCAATTAATTTTCGAACTTACTGAAATGTTCAGTTATGGCACATTATTATAAGATATAATATAATATATATAACAACGATAATATATCTTAAATGTAATGTAATTTCAGTTAAATTAATTTGGTGTTTTGTAAGATGGTAAATAGATTTAGTGTTATATTTTATATTTTCAATGGTAAATAATGTTACAATTATTTTTATTACTTATACATATAAACAAAAATTATAATTGGAATTGAAAGAAAAAAAAAATTTATTATAAGAGAAAAGAATTGTCCTGGCCGAGATTCGAACCCGCCTCTTCCGCATCTCTAGCGCGGTGCTCTAACCAACCGAGCTAAACTGGATCGTAACCAAGCCGATATAGGATCCCGCGTGTTCTCGCAATTTTTTCGATGTATACACGGGGAAGAATGTTCATTGAACATTACTTTAATTAGGATCTCGTTGAATTACGTCAATTTTATATTTATGATTTATTATTCTTTTGATGTTGATTATTATTTCGTAGAGAGATCCCGGCCAGGACGATTTTTTTCTCTTCAAAATAAAAATATTCAAAAATAATCACCATCAAAAGAAAAATAAATTAAAATTAATTAAAAAATATCTAGTGAGGCGCACCTTGTTTTACCACAATTAAATGGAATCCACAGAGCAAAATTCTGGGCATAAATGGATCACTCTTCAATCTTTTATTTATTCACATAAAGACTATTGGGAGGGATTTCATTAATTTAACTTGAGAATAAAAACGAATTTTATTTCTTTATTTGGTTTTTATTATTTATTACTTCTTTTTTTTTTAAATTATATAAATTTTATGGAATATTTTTAGAAAAAAAAAGTATCTCTTAGCTTGGATAGCTTCCAATTGTTAGCGGTTATCTCTCCTAGATAATTTTATAATCATCAAATTGTTTCCCATAAGGTCTAATTTGTGCTGGGAAATTTCCAGTTTCCTTTAAATAGTAAAATGTATTGATCATTTATTGCTAACATTATTTTACCCTTCAAATATTAAATCGAGAAAAATTTTATATCCAAAACTATAAGCTAATTTATATCATCAATAACATGGAGTTATTGTTGTTATTTTTTAAATTAAATGTTTTGGCCGATGGTGGAAAACCGCGTTTCAATAATTCAGTTGATATTGCATATATTCAAAGAATAAAAATCTTTTTGTAATTTATCATCTATTAGTACTAAAGTATCAACCTGTAGGTTGGCTGAAAGAAAAGCATTCTAATGCGCTAACCATCGCTGACTGCTCCATAAACTTTCCTTCCAACTTGTCCCTCCCAAACTCCAAGAACCTCCTCCAAGAAGTGACTATGTAAGGAGCAGGTTTCGTTACAGTTAGGGACTATTGGTAGGATAACTGTTTTATAAATGATTTCTTTGGCCCTTCTTGAGAGGTTCTTATGTTTTAGTACGTTATGGAAGGAAAAACACACCCATTGCCAGGTTGCCAGGCCGCTAGCTTCGATTTGACCAGGATAGTGTCATAATTATTACTCTCATCATTGTTGCTAGGTACTTGAAGGAATCCTGGTCTTCATATTGTTTTTGGAATTGATCTATTTTATTTCATTCTATGTCTCGCTTTATTGTACAGAGAGTCTTTGCCATATTCCTCAGTCTACTATACTCTTCGATTGTAGATTGTGTGCTTCTCTGCAAATTTTGGTCTGGCCTGATTGTGTTTTTCTAGGACAGCTTTACATTTCGCATAAAACCATACTTTCTTTATTTTTTCCCGAAAATAACTTGTTCAGCCGCCTGTTGTGCTGCTTGTTTCAGTTCTTCAACTCCATCCACAGTGTGGGTCATTTTCTCTTTGACATATTGAAACACTATTCGGAAGTACTCCCATATTTTTCCCCAAAGGCCGACTTTTCGACATTATAAGTTTTACTATTTTTCTCGTTCGATATTTTCTTCTTATTAGCTTATGTTTGCTTGTATTTTAGCATAACAAAGTGGTGATCACTGTTGCGGCTTGACCCTCGGTAGCTTGGTGTGTCCATTACGCATAGATGCCTAGAATCAATCAATAAGAGAGACCCACGTTTCTATAAGATTTTTTTTGCGATTGTACATTGGGCTCATAATATGCATACTATTAGATGTGGAAAAGTCCATATTCTTGTTCCAATATTATTTGTAACATCATGTCTATAATGCTTACCAATGGTGGACTTGTATATCTCCCCTTTTCCAATCTTGGCATTTAGATCGCCCAGCGCCATTTCGACATCATATCTGTTATATAATTACTACATCCATATATATATAATATTTATAATTGCTTTTTATCATAAACTTTCCATTGGATTTAATCATCCCTTTTTCTGAATACATATATATAATTCTTGATTTCTGCTATTCGAATTCCAAAATTAACAACTTACATTGAAAATCAAATCAGCTTTGTAAAAGTGACCAAAGTATAGTTACAAATCATAGCTAGAGGTGGAATTTCTTAGCCATAAAAGTACCGGGCCTGTAATTAGCGACAAAAATACAATATTAATTAAAGACAAAGAATTATTGCCATTGAACATTATTTTTTTAGGAAAAGCATTCTATTCTTATGTTTAATAAGTAGTTTGGACGAGTTAATAGTAAAACTGATACAAAATAACCGAAACAAGCGAGATCGGAACACGGAATTAGGCCCGTAATTATAATACTGATTAACAAGCGAAATTTTGTTGATGTTAGGAGAAGTGCTGAAGAGAAAACTAATATTTTTTTTGTTTAATTAATAAATATATTCCAAAAATTAATTATAAATTCACATTTCTGAATATTAAAAATAAAAATGCCTTTTTCTTCAAAGGTACGTAGTGTTATCGAATGCTACCTTGGAATTCTATATTCCTTTTTATTACTTGTAAATAGAACCTTTAATCTTGTTTATTTAAAATAACCAAGAATCCTTAGTTTTCAGTGATTGTGAAAAATTTATAAATATAAAATTAGAAATAGTCTCCAAGGTGTCCCGAATTTAAATGACAAAACTTCAGGAACTTATAGCGGACCGAAAAACTAAGACAAAAAGTCCTTTAGAGTTTGCTTAGTTCTAGAGAAAATCGCAAAAAAAGAAACAACAAAAATGTTACAGGTAGCGATTATCACCTTTCAATGTTCGTCAGGCTAGGCAGTGAGATATGTAAACATGTTATCATTTACATTCTTTTATTTGTTTACATTTTGGCTTCCTTCTAGGATTATAATTCCTAAATCAGTCTTCAGTCAGTTACTCAGATATTTTTGTGTGAATAGCATCAGCCACAATGCCGCATACATATTCTAATGTTGAATAGGCTGATATTATTTTTGTGTATGGTTTCTGTAACGGTAATGCTTTAGAAGCGGTGCGGGAGTATGCGCACCGATTTCCAAATAGACGAATCTTTTCGTTAACTTTTAATAGACTACGAGAGACTGGGTCATTCTTAATACGTAATGAAGGCGACCAATTCCAGGCAGCAGTAAGAGCAGATTATCGGAGAATAAATTGTATCCAACGCCACTTCGATAACAATCCTGAGACTAGCATCCGAAGAGCATCTGCTGCATTAGCAATATCGCGAACTTTGAAAGGTGATAATCGCTACCCATACCTAAGATCCTATGATCAGAACAATGTTTAGCTGCAATTTATCAAGTGAGTGCTAGATGTAATGCTTGCATTGGTGAAAGAGGACAACATTTTGAGCAATATTTACATTAAAAAGAACATAACATAAATATAGATGTAAATAAATAAGTATAAAAATGAAAACTTGATTTGTTTCTTTTTTTGCGATTTTCTCTAAAACTAAGCAAAAACGAGCAAATCTCTAAAGGACTTTTTGTCTTAGTTTTTCGGTCCCCTATAAGTTCCTGAAGTTTTGCCATTTAAATTCGGGACACCCTGTATAATTGAACTCTTATCAATGAACTAAGATTCAAAATTGTTCATCTTTGTTTCCCGATAATGTTCTCTTTTCAAATAATAACAAAGAGTAATTCCTCTATATTTCGAATTTCTTAGAATGCAACAATCGAGGAATAATATGTGTACAATTTTGTTTTTGTTATTCCCAGAACCTAACTCAAGGGAAGGGGAGCCGGCAAACGCCGAAGAAGAGGAGGAGGAGGACCAGCAAAACGACAGCAGTAAGAATTTACAATTTATTAAGTGCAATTATAATATTATAATATTTATTTGCCTTTATATTCTAGCTGCCTAAAGGGAGGGGGGTGTGGATTCAGATGGCACTACAGCTAAGGTCAGGTAGCAATATTTCCTCCCCACTAAATCCGTTTATGACAATAGTCTGATAATTATGTAATTTTTTTCAAAGATAAGTCAAATTGAAGATTTTAATAGGATTTGGCCTTATATATATATATATATATATATATATATATATATATATATATATATATATATATATATATATATATATATATAGATAGATAGATAGGGTCCTATATATATATATATATAGAACCCCAGACCCGTTCACGAGTTGTAGTGGTACATGACGAAACTATACCAGGGCCCCTCACCCCCTTCAAACAGCCCTGAAGAAGACCTGTAATGTAGGTCGAAACGTTGACTCTTTAAATAAACAGTTCTCCATACTTAACTGAATTTTTTTCATCTCCACCCGGTCCATTTTCTGCCACAAAAACAATCATACTTATTTATTTGGTGTTTTTGTTCTCAATTAATATAAACTAATTTTGTAGCAAAGGAATAATTTGAGGACAATATTACATTAATAAATAAAAAAGCATAAAAATAAATAAAATAATAAGCGCGAAACTGAGATATAATACCTAAGTATAATACGAGTACATAATACCTTTCATCAGAACTATCGAATGGTTTTATTAAATACAACAAACAAAAAAATTATATGTATACAAATATAGGTATAACTCAAAACCCAAGTATCTATATTACTCGAATTTCGAATTATTAAAAAAGTATGAGATGAAAATAGTTGACTGGATGATCTAATGTAAAGGAGATAGTTGGGGGGTGCAGTCAATAAGTACACAGAATAAGTGATGAACTTATATTATGTGCCGACGTTTCGACCTACAGTGTAGGTCATCTTCAGGGCTAACAGAGAAACAAACAGAACAAAAAATATAAAAAATGTACAGTAACATTAATATGGTGACAAGTAATGTAGAAAAATAAAATAGTGGCAGATATGAAGATAGAAGATAATGAATATTAAAAAGAGCCAGATTATAATAAAATAAAGATATAGACAGATTTAAAAAATTAATGATAATGAAAAAATTAAAATAGTGAAAATAATGAATTAAAATAGTGACAGTTATAATAAAATTAAGATAAAGCCAAATATAACAAAATTATTGAAATATTCCCATCCCATCCCTTGTATTCCCATCTTCACGAGAATATTTTTAAAATTAAAAATACAAAATATTAAAAAAAAACAAGAAAAAAGTCTTTTTAATCTGTCTGCCCAATTTACAAGTGGAGTGTTGAGTTCCAAATGAATGAGTAATGTAGCATGGGAGGGGGAGCAACTTGGACAAACACTAACTTTTTTTCGTCGGATTAAAATACACGGTAAACGAAAAATGTCTTATTACAAACCTTTCGGACTGATTTTAGTTGTTGGTTTTTTTTTGTGGAGGGGCAATGAACATACCCCGTAGTTAATTGGATGCAAGTTTGAGTGCTAGCAGTCCACTCCAACAACCAGGATTAATTTATTTTAATGTAACCTTGGTTATGCCGTCCTTCCGGTACTCGTTAAAAATCCCTATACTAATAAAACCTGGATAGGCAAAATTTAGGGCTCCCATTGTAGAATCGTCCGATTAGCCATAGCAGCAAAAAGTCACGTTAAATGAACAAACAAGCAACAAATAAACGCAACGCCTTCCAAAGAAAAATATTGCATAAACCAGACCCTTAAAAAGGAAATAATGACCCTCAAGTCATCAGGAACCGACGCTATAAAAAAAAATCTTTTTAACAGAAAAAAACCTTCGAAACTATATATATATATATATATATATATATATATATATATATATATATATATATATATATATATATATATATATATATCTTACTAATATAATCTTTCACGCAAAAACTACTTGACGGATTTGGATGAAACTTTACAGTATTATAGGTTATACATCAGAATAACACATACGCTATAGCAAGCGCGGATTTAATGGGGGGGAGGCGCACGGGGGCACGTGCCCCCCCCCTCCCGACAGTTTTTAGGTACTGTGGAGAATCCATTATAGTACATAATTAAAGGCAAATCACACGATAATAGTGGGCACAATAACAGAAAGAACATGAGTGAAACTATTGTTTTGATATCCTATTAATATTATAAATGCGAATGTTTGTATTTATGTTTGTTACTCATTCACGCAAAAACTACTGAACGGATTTGGATGAAACTTATTGAGTAAAATAGGTTATACATCATAGGCTACAGCAAGGGCAGATTTATGTGGGGGCACGGGGGTATACCCCCCCCCCATTATAGTACATAATTAAAGGCAAATCAGGAACTTAGCATCTTGAAATTTGTAGATAGGTTCTTTGTATAGTTTAAGAAAGAAATTTGGATAATTCCACCCCAAGGGTTTCCCCTTTAATATAATAGGTGTTCAAAGGTTGTATAGACCGTCAGTTTTGAAGTTAGACATCTGAAATTTTGGATGAACGAGTAACTTATATTAAAAAAAAATAATTAAATTATTTATTTAAAATGATCTTAAACGAAAATTTATGTGGGAGACCAAATTCCACGCGAGCGAAGCCGCGGGCATAAGCTAGTATATATATATATATATAATACTGTTATATAGACTTGGGGACAAGTTGTCAAAGCGTGATCTAGGACGAAGATAAAAGTGTGATGACGATGGGGCTAACGGGATCTCCCGCTGAGAACTGAGCTTCCTCTCGGCTATATTGTGATCATAATGAAATTATTTAAACATTTAAAGATAAATCACACCCATCTAAAAATAAAATACTGTTTGGTAAATCCTTATTCGATCTAAAAAACAAAAAGGAAAAATAAATAGAGGAAGAAGATAAATATATTTACATTTTAGAAATGGAGAATAGTGTATGGCCCAGGGCCAGTTTCAAGAACCTCATTTAAACGAAAAAATTGAACAAATTTTTAAGCTTTAAATATAGGAGAGATGTAGAAACTAGACGGGATATTTGAAAACAAATTTAGCACTACACGCTTTTAAACTAGAACACGTGAAGGTTATAGTTATAGCAACTCCAAATATAACCTTTCACTCTTGGACAAAAAATAATTATTTCTATTTGTTAGTACACAATACCTCAAGATGTTACATACACAAGCCTAGATAGATATTTAACTCCTAAACCAGTTCAGCTTTGGCTTGATATTCAGTACTGATATTATATTATTATGAGGATATAATTAAAATTTTATGATCAATGGATTTTTAAGTTTATTTGTTTGTTGATATGTATTAATTTACACGTAATTAATAATATATGGTAATATGTTATTAGCATAGAGTTGATTATTATTTAGCCTCATATTTTTCATCTACTGTATTTCTTAACCTATTTTCTATATGTTTATGTTATATTCACATCTTATTTTGCATTAATGCCACTTCTTTCTAACTGTATACAGTTACATATTAACTTCCCTTACTTATATTTTCTTTTTCTTTTCATACTTCATAGTTCATAGATATAATACCACTATTTTCAATGTTTAATTTTTGAAATTTATCAATCTTTTCTTTCTATATATGCTTGTATTATTACACTTTACCTATGTAACCCCTCATGTCTGGTATCTTATCCATATCTATAATTAATCTAGTTTTTTCTAAATCCTTGATACTCAACCCCCCTTTTTCTATATTTTAATCTTCTCGTTTTGTATCTTTCCGTTTACCTCCTCATTTTTCTTTCCCTTTATATTATTGTTTACATTTTATCCTTTCTTGACATGTATTTTTTCTATTTTATATTCGTATTCTTTTATTATTATATCTGTCACTATTAGAATTTCTGTTCATCATCTACAATTTTATTTTTATCTATCACTATTTTAAGTTTATTATATTCTGTAACCACTCTTATATTCATTCTTTATTTATCATATATCTATTAGCTATTTCTTCATATCTAGTCACTATTTTAATTTTCACTACTGTACCACTTTATATATTCTTGTTACTGCTACGTTTTTATATATTTCTGTTTGTTTCTCTCTCTTAACCCTGAAGATGGCCTACATTGTAGGCCGAAACGTCGGCACATAATAAATAAGTTACACTTATTTAGGTGTTTTGATTGACTGCACCCCCAACTATTTCTTCCTTACATTAGAAGATACAGTCGACCAATTCTTCTCTAATATTAATTTACACTATTGATTATTAGCGTTATAATTCCGTAGCCGGAACAGAAGTCGTTTTTTTTTTGAAAAAATAAGAAATGATTGCTGCATTTAAAAACGAATACTAGATCTGTAGCAATCATTAATAGACCTTAACGTTAAACATCTTGAAGTTTAACTCTTAATAGAGGTTCGAATGAAGTCATTCCATTCTGTGCCGCAATAAGGATCATGTTTGAGAAGAAAATTTCCAAAACGATTTTCCTAAATTTGCATTACGACTTTTGATACACCGATGGTTTTCAACGTATTTGTTTTTGTCCTGTTTATGAATGATTGAGACAAGTTATTGATCGGCTTAAGACTTACACAGAAAGCTTCAAACTTGTATAATTTATTGAATCAAAGCATATGCTATTTTAAATTAGTAGTGCAATTTGTATCAGGCAAAGTTACTTACAAAACAATAATTTTCTTGAGGGAGAGGGAAACTATGGGAGGAAGAAATTATGAGATTAAATCATTCTCACCCGCTAATTTTGACCGAATAAATAACATATATATTTTTTTCTCAATGATCTGTTTTTTCCAGGATTTTGTTTTGCTATTTGTTTACTTGCCTAAAGGAATTTTATGTTTCGAACGGCAGAGGAATGGTCTCGATAGGCAGGTAGAAAAATCCACAGTGGATATTTTAAAAAGTAAAAACTCTTATAACCAGAAAATAAGATTTAAATAATGTCAGAAAACCAAAACTGTTTTCATGATACATATATATATATTTTTTTTTTTTTTTAATTTGTTCCCCCCATGGAGGGACGATTTATTAATATTAGGACATGCTCCATACTTAAGTAAGCATATTACATGTCATTACATGTGATGTTAATAATTACAGATCAATTTGGTATCATAATTACAGAATACATTTTAGTATAATTTAACAATACAAGAAATTCAAAATTTATAGTTTGACTAAATTGATAATTTGTGAGAATAAAATTAACATTAAACTTGTAATCCTAAATTATGTAATGAAAAAATAAATATATTTAACAAATATACAAATAAACAAAAATGAAAGGTTTTATGACAATTCAATCAATTCATGAGTCGATTAGCGACAGTACTTCATAAAAATGTATACACATATATTTATACTCATAACAGTTACAATTAAAAATGAAAAACCAGGTATCTGGTGAATTGCCCTTCTTATGTCCTAGAGCTGATCAAAATGTATGTCTTTTATAAATGAAAATAAATCAGTTTTAAATTTAGAAAAAATTAAATGTTCTGTCTCAGGCCAAGTCCCTCGTTTGAGTATTATGTATTTTGTTTTTTTATATATATATATATATATATATATATATATATATATATATATATATATATATATATATATATATATATATATGTATATGTATGTATGTATATATTTATTTATTTTATTTTGTTTATATAATTTGTTTTGTTATGGAATGATTGCAAGCTACATAGCACCATTACTTATTGCCCACAAGCGGCAGATTGTAATGTTTCAATAAAGTGTTTTAAAAAAAAAGAGGAAAATAGTTGACTGGAAGACCTAATGTGGGATATAGATAGCCTGTGGGGAGGTGCAGCCAATGTAACACGATATAACAAAAACTTATTTATTATGAGTTCCGCCCCCCCCCCCCCCCCGAAATATTGGCTCCGGCTTCTATCAGCCCTGAAGATGGCCTAAAACGTAGGTCGAAACGTCGGCACTGATAATAAATAAGTTTTTCTTATTTTGTGTTATATTGACTGCACCTCCAGACTATCCATGTCCCATATGAAAACTGTTTTCGAGAATTGATTTGACAGAAATCCGCGAAAATTCGTATGTTTCAATGCTCATCGTCTGGAGCCTTTGTATGGAAAATTCCAAGATAGAAAGCCTAAATGCCGGAAAATAACCTATATGAGGATTTGGTTAGACTTTTTGTAATCATGTTGATGTAACATATCCTATACTGGATCTTAAGAAATATGAATATTTAGTTTACTGAGGAAGCCTGAATCGTGTCCTGTTTTATTTATTGATAATTCTAATATGCGAAATACATATTAAATCTAAGATCAGTTTTTAAAATTATTTTCACTTTTTGAATTATTAAGATAGACTGATCAATGCTGTATTCAATATAAAAATAAAGAGGTATTGATAAATAGTTGTGATTAGTAATTGGTTAATGAGCGTGATTGAGGACAGATGGTTGTGCAGAGTTGGCACAAATGTTTGGCAGTCTATCCTTTCCTTCGCCTTCCTTGGCCAGGAAGTCCACCTGTTCTCGGGCACACTCGGGCACACCGCTGCCCAAGTCACAAACGCTTGTTGGAATACTACTTCAACACTTCAGGCATCCTTCCACTCTGAAATCGCCCATTGACGCAAATCAATGTCGCGCCCAAGTCTCAAATACAGGCCCTACGTAAGAACGATTTGTCTGTTTTTGCTGTTATAACATATACATATATATATATATATATATATATATATATATATATATATATATATATATATATATATATATATATATATATATATATATATATTTTTTTTTTTTTTTTTTTAATTTTGAAGAGAAAAGATTATGTCTTGGCCGGGATCCCGGCCAAGACATAATCTTTTCTCTTCAAAATTAAAAAAAAAAAAAAAAATATATTTAAATAATTAAAAAGAACCATAAATAAAAAATATATATATATATATATATATATATATATATATATATATATATATCCATTAATATTGCTACATATTAATTATAAAACAGATTGCAGAAATTTGAACCAATATTATTCGGAAACGTTGAATATTTTAAAAGAAAAATTTGGCTAAATTTGCTAATATGTATCAATTTTTATAGGTTAATATTACTTGATATGTTTTGTGGATCAGCTGATTCTATAACCTTCCCAGCTGGTTGCGTATTACTTTCGTTCAGTTGTATGTTGAACGTCTTGTTTGGAGCCTGTTTGGGCTGTTGATCGTTGGGATGTATTGCACCTTTTTCTTCGAGATGTGATTCACATAACCCCCTTTTTGTTTTTGGTGTCTTGATAATGCCTGAATAGGCGAAACGTCGACTGGTAGGTGGGTGTATTTTTGAAACATAAGGCTTTGCATTGTGGTTTTTCCCAATTGCATTATAATATATATATATATATATATATATATATATATATATATATATATATATATATATATCTACATAATTATTTTTACCGAATACTGTTTACATTGAATAAAATATAAAAGTCAGAAGTAAAGTTTTAAAGTTATATAAATTTCAAATTTATATAAGGGGAATCATTTATATATATTTAAGCCCTTCAGGGCGGACTATTTTCAGATAAAATCCCAGGCTTAGAACAGCCATAAACTATTTTCTAAGGAGAGTTATTTTATGACTTCAGCGAATTGCGTCCCTTTAGATTTAATAAAAAAGCCGCCCTGCCTTTATAGCGTACATAAAACAGAATTGTGAAGCCATTTGCAGGCCCATGCGAAATAAATGTTAAATAAATAAATTGAAATGTGTAAATGACTTTTAAAAAAATAATTGTTAATAATTAGAGTTAATAATGTGTTGCTAATTAAAGTTATAACAAGTTATATACTTAAGAAATACATTATTCAGACAATCACCAATACTTGAATACATTATGATGCAGTAAGTCCCAGTTAAACGTTTTCTGAACCTCTTAATTGATTGTTTCAATTTATAGCATTTTCTAAATATGTTCATCAGAATCGGGAAATGGAGAATTTTAGTTGATGCTCTCTCTCCCACCTCCCATTCCATTGCTACGTATTACCTCTATGTACTTGGAGGTAGCCACCACAGCTATAGCTTTCCAGACAGTTTAATTTTTTATTTCTTTGTGCATAGGATAATTTTTGAAACCTTTCTAGGAAGTGAGAGGTGGCTAAGGTTATCTGTCTATCAGGTTATCTGCTATACTTATAACTTTAATTAGCTTTTATCTATTTTTAGATTGATATATTGAATACATATTGAAACCAATTTGTTATTATTAATTTCAGTTGAAGAATATGGACTGGATGACTCACTGCTTTTAATGATTATTGACATGATGGACATGCTTTTATCTATTATTTGGCATGTAATTGACTACCCTGCCTACATTACTTAACTTGATCACTCAATGATGATGAAAGTATTCGATTATTTGTATTATCTATATTATAATTTATTTTGTTGTATTTTTTATTTTATTTTCTTGAATGTTTAAGGTTTATCTTATAATAGAAATATTATTTATACAGTTACTTTATTCTCTGTTAAATTTCTGTCATAAAACATTAATGTGCAAAATGATCTTTTTTATCAATAAGGAACACTCTTACTACTTTACATTGTTGTATCCTTATTTTATTTTCTTGGAAATAAATTTGATTTTTTTAAGGTTTATTTTATTGAATATTATTTTTACAATTGCTTTAATCGATATTAAATACAATTAAACAATAATTAGTGAGAATTTAAATGTCTAGAGATAAAATGAGGTATAAAAAAAATGTCCAAAAGGAATCCATACGGTTTAAGAACCGTAATAAACCTCCATAAAGAGACTGAAAAATAAGTTTCTTTATGGAGACCAGGGCCCAGTTTCTTCGTTCATGGTAGAGGTTCTAGGTGATTTTTCCTAGATCACGATCAACCACCAGATTTTTCCATCTTATTTCGGGTACCCACTTTATAGAGGCTGGATGAGCCCCAAGAGGGTCCTAGATCCCATACGATCCATCTCCGGCCGCTAACAGACTAAATAAAACTCTTATTAAATTTATAAATTTTCAATCATTCATTATTCATAGTTAAGGAGACCATTTTGTTAAAATGAAGAGAGCTATAAAAACTATTCATTGAGTAATGACTGGAGTTTATTTGATAAAACTGTCACAAGTCGAAAAATGTATCACCGAATTTTTACATATTTGGAATAAAATAATAAATGATATTATAACTTTCGAGATATTTCTTCTTATGAAATGACTCATGAAAGTACGTTATCTTAGTTGTTAAGAATGATCTTATCTTACTGTCACGCATATGAGATGAGGATATGATGGCTGAGAACGTTAAGGTCAGGGTTTCAGGCTTCCCATTCGGCATAATTGTGGGTTCGATTCTCAGCTGGCTCAGTTAATATTTATTTCTTGGTCGTCCAGGGAAAGCTTGCCATTCCCAACCTGGTTAGTGTGCTCGGGCGAGCTAAAGTTAGCCATCAGGGATTGGAAAAAGAACCACACAGTTCCCCCACCAGTACTATTATCTTATTGCACAAATTATCGATATTATAACAAACTATTCAGCATGTCTAATATAAGGAAGAAATAGTTGGGGGGTGCAGTCAATAAAAACACCTTAATAAGTGTAACTTATTTATTGTGTGCCGACGTTTCGGCCTACAATGTAGGCCATCTTCAGAGCGAAGTGAACACTTGGACGGTTGATCGCCTAGCCGCCACGTGGTTTATTCGCCCTGAAGATGGCCTACATTGTAGGCCGAAACGTCGGCACACAATAAATAAGTTACACTTATTAAGGTGTTTTTATTGACTGCACCCCCCAACTATTTCTTCCTTATATTAGAAGTTACAGTCAACCAATTCTTCTCTAATATTCAGCATGTCCATGATTTTAACCCTTTAAAGACCAAACTCGTTTCCCATTGAATTTGTTTTCATAGTATTCCCTTTCTTATTTTTATATTTAAACATTTAATTGATCATTACAAAAAAAAATTGTTTTTGTACATTTTTTCTTTAATGTTCCCAATTGGGAACAATGGCTTTTTGAGGGGTCTAATCAATATATAAGTCAATTTACGAAATCAACTTTAGTGTTATTGTGATAAATTTAGTTGTTTTTTTTTTAAATTTATTTATTGATATTTACAACTGTATTACAATAATACAACAAGTAAATAGGGTACGTGATATATAATGACATGAGAATGACAAGTAGAGAAACTACCCACTGGTAGTACTCAAATCAAAGTTCAAATAAGAAGGTCACGTGGCCATCTTCTTTTCAGACGCCTCGGAGGATTATCGGGAATTGAAGAGGAAGCTAGGTTTGAAACTAGAGGGTTTGAGTGGGAATGAAGTTTGCTATGAAAGGATAGATACCGGGTTCGGGCCAAATCAGCAACAAAAGGGATATTAAGGTCGTTATGGATGACTTTATTCTTAACAAAATAAGGAGCATTGAGGATTTTACGAAGGATTTTGGATTGTAGGGATTGGATACGAGAGGAATTCGATGGCTTAGTGGAGCCCCAAATTTAGTTTTAAATTGTTTGTGATACATTCCTAATAATATATAAAAATAATGGATTCATAATCGTAGTTTTTAAAAATTTAGCGGGAAAATGAGAAAAATTGACCGATTGCTACAAAAAACTACGATATGAAAAATTTGTGGAGTCGATTTCGGTCACTCTTTTTAAAAAGAAAAAATATTTTCATACAATTTATTGATTTATTTATTTGTAATTAAATTGATAATGCATTTGGTAAAGCAGAAATATTGTTAAAAAAATTTGAAATCTATGTTAACAATGGTCAGTAAACGGTTAAAGCTACATCTGAATATATGAAAATGTATGTTTCGCATGTGTAATAATATCTAATGTCATATATAAGTATGCTTAACATAGTTCTGGGGAGTGGGGTAGTTCAGTGGTAGAGCGCTGATTTGCCATCCTCAAGATACCGTGTTCAAATCCGGCTGTGTAGTAGTTCATTTATTCAATCTGCTAACAGCCGGGTATGAATCCTGTGGGATCTTTAGACCTTACTGGGGCACACCCAGCCTTTATAGAGTGGGAACCCTTAATTGGCGAAAAAATAAAACCTCGCTGTTGAGCGTGATTTAGGACAAATCACCTCTCTGCACGACCTTAGTACAAGAAACAGTACAGTTTCTACCACGTGCTGAATTCAACAGTTTTTTTTTTTTAACATATAACTGAAAGGGTGTCGACAGGGACAGGGGAATGGGTTAAAGAAAGTATATGGCGATCAATCTCCGATAGAGTAAGACATCATACATAGTTGAAAGTGAGGCAGGATAGTTCCATAAAAAACTTCTACAATGAAGAGAAATTAGAGGGAGGGGATAAACCAAATAAATTGGAACATTGGAGACAAAAAGTCGGAATGTATGCCAAGTCCAATACTTTTCAAGGTAACATCGAGGAGAAATGTGCAAAAGCCAGAATCTCAGATATCCACCTAAATAAGTAATATTTATTTTGTAGTAGCCTCATAAAAGCGTGGGTTAGGACAGTAGAGTAATTTTTGAGATGTAACTGCCTGGGATCGGGAGAAAAGACCAATATGCCCACACGTCGAATCAATTTTCTTCATGAATAACAGTAACAATACCAGTAATTCAAGTGCTAAGTTACAACATAGCAAATATTTCTGGCAGTCTCAGATGAACTGAGAAGTCTCAACTTGAGCTGGCTATAAAAGTATTCAAAAATGCTAACAGGAATATTTAATAAAGGAGAAATTACAAAAACGATAGCTACAAATTAAAAAAATTACAATGATAACAGTAGTGGTTTCACAAAAGTGAAAACCACAAGAAACTAATAAATGAATGTGGAGTAACATGCAAAAATAGCAGTACATTTATGAATTCCGGATATTCAAGCAAGGATTACTGCAGCAATAATGTCACAAAGTGAAGAATGTATTCCCAACTGAAAGAATTCAAAATGATTTTGACAATAGGTGTATGGATTTAGGTAATAAAAAATACAATATGCATAAAAAGGAATTTTGAAACTGAATAAATACTTGAAAATATAAATATGAAAATAATTCAAATGAAAAACCCAGTGTTCATCCGTTGTTGTTAAACAATACCACAGAATAAATAATTTATCTTATACACTCTGCCCCAACAACGCTTAATCTATTGTCTACTCTTGGATTACGAATCTACCAAAAAATGTAACAAAAAAAAAGGGTTTTCAATGACGGTTCATGGTCTTGTGAGAGATTCCGTAATTATTAACAGTTTTTCCTTTAATGTCAGGTTTGTATTTTTGAATTTACAGAATGTTTGAAGAAATGAAATATACGATTTAGACGATAAACAAGTTTCTATTATGGGCTGCTTATACACGCGGTTTTCCATACTAAAATTAACCTGTTAACCGGGGAATTCCCTTTTTAATTACGCAGCACATAACGGGCGCGAGCACTTTCACTAGGACGTGCGGGTACAGATATAAGTCCTTCACAAGTTCTAATCATATCCCAATTGTCCACCAACAGGACCATTTCCTTCCACATATATAATCAAGGTCAACTATTATCATTCAAGACAAAATTACAATAATTTCTTCAAGTAGAATATCGGTATTATTTTTCAGTTTATTTGTTCAAATACCTAGGACTCCATCTGGACAAACGTCTCACTTGGAATCCTCATACAAGACTGAAAAGACAAGAAACTGCTCGCCATTTTCGCCTACTTCAACATTTAATGGACAACAAACATTCTAAGCTCCCAATTAATTACAAAAGACTCATTTACATGACAGTTATCAGACCTATTTGGACATACGGAGTTGAGCTTTGGGGCTCTACTAAACCATCCAATTCATCTCGCATCCAATCCTTACAATCCAAAATCCTTCGTAAAATCCTCAATGCTCCTTATTATGTCACAAACAAACTCATCCATCATGATCTTAATATCCCATATGTTGCTGATTTGGCCCAAACTAGATACCTATCCTTCCATGAAAAGCTCCATACACACTTGAATCCGCTAGTCTCTCGACTTGCTTCCCATACTATTCCTGGTAACCCTCCGAGGCGTCTGAAAAGAAGATGGCCTCGAGACCTTCTACTATAAAACTTCATTGGAGTGCTATAAATTTCTCCACTAGTGATTTTTTTGTTCATGTCCTCTGTTCATACAGCCAATTTACTTGATGTAATGTTATTACAGTTGTAAATATCAATAAAAAAAAAAATAAAAAAAATTTGTTCAAATGGACACCATTACTGTAACAGCTCACGATCAACGTTCGTCTTGTACAGGACGACTGTTGAAGTAGCCGTAGAACTCATTAAGTAGTAAAAAGATCAATATAAAATATTGGTACTACGTCCAGTTGGTATTAAATGTTTATGGATAATAATCAAACCCGTAGCGGTTAAAATTTCCTGATATTAAGACAATTAGACTCGTCGCCTTTTCCAAATACTGGAAATTTATATTTTCCAAAACCTTAATTACCACCACAGCAGCACAAAAAAAAAAGTTTATGGATAAGATGAAGTCATTTCACATTTTATATTTAAAACCATTTGGAAGCTGGAAGAAAACCCGATAAGAAGCCTCGGAGCCTTTTTATGACCCATAAAAAAAACTGGGTGGATCTAATAAAACCGATGGAAATGGACCAATATTCAAGAAAATGTTATTAACCTAAACCCATTATCAACATTCATTTGATTGTGATGTAATTCATAGCAAAATGAAACTTAACACATAAGAGGATGAAAGTGATAACTGACAAATTTTGAGACATTATTTTTTCTAATGAAAGTATATTAACTAAACTAACTATATTAACTAAGTATATTAACTAAACTAACTATATTAAAGTAGAATTAGCAACCAGAAATCGTTGGTTAAACTTTAGATTGCCCCGAGAATTGGATAAGTCATTTAAAAAAGTAAATAAAAATAAAAGCTTGATTAATGACAAGGCCATAACTAGGTGACCATGTGCTGTGGTGGTGTGGTGGCTGCTTTTTTGGCCAGGTTGCTCCACAATCGTCAAAAATAATAAATTTTCCAATTCCACCAAAAACTTGGTATTTTAAAGAAGCAAATTCTTGTATCAAGCTTGAAACCTACAAATCTGCACCTAATATTTTTTTTTTAATTTTCGGGGATCCTCAAGGTAGTCGGCTACTTGGCCCAATCCTCTATACAGTTCATACAGCTGACATCCCAACTCATCCTAATACTATCCTTATCACGTATGCTGATGATACATGTGTATTATCAGTCAACACCAATCCAGTTATTGCATCCCAAACCCTCCAATCCCATATCACTGATCTTGAAGAATGGTTTCAAAACTGGAGAATTAAAATAAATTCTCAAAAATCGCATCAAATCACTTTTACCTTACGTCGTAAACCAATGACTTCCTGCCCTTCAGTATCCTTTAATAATATCCCACAGGTGCCTGTAGAACAGATCCGATACTTAGGGTTGCACCTCGACAAACGATCAACCTGGAATCCTCATACAAGACTGAAAAGACAAGAAACCGCTCGATGTTTCAGGCTACTTCAACACTTACTAGACAAACGCTCTAAGCTCCCAATTAACTACAAAAGACTCATCTACATGACCATCATATGACCTATTAGGACTTACGGAGTAGAGCTTTGGGGCTCCACTAAGCCATCGAATTCCTCTCGTATCCAATCCCTTCCTAAAATCCTCAATGCTCCTTATTTTATTAAGAATAAAGTCATCCATAACGACCTTAATGTCACTATTGTTGCTGATTTGGCCCGAACCCAGTATCTATCCTTTCAAAACAAACTTCATTACCACTCAAACCCTCTAGTTTCAAACCTAGCTTCCTCTTCAATTCCCGATAATCCTCCGAGGCGTCTGAAAAGAGGATGGCCACGTGACCTTCTTAGTTGAACTTTGTATTGAGTACTAGCAGTGGGTAGTTTCTCTACTTGTCATTCTCATGTCATTATGTAACACGCATTCTATTTACTTGTTGTATTATTGTAATGCAGTTGTAAATATCAATAAATAAATTTAAAAAAAAATTAAATAAAATAATTTCCGGGTAGGGCACCCGACCTCCGTTTTCGATGTGGTAATGGAATGCACAGCTGTACCTAGTTACGCCCCTCATTAATAATTTAAATAGATATAGTTAACTGAATGATAAAATTATATGACTGAAGCAGCCAACTTCCAATGTTTACAAGTGTTAATTAGTAAATAGGTTCAGCGGACCTCAATTAACAAGCCGTCTTTTGATGTAGGCAGTCATTTTCCAATTAAGACACGTAGCTATAACTAGATTGTCAACAATTATAAACCGGCTTAATTGATTTCTGAGAGATGAGCTGACGCATCAATTAGTAATAACAATAATACATATAAAACCCAGTTCCAAACAGTCGAAGTATAGAGATACATTTATATTTAGAATGTTGAATGATAATTGTTGACCTTGATAATATATGTGGAGGAAAAGGGTCAATGGAGTGGAGCTCAATAACTTTCTCTAAGATATAAGTAGCCGACGTTTCGACCTATATTGCAGGTCTTCTTCAGGGCTAAATATCCATAATACAGACAATTAAAAATTAAAAAATTGTAAAAAAATTACTAAATATGTTAAATATTGAGGTTAAAATGTATGAGTGTTACCAGTATTGATAACCAAGTGACATGAATGTAGTAAAAAAAACGTAATAAAGAAAAAAATAAGTAATAGAATGTAATAAAAAAGAAAGTGTTAAAAATTAAAGAATGGGTTAATAAAGATATAAATTTAACAAATTACAATGGGTAAATATTAAAATTAAAATACATAAGTATCAGGTATTTGAGTGGTGGACGATAAAGATTGGAGGGGGAGAACATGAGATATATATCAATAAAGAGCAAGGATGATCATTGTAGAGCATTAATAACCATAAAAATAAAAAATAAAAACTACAGTAAGTTAATAAAATAAAAATAAAAAATACAGTAATTAATAAAAATAAAAAATAAAGTAAGTAATACAAATAAAAAATTACAGTAAGTAATAAATCAAGTAATAAAAATGAAAATGTTAATAAGTAATAGAAGTGAGAAATACAGTTAACTAATAATGGGGACGATAATGTATAAAAAAAGTTCATGAAATATCATAAATGTGTGTACATAACATATAAACATCTGAAATAGAACAATCCACATTTCATTGATCATAACCCTTTAGCAATACATATACATCGAAGTATTGACAAAGGTCATTTGTTTGATTAATGTGGCAATATCATTTCGTCATCAATTTGGCATGTTAATGAGAACAATATTGTCTCGAAACGTAGCTATGAGCATAGACTGCATTGCGAGAACGAAAAGTAAAAATTATTTATAAACATTCGAGAAAAGTAGATTCTACCTATATATATATATATATATATATATATATATATATATATATATATATATATATATATATATATATATATATATATATATGTATGTATACATATATTAGTTGTGGAGTTGAGGTGTAGCAGCGCAGGGTACGACAAATCCTCGGCTTGACGGGAAACAGTCTAGAGCGGGACTGGCGCGCTCCAAATCCATTTCACCTCCAAAAATACTTGAAAAATATACCAACTTATTTGGTTGGGGGGGGGATTTCAAAGCTAGGATTTCAATTTCCCTCTACTAGAACACTTTCTTCACACTTTTGTCGTAAAGACACTATTAATAAATGTCGTGGTACATTATATGAAATGTCGCATCAATTTTTTTACACTTTAAAACAACTATCGGCCTACCCTCGATTATGGATGAGTCCTTCCCCTAGCTTCCGAAGAAATTAGTGGTTTTCATAATACTAAATTTTCATTGAGGACTGAAGCATTGAGAGAAGCTTCCTCACACATATTACGAATCATCGGTAGGACTTAACACAACTTTAGCTCTATTCCAATATCACAACTCGTTTCTTCCAACACCGTGACTCACTCTTGTTCCTTCTTCACATTCAAGTTAATCATAATTCAAGTTCACTCTCATCAATTGAAAAATTGGTATGCTTCATCACACTTCATTATATCATTTTAAAAGAATGTACTACAGATTATCGAAATGGACAATTAGTATTCACTGGTGCACCTAAGACTGCAATGTTTGGTAATAACTGGTTCAGAAATCGATACCAATCATTTTTACGATGCAGAGTTGTGCACTACAAGATAAACATTAGCAATCACAATGGATTTATCATCTCTGGAGCAAGTAATTATATAATATAATAGTTCAATAAACAATAACAATGATATTACACCAAACATCATAACTCTATTAGGTTCTGTTTCATAGATTAAAACTACCGATTTTCTGCGGAGCCAGGAGCATGAAAGTATTGGGGTAAGCGATCTTTTTGATATTGTTTTTCACACTCGATTTCCATAGTTTTGTTTTATGTTTACCATATCCAATCTGATATGTCGGTAAAAAGAATTACCTTGAGGTTATATAAAATTGTTATTGAATCATGGACTGTATCTGAACTTGTGCCCAACATTTCAAACAATATCTTCGTTGTATAATTGAGTCAATATTGGCATTAGATTGTGCGAATTGCAGAGATTGCATAATCGCTGTAACCATCGCTCTCAAACAAGTATTGTTGTTTCCTACAAGGAACGTATCGTATGCAATATGGTAACAAGTAGTGATCATGTCAAAAGTTTTCAGTCTGGTTCCGACTTGCTCTCGTGCCGAGATTTGGCGGGGGGGGGGGAAGGAGGATTTTCGCAAGGTTTTCATTAAAGGCTAAACGCCATTTTACGAGTAGCCGTAAAGACGGAACCGGCAAGTAGCCTTAAAACATTTACTGCTAGTTGAAGATAGGGCGCCCTAGATCTTTTATTGCTTCTGCTTTAATAGGTGCCGCCCGGAGCTAAGCCATATATCCCCCAGGATATTACCAATCCCAGTAAACTATTGCTTATCAACTCCAATCCCCTAAGAGTAGTAAAACCCTTTCTGTTAAATCGTCTCGTTTCAACGGCATATTTTCTATCCCAACACACCCCGATTTTCCAGTTATTGAATTTTATTCCATCGCTAGATAACATCGAAATGCATTTTTTTATGTTGGGCTGTAACGAAACAGAAGAGAATTGAATATTTGCCATGCCCATTGTAATTCATCTTTAGAAATATGAATAGGAAAGGCCTACACCTCTTGTAGCTCATCAGGTTTAGGTCTGCCTCGCTACAGTGCAATACAGCACCTCCCCCCTCGAACTGAAGATAATCCATTCCTGTACACCACTAATTATACTAATTTATTTTAATAGAAGATAGTCGAATCCTTCAAAAAATTGCCAGCACCTAAGCCGCTTTTTATAATGTCTTTCTCATGAAAAGTTTCAGCTATTAACAGAGTGAAATTGTAGATGGAGTGCAATATTTTGAGAGCGAAAAGGGACGACCAACACCTATCGTCTTGATAAGTAAATAATATATATATATGAGATAGATACATAGATATATACCTAGCCATACCTGGCCTCAAAAGATTTTGATTGATTGGGACAGAGTGGAAATGATGCCGGGGTTCAGTTAAACTTGTCGCCATCTCATTAAGTATTTCCTAGCTCAACCGCGATCAGCCGGTTTAGTTCATACTCTATTTAATTGAATAATCATAATCTAATTACTATATCCCGATGACCTTCTTCACCTTGTAAAAAAAAAAAAACATAAAGGAGAATGATAGTAGATTGTGTGTTTTATACTTGCGTGAAAAAATCGCATAAAACGTTTCAGGAACAAGGTTTTATCAGAAGAATTTTTAAATGAGAACATATTATGCTATACAGATTTTTTACTTTAACTACTCGCTCTAAGTAACTAAACTAACAAGGTTGTGAATAGATAATATTTCTGTAATGAGCAAACATGGTAAAGTAAAGATATCTTCCTACTACATTGTTATTTATGACTGCATTTGGCATGAGAGAAAAGAAGGATAGCGGAAGATGCAGCCAACTGGAGCTATTCCAAACAGATGATACAAAGCGATAACTAATTGTCACCTATTCCACGATAACGAAATGTTAAAACCAAGAGGATAATATACATCTCAATATTTTCGAATACGGTACATATGTTTACATGTCAATTGAGAAGAAATCTTTGAAAGGTTTTTTCCTGATATATACTGTACCTCTTCTTATCGAAACCGAATCAGCATTGACTAAGGTGAAGCCAGCTGGAGCTATTCCAAACGGATGATACAAAGCGATAACTAATTGTCACTTATTCCACGATAACAAAATGTTAAAACCAAGAGGATAATATACATCTCAATATTTTCGAATACGGTACATATGTTTACATCTCAATTGAGAAGAAATCTTTGAGAGGTTTTTTCCTGATATATACTGTACCTCTTCCTATCGAAACCGAATCAGCATTGACTAATTACTTGATATTTAAGAAAATCCCTGATGCTCATTTGAAATATCTATTAGGACTAACTCGAAATCGAAATTAAAGCGATGAGGAAAGCGCTAACCTTGGGCACACCTCGTCATTTTAGTTATAATTATTTATTATATCAGTGAAAAAATTGTTTGTTATGTCGATTGCCCGGTAAACTTTATCAACTACTCAAGTCCAAATGTCCTTCAATTTCAATAAGTAATAAGCGCTAACAAACGCTTCATAATGGCTATCTTTGAAATATGTATCCAAATTGGATGATTTAACTGATTTATTATCCAAACGTTCTAAAAAAAAAACTAAATCATTACAAATCTATACCATTGCCTTTTGTCCCTTCTTCAGTTTGCTACGACCTACTTTTTGTAATTTTTGTGCTGATGGCAATAAACAATATTTTTTAAACTGATAAAAACTAGATAGCTTTAATCCGAAATAAACAGACAATAAGAAAAGGGAATAATGAGGTATTTACTGAACTTTAAAAGCTACACATATTACACTATAATCTAAATAATCTCATGTGAAATAAAAAATTACTAACCTAATTGTCTAAACTGGCCATTTACAATATTTTAAATGGTTTTATGTTAGAGAAGAATTGGTCGACTGTAACTTCTAATATGAGGAAGAAATAGTTGGGGGTGCAGTCAATAAAAACACCTTAATAAGTGTAACTTATTTATTGTGTGCCGCCGTTTCGGCCTACAATGTAGGCCATCTTCAGGCCTAAGAGAGAGAAAAAAACAGAAAACATATAAAAAACGTTGCAGTAACAAGAATATGGTGACAAGTAATGTGGTACAAGTAATGTGGAAATAAAATAGTGACTAGATATGATGAAATAGTGAATAGATATGATGATTAAAGATAAAGAATATAAAAGTGGTTACAGAATATAATAAAATTAAAATAGTGACAGATAATAATAAGATTATAGATGATGAACAGAAATTAAAATAGTGACAGATATAATAATTAAAGAATACGAATATACAGAAATACAGAAATACAGAAAATAAATGTCCAGAAAGGATAAAATGTAAACATAATATAAAGGGAAAGAAAAATGAGGAGGTAAACGGAAAGATACAAAATGAGAAGATTAAAATATAGAAAAAGGGGTGGAATATGAAGGATTTAGAAAAAACTAGTTTAATTATAGATATAAATTGTATGATACCAGACATCTAGAGGTTACATAAGTAAAATGTAATAATATTTAATTTTATTATATTCTGTAACCACTTTTATATTCGTTATCTTTAATCATCATACCTATTCACTATTTCATCAAATCTAGTCACTATTTTATTTCCACATTACTTGTACCAAATTACTACATTACTTGTCACCATATTCTTGTTACTGCAACGTTTTTATATGTTTTCTGTTTTTTTCTCTCTCTTAGCCCTGAAGATGGCCTACATCGTAGGCCGAAACGTCGGCACACAATAAATAAGTTACACTTATTAAGGTGTTTTTATTGACTGCACCCCCAACTATTTCTTCCTCATATTAAATGGTTTTAGTTTCTTAAGGTTTCGCGTGAGCTCAAACACAGACGAAAAAATTTGTCCAAAACCATTACTTCTCTAAATTATGACGGCTCCATGGTAATTAGTAGAATTGAACTAGAAAAGAAAATTGAAATATACAACAATACAGTATAACAGACTCAAGCGAAAGAAATGACATTATCATAATCAGTAAACCTAAAGCCAATTAAGGCAGGACTAAAAGGTCAGAGATTCTGTGTAGTTAAAATGTAGCGCCGAAAAAAACTATTAATATCATTTCATTATACATCATTTCTTAAAGAAATTAATTACTATGAAAGGGTCAATCAAGAAATGTGGGACAGTAGCTGATAAAAACATAAATCTTTGTAAAAGGTAGATACTAAATGTATTTATATTTATCGGTTAATAATAATTAATCGTATTATTTGTCTTCTGATTTATATTTAGGCGTTGTTAGAAACATCAAAAACAGGATATTGACGAACCTATAATTATATAAAATCTACACATCCTAAGGTTCCTAATTTGCTGAAATAAATTATAACAAAATGATCTAATTGATAGCTATATGATTGGATACATACTATAGCTCTGATCGGTTCTATATCGGGGCGGGAGAGTCCAGCCCACTCAAGTCGAGGAATCCGATGTGGCCCTTGACTACAAATCTCCCAGGAGTCCTAAAACAGTCAATATTTTTTTAAATTTTAATAAAAAGAAAAATCATAATAAATCAATTCAATTTATTCAAAGTTTATCCAGGGGTCGGCAATCTTCGCCTCTCCTACCAATATTTTAAAATCTCACTGATTTTCTTATGCGCACCTCAGCCTTCCTGATACTCAACATGAAATTACGGTGATTACAATAATTATAATTATTGTACTCACCGTAAACATTCATATAATTACTCAAGACATGGTCTACACGAAATAATTTAGATAAAAACAATGTTCAAACTATTTTTATAGAAAAGGTTCATTTTATAGTATATATGGGTCAATCATATGTATCATAGCAATTGTATATATTGATTCCTCCAATTTTCTAAAGGAGAAAAAAATATTTTTTTTTCTGTCCGTTAAATTTTGTCCTAAGTTCTATTGGTCAAAGACACTCAATGCATTTAGGATTATGTAGATATTTCAAACTATACATATATATATATATATATATATATATATATATATATATATATATATATATATATTATAATTGTTTTAATTTTAAATATTTCCATTTTGAAGAGAAAAGATTTGCCCCGGCCGGGATTCGAACCCGGGTCGTCTCCATCTCTAGTGCGGTGCTCTAACCATCTGAGCTACCAGGCCAGACAAATCCATTCTCTTCACCAATCCTATATGATTTGTCTGGTTCAGATGGTTCGAATTCCGGCCAGGACAAATATTTTCTCTTCAAAATAAAAATAATTAAAAATAATCACCATCAAAAGAATAATAAATAAAAATAAATTATAAATATAAAATTGACGTAACTCAACGAGATCCCAATTAAATTAATACTCAATGAACATTCTTCCCCTTGTATACGTCGCAAAATTGCGATAACACGGGGATACAGGATCGGTGAAGAGAATAGATTTGACTGGCCTGGTAGCTCAGATGGTTAGAGCACCGCACAAAAGATGCAGAAGACCCGGATTCGAACCCCGCCAGGACAAATCTTTTCTCTTCAAAATAAAAATATTTAAAAATAATCAACATCAAAAGAATAATTAATAAATATAATTTTAGAACATCTAATGCAAGGCGACATATTTTTGGTGGCGGGTCAAAAATCAACAAAAATGTGAGTATTAAAAAGATGCTTGAGTCAGACATATTTTTATATTCAAATAGTCTTTTAGTGAATTATAAGAAATATTTTAATAAGAAAATAATTACAAACTTAGTGCAATAAACTTCATTTAAAAAATGTCCTATTCAATATCAAAGTCTACGCTTTATGATTTGATTTTATACATAATAATTTATTTTCGGAACTTGAAATCATAACCGTGAAAAGTGTGCCTCGCCAGTCACTGCTTTGTCTGCTCATATCAAGTTGAACTCTCAAATTAAAAAAACAATCCGTTTTCTCGACAGAAGATAGAACCAACTAGAAGCGGCATGGCAGGTACAGCGAGTGAAGGCAGCCCCCCTCTGGTCCCCCCCCCCACTCTTCCCGCCCCAACCAAGTCGTGCAGCGCTCAGTTTACTTCTGTTTACTTAAATATTATTCAACATTGTGTTATCTCGTGGTGTCTTTGAGTTTTATATACTTTTTGATCTGATCACTGAACGTGTATTTAGCAAAATGCCTTGTTGTGTTGCATTCGGATGCAGTACAAATAATGCCGACAAGTATCTCAATCCTCCTCTCACCTTTCACCTGTAAGTCCCAAAACCTAACTGTTAACTATATATAATAATTAAATGTACCACAAAATGTAATATTTTCATAGTTCACTTAACCCTCCAAGTACCATTGGGTCAATTTAGTTCCCACATGTTTATAATTTGTGAAACTTCGTTTGAAGAAATCGATTGATCTGTCACATTCAATGAATTTTAACGCAAAACTGTCTGGAATAATTAGGAACTGAAACGAAAGTATTTGAGAGACTTTTCGAATTTTCACAAATTTTCCTTTTCTCAAAAATGTGGCTGGGGTCCTTCCGGGACTCCCGTGGTATCCGACGTCACCTTTTTATGTTTTCTCCTTAGTTATTTAAAAAAACCATAGCCATAATTAAACTAATTTTTACTAGGAACTATTTCTAAAAATAGATAAATTTTACTGGAATGTTTCTTATTTGAAGGATTCAATTCACTAGAAACAAAGCCCTACATTGTATAAGCACTTCCTGGAAATGTTTTTTGTTGAGAATTATGTTACTTGATTTATTTGTTTCATCAGGCCTTGGTACACAGAGGGTTAAAATATTTCTATATTATGTGTAGCTCAAACACGTCACAAGATGTTGTAGAATACATTTCAGGTACCTATCTAATTTTCCATGTCCATACTTATTGATTTCTTTATTTTACAAATAATTTTGAATAAGAATAACAATTTTTATTAATAATAAACGCATTACCTCATTTATAATAAGTACAGTATTTTAATCATATCGTTACCTAATGGGTCATTCAGATTTTCACGCGACGATTTATTTCAATTACAGGATTTATAGTGAGAAGACTGAATTTGACATTAAAATGTGAAGAATGTTTGAGAGCTGTAGAATCAAACCCGAACGCCATTGGAAATTGACGACTTATTGTAATAAAGGACCGAGGGGGGTTGATCCTACCAAGTGATGATGTCACTGAAATTTGTAAAATAAGTGAAAAATTGTTTAGGTACATGTCCAAGCATAAAAGACTCACCCAAGTCGGGGGCTTTCGCATCACTCCTAATAAAGCATTGCATTGGCAGAAACTTTTTTCCTAATGTAACACATTTTCTAGAGGATGAGTCTCACTACTCATCAATCATCTCTGCAGTGGGAATGTTATATTTAAAAACTAGAATGTACCACGAATTGGAACGTTTCTATGACAATCTGAATCTGGAAAAGATACGTGCGGAGAATAATACACTTGTTTTATTTAATGGACAATAATATTAAAAGTATGAGATGAAAATAGTTGACTGGATGATCTAATGTAAAGGAGATAGTTGGGGGGTGCAGTCAATAAGAACACAGATAAGTAATGAACTTATATTATGTGCCGACGTTTCGACCTACAGCGTAGGTCATCTTCAGGGCTAACAGAGAAACAAACAGAACAAAAAATATAAAAAATGTACAGTAACAATAATATGGTGACAAGTAATGTAGAAAAATAAAATAGTGGCAGATATGAAGATAGAAGATAACGAATATTAAAAAAAGAGCCAGATTATAATAAAATAAAGATATAGACAGATTGGGGGTGAAGGGTAGCTACAAAGCACCCAGGGAGATAGGCATCTCTCAGTCCGATTGGTCTTGGCTTCTGAGAAATTTTTATTAGTACCAGAACCCATGCGAGGTGAAGAGCCTCGTCCTGCACGTGGTACCCCTGCACAGTGGGGAGTTCCTCCTCACTGACGAAACCCATCGGAACTAGACTGGGAAGTCGATAAACATCCCCCAATCCAGGCGGAACTGCATAGGCTATTGGATGAATGGCTGAGGGTGATTCAGTCCTACTATGCGAACTCCGGACACCTGGGCGACCTCCGGTTTCAATAAATGCCTTCCTATAGTAACAAGGCTCTGCTATAGGTGACCTTTTATTACCTTTGCTACTCGTGGGAACAAAATGAACCCAAATTATACAAATTTTAAAATAAATGAGGACTCCATGGAGTCAAATACGACTGACTCGTCAGTAATTAGCCAATCGGTCTCTGAACTGATGGCTAACCTAGAACAAGAGGTCTCAGACCTCGCAGAGGAAAGGGAACCACCTGCACAGCAGCTGGCAACCACCTCTGAGATCAATATAAACAAACTTCCAGACGAAGTCTGGAAGAACATGACGCATAGCCAGAGGAAGAACTTTCTACGGCAAAAGAAAAAGGCGACTCCCACCGAAACTCAACCCTCAACATCCAAGGATGAGAGGAAGAGAGGTAGGGAGAAGCAGGAGACTCCTTCACCTTGCAAAACGGTGAAGAAACCAAAAATGGACTATAGTGGAGCAGCTGCAAGCATCAAGGTTGCAGTTGCCCATACAGATTATCCTCATCAGAAACTGAAGGATGAAGATTTTCAGGGCCTTATGCTCAAGCTCCTGAAAAGAATGAGGGAGAGGAAGGTTGAACAAACCCCCGTCGGCTTCAACGGCTACTCCCTGAGAGACGGAGCACTCGTGGTGAACTGCAAGGACGAGTCCACCAGGGAGTGGTTCGTTAGTAATATTGCGGAGCTCTCCCCATGGGAGGGAGCACCGCTGAAAACCTGCGACCCCAAAGAACTTGAGGGTTTCAGGAAGATAGGCACCTTCATACCAAACCCAGTGGAAGGTATTAAGGAATGCCTACAGAATCTGCAGGTACAGAATACGGGTCTGCAGACTGAAAGATGGAAGATTCTTGGTAACAAGACCCATAAACATGGGATGTACTTTGTGGCATCCATTCCCGAATCTGTGGCCAAAGCCATTGAGGAGAAGAATGGAAGAATCTACCACGGGTTCCACAACCTTCAGGTAAAATTCTTTCCAGGAAAAGACGCACCCACACCGGAAACAGCTGTGGACGATATGAAGACTGGTGAAGAGGTGGGAAAAACAACGGGTGGTGAGGGTGCGGCTGTCTCGGCGGCTGGCGTCACCGTGCCCGGATCCACTTCGGGCCAAAGTGTATCTGTCACTGCCAAGCTTGGTACCAGGCGGCAACGAACGGAGCACGGAGGCAGGAGGGATTACGGGGTGGGGCGTCAGGCCGTCGGCGCGGCCGGGCCCGTATGCCGCAAACCGTCCCCGGGCAGTGGAAAGGAGGAAACTCCACCACATCCCGGGGGTGATCCCCCCTCATCACTATGATCAAGCTGCTGCAGATAAATCTCCATCACTGCAGGGCAGCCAGTGGAACTCTGCAGCAATATGTGGTAAGTCATGGCATTGATATTATATTTATACAAGAGCCGTGGATTAACAAAAATAGCAGGATTGCAGGACTGGGCCTGAAGGGATATAGACTTATCCAAGCAAACTGCCCAAGGCCCAGAGCCTGCATCCTTGCAAAAATAGAATTAAATTGTTTTCCAATGTGGTCATTATGTTCCAGAGATTCTGTGGCAGTAATGATCAATTTAGGGGGCCAGGAAGTCATCCTGGCCTCATTGTATCTCCCATTTGAGGAACAAGTCCCAACGACCTGCCTTGAGAGTATAGTTGACTATCTCAAAAGACAGGAAACGATGGGAATTATTGGGGCGGACGCCAATGCCCATCATAACATCTGGGGCAGCAGTAACACCAACCGTAGAGGTGAGTCCCTTTTGGAATATTTGCTAGTTAATAATCTAGATATAGTTAACAAAGGTAACACACCAACCTTTGAAATTTCTAACAGACAGGAGGTCATAGACCTCACTCTGAGCTTTAAATCAACTAGAATGATAAATATTACAAACTGGCATGTCTCTAAAGACTTTTCCAGTTCTGATCATAAATATATCAGGTGGGAGCTTGAGGCTACAATCTCAAAGCCTGAAACCTATAGAAATCCCAGAAATACAAATTGGGAAGGCTTTAGGACAAATCTTAAAGACTTAATTAAAGAATGTCCCCGTTTGGCTTCTAATACCTACCAGCTGGAGTTCTTAAATGGACTACTGACTAAGGCACTTATCACTGCATTCAAGGATAACTGTAGAACAACCACTAAAGGGTCAAACTGCAATGTACCCTGGTGGAATATGCAGTTAGAGAAGTCAAGATCTAGAACCAGAATACTTTTCAATAAAGCAAAAAGGACTGGTGAATGGATCGAATACAGACACGCTCTAACTGAATATCATAACCTCATTAGGAAAGCCAAACGGAACTCATGGAGACAGTTCTGTGAAGAAATTAATAATACGAATACATGCGCTCGCATGAATAAAATACTTTCTAAGAGCAACTACTGTAATACAGTGGGCTCCTTAAAGAAACCAAATGGAGATCCCATGAACATTACAGAATCTATAACTGCTATGCTGGAATCGCACTTCCCGGGGAGCAAGCTCACAACCTCGGATACGAAGGTTTACCTCCCTGAGGATAGGTGCAAACCGGACTGGACATCAGTCCGTGAAATCTTCAATACCAGCGCCATAAAATGGGCAGTTAGAAACCTCAAGCCGTACAAAACACCAGGCTTTGACGGAATTTATCCTGCCATGCTAAAAGAGGGTCTTGAAATCATCTTAGGCAGGCTCTCCACTCTATTCCAGGGCTGTTTGGCCTTTAATTATATCCCAACAGCTTGGAGAGAAGTTAGGGTCACATTTATTCCCAAACCAGGGAAAGAAACATATGATGAACCCAAATCATATCGCCCCATTTGTCTTTCCTCATTCTTGCTGAAGACAATGGAGAAAATTCTTGATAGATATATCAGGGACAAACATCTCAGTGATGGATTAGTAATGTTGCATCAACATGCATACAGAGAGGGAAAATCTTGCGACACTGCGCTGCATGCAGTGGTGGACCAGATAGAAGATGCTCTGCAGTGGAAACAAATCGCGCTCGGAGCATTTCTAGATATAGAGGGAGCATTTGACAATACCCCTACTCATATATTAACTAATGCCCTACTAAGGCACGGCACTAGACCAAACATTGCTAATTGGGTCATTGCCATGCTAAAGAATAGGGTCATTCAAGCCAATATGGGCAATTATCACCTAAAGGTTAAAGCAGCCGCAGGCTGCCCCCAAGGAGGTGTCCTTTCCCCACTCCTATGGAACCTGGTAGTGGACGAACTACTACACCTCCTAAATGAGGCGGGTTTCCAAGCGATAGGCTATGCAGATGACATAGCAATTATAATCAAGGGCTTTGACCAACAAACTATTTCAGAGTTGATGACAATGGCACTAAGAATGGTGGTGAGATGGTGCATGAGAGTAGGATTGAACATCAATCCTAATAAAACGGTAATTGTACCTTTTACAAACAAAAGGATATTGAGGGAACTCAACCCCCCTAGGATGAAAGGGATGAGTATTCCATTCAGCAAGAAGGTTAAATACCTCGGTGTTATTATGGACAGTAAATTAAACTGGAATGAACATATCGACTATGTTACCAAGAAAGCCACAAGAATTCTGTGGACTTGTAAGAGCCTATGTGGCAACAAGTGGGGAATTAGCCCCAAGATGGCCCGTTGGATGTACACAGCAATAGTTAGACCTGTGCTAACCTATGGCTCAATAGCCTGGTGGCACAAAGCTGGTATCCAACAAAATAGATCAAGGTTGGAGAAGGTGCAGCGGCTTGGGTGCATTATGATCACTGCGGCCATGAGAACCACCCCTACCGCTTCACTGGAAACTATACTTGATTTAACTCCTCTTGACATTCTAATTGAATCAGAGGCATTGAAGACAGCCTACAGGCTAGTAAAAATAGGAGGGGTCAAAAAACCCACCAACGATTTTGGACACAGAAGTGTCTTTGATATAATCGAGCAAAATGCAGATCTAAAAAAGCATTCTGATTCAATGCTGAATAAGTATAACTTTGAAAAAAGATTTCACGTCAATATACAGGCGATTTGCAAAAGCAAGAATGATTGCTTTAATCCACCCAATGGTCTAAATGTGTATACGGATGGATCCAAAGGGGAGTTTGGTGCCGGCTCGGGATTCTGGTTTAGGGGTTGTCAGGGCATGGGTCATTACTTAGCTCTGGGCACGACACCCACTGTATTCCAAGCGGAAATATGGGCAATACTTGCAGGTGCCTTCGCTATGAAGGACCACAAGAATAAGGTAATTAACTTTCTCACTGACAGTCAGGCAGCATGCAATGCATTACAAAATGCAGTAACAAACTCCAGACTAGTGGAGGAATGCTGTCTAAGACTAGATGAACTAGCTGTACATAACAGAGTTAACATATTTTGGATCCCTGGGCACAGTAATATTCCAGGAAATGAAAGGGCCGACAAATTGGCGAAGAAAGGAGCAGTTACTGCTCCTATTGGACCTGAACCATGGTGCGGGGTCCCCCTTCCCCTGGCTAAGGATACAATTAATAAACTAGCCAAGAGGAAGATAAAAACACGTTGGGATAGAGCCAAGATAAGGCATACAAAACTTTTCATAAAGGATCCCAACGATAATCTTTCTGATAAAATCAAGAAAGAAGCTGCTCACTCGTCGAGAACCGACCTCAAAAGTATGGTTGAAACCATCACTGGGCACTGTAAACTCAGGAAACACATGCATCTCCTAGGCATTGAACAAGAACCTAGGTGCAGATGGTGCAAAGAGGAGGACGAAACCCCTTGGCACATCCTCTTTGAATGTATAGCACTAAGTCGAAAGAGGACATTTGACCTTGGCCCTGGTGGATACAAGGAACTTCAAGAACTGAGGTTTAAAGACTATTTAAAATTTCTCAGAAGTCTAGACCTATGTTAGGGATTTTTAGGACTCAAGCACAATGGGCCTCTTTAGGCCGAAGTGCATAGTAATAAGGGTCATACTTAAATAATAATAATAATAATATAGACAGATTTAAAAAAAAAAAAAAAAAAATTTAAATCTGTCTATATCTTTATTTTATTATAATCTGGCTCTTTTTTTAATATTCGTTATCTTCTATCTTCATATCTGCCACTATTTTATTTTTCTACATTACTTGTCACCATATTATTGTTACTGTACATTTTTTATATTTTTTGTTCTGTTTGTTTCTCTGTTAGCCCTGAAGATGACCTACACTGTAGGTCGAAACGTCGGCACATAATATAAGTTCATTACTTATCTGTGTTTTTATTGACTGCACCCCCCAACTATCTCCTTTACACACAATATTAAAAGTAATGTAGTTTACAATTAAAATACTCTATAAACCGAATGAGCTTCATTTTTCCTGCTTTGTCACCCATTATTTTTTACTATATATAAAAAGTTAGTACATAAAGACGAACAGTAGTAGGTAGTGCAGGTGCTGGAAGTATTAAAGTAACTAGAGCGGTGTGGAGAAGAAATGTACTATATTGGCTGCCGGCAAGATAAGATTGGTTATTGTTTGGGGTATCAGGTCTACAGCTGCTCCCCAGTAATAGTATTACTAAGGAAATAACCAATTGGAACATTCCAAGGTGTATTTACCCCGACAAGATAAAACACGAGGAATCTTGGGCTAAATAAACAGAGCGCTGCAACACTTTCTCAGCTGTAAGGGGGCGGCAGGAGTGGGGGGGCGGCTTGGGGGCTGGCTTCACTGCCTCCCTTCAAACTCCCTCATGCCGCTTCTAGTTAGTTCTGTCTTCTGTGGTTTTCTCCAACAATTTTTTCTATCGAAAAGAATACTGTAAACTATTAATAATTTGTGAGTGGTAGTATATTTATTAACCAGGTCACATATCGAACTTTTAATAACCAGATCACATATCAAACCTAACAAATTAATTTTTAAATATTTTTATTTTAAAGAGAACTACTAACAAATTAATATTTTAATATTTGCGATAGGGCCGTAGTTAAAAATCTAAAGTGAAGGAGATAGTTGGGGGGTGCAGTCAAAAAGAACACTGAATAAGTAATAAACTTATAATTATGTGCCGACGTTTCGACCTACAGTGTAGTGTAGGTCATCTTCAGGGCGATTTGGAGAGCGAAGCCGTTTAATGTAACGGCTGACTAGCACTGCTTTTTTTTTTACATCAAACGGCTTCGCTCTCCAAATCGCCCTGAAGATGATCTACACTGTAGGTCGAAACGTCGGCACATAATTATAAGTTTATTACTTATTCAGTGTTCTTTTTGACTGCACTCCCCAACTATCTCCTTCACATTAGATCATCCAGTCAACTATTTTCATCTCATACTTAAAAATCTAAAATTCAGGTAATAGAGCGGTTATTAATTATATACATGTTACAAGGAAATCATACTTATTGGTTTGCTTGTTTGAAGTCTTATAACTGTTCCCAAATTTGATTAAAAAAGATAATGAAACGTTTGAATAGTACAAGTGTCAACTGTAACTGTGTAACCATGGAATAAATTGTTTTCCTTCAAACAAAACATAACATAAAGGAGTTATTAAATAAGACATGTTTTTTATTTTATACCAAGTTAAATATGACATAGATGATAATTTAAAATTATGTATAACAAATTGCTAAATAGTTATAACAATACAATCAGTTACTATCAAAATATTGACTTTAATAGTAACTTATAATATTGATTAGCCAGTAGCAACTTCAAATTAATAACCTGCAACATACTTCTATTATTCTATTCTATATATTTTTGTAATATAATGCAGAATCCCATATACATCTTAAATTTAATACTTCTGGCAAGATATAATTAAAGCTTTAATTTTGACATAATAAAAAAAAAATGTTTAACAATAATTATAGATAATTAATTATCGGAAAGAAAATGCTAGGGGAGGTGAGAGAAAAAAATTCTTAATGGACCCATACTCCAGTTCTTCTTCATCGCTTCTAACCAGCTTAAAAGATAAACTCTTAAAAATGATAAAAAATTAAAAATGAACTCTTAAGAATTAAGAAATTCTTTCTCTCATCTTATATATACATAATAATCTGTGCTAAAGTCCTCTGACTGTTTTATTTCACTAATATTTTTTAAATAAACCTTCAATTATGTTTTAAGTTGATATAGTTTATGCAACTATATATTTTTGTAAGTTATTCCACATCGTTTTTTTATACCATAATGCCTAAAATCGATGGGAAAATGCGGAAGATTGGCGTATTATCGTTTATTAGAAGCTTCATATTGTAAAAGTGAGACTGGATGAGTTTGTAGAGAAGTGTTACAAAACGACGCCCATATGTTAAAAGCTTTCTTTCTCCGTGGAATGATACTTTGTAACAACCGAATCCAAAACAAATACCTGACGCTTTTGAAAACTTAGACTCGATAGAACAAAATGGCGGCCATTTACAATTCAGCAACCCTGCCAATAATATAGGATCAAGACTGGCACACAGAATCTGCCAGTGCACTTGTTCTCTACTGATTGCTGTTGCTGGAACTAGACTAGCAAAGCAGAATTCAGGATACTAAATGAGTGGATTGAGAGAACTCCTTTAGTATATATCTCCTATTTTTTTCTTATAATCAATTATATTTATTTTGTAATATTTGTGTAAAATAATTAATACATGTTATTCAAATATATCACCAATTCTGCCGCACCTGGCAAAACATCCTATGATTTTAAAAAACCTGAATCTCAAATATATATTATTTAAATGTTAGTAGCGAAGGATAGATGTTGCGACCAGCTCGGAGATAATTGTTACATTTTGCTAAATAAAGTACAATTACTTTTTTTGTAAAGGAGATAGTTGGGGGGTGCAGTCAATAAGTACACAGAATAAGTGATGAACTTATATTATGTGCCGACGTTTCGACCTACAGTGTAGGTCATCTTCAGGCTAACAGAGAAACAAACAGAACAAAAAAATATAAAAAATGTACAGTAACAATAATATGGTGACAAGTAATGTAGAAAAATAAAATAGTGGCAGATATGAAGATAGAAAAAGAGCCAGATTATAATAATATAAAGATATAGACAGATTTAAAAAAATTAATGATAATGAAAAAATTAAAATAGTGAAAGTAATGAATTAAAAAAGTGACAGATATAATAAAATTAAGATAAAGCCAAATATAACAAAATTATTGAAATAGTGGCAGATGTAATTATTGAAATAGTGACAGATAATGTGTCAGATAATGTGATAATGTGTGTGTGTAATAAATAGTGAAAATAATGAATTAAAATAGTGACAGATATAATAAAATTAAGATAAAGCCAAATATGACAAAATTATTGAAATAGTGACAGATATAATAAAATTAAGATAAAGACAGATATGACAAATTATTGATAATGAGAAGCAAATGAAAATAATGACAGATATAATAAAGTAAGACAGATTTAATAAAATAAAGAAAATGAGCAGAGATGATAAATTATAAATAACGCATATAAAATAAAAAATAGAAAATAAATGTACAGAAAGGATAGTAAAGTACAAAATACTAATATAAAGGAAAATCAAAAGGAGGAGTTAAACAAAAGAAACCAAAATGAGGATATTTATATATACATAAAGGTTGGAATATGAAGAATAAAGAAAAACTAGTAAAATAAAGGTATAAAATGTATGAAAAACGGACTTGATAATGTTACATGTTACAGAAAAGTATGGAACTATATGTACAATAACAGATGCGAATAATAGAAATACTATTGTACAGTAACTACAGTGTACAATGACAGTTTTGAAAAAAAGTGGATAGGATTAATGAATTTGAAAAGTTAAAATAAGTGAAAACTCTTGTACAATAACAATAGTGTACGATGTCTGTTTGAAAAAAAGTAGATAGGATAAATGAATTTGAAAGATTAAAATTGGTGCTTAAAAATATAATTACTTTTTTTATTTATATCGAATTCTTTAACTGCAAATCTTAGAAGTGCCGTAGTAAAATTGATAAAGACTCTTTTATTTGAATTGATCAAGGAAATAGTTGGTAAACTTAAGGAGTGAACTTTTAAGTTGGGGTAGTGCCCTAGGCCCTAGCGAGGGGAAGGGACGCTGGGTAACCCTGGCAACATCGATCCGCCAAACCCAGGCTACGCTAATCCTCTGTAGGACTCATCCGGCGGGGGGGGGGGCAAGCAATTAGGCAGATAAATAAAAATTCAAAAATGAATGTTTATAATTATTTAAAAAAATACTTTGAATAACTTATTACAAATGGAAGACATTATTTGAATGTTAGTAAATACATACTTACATTATTATTATTTAGTTTTTCTATTTTATTGTTATATGTTATATTTTTTAAAATATTTTATTTGAAAAGAAAAGATATGACCAGGATCGGGACTCGAACCCAGGTCTCCCACGTATCCTTCGTGGTGCTTAGCCACCTCAGCCATCCTGGTTCGCTTCTCGGTCAGACATATCCCTTCTTTTCACTGATCCTGTATCTCCGTGTTCTCGCAATTTTGCGATGTATACACGGGGAGAATGTTAATTAAACATTACTTTAACACTACATTATTATCATTGTATGACACTATTATACATCGGCTGCCGCTACACCATTCATTCAACGTAGCTTCGGACGTCAGGCTCTCGTAGAGCGATGCATAACATCACTGAAGACTTTTCTCGGAATATCTGTTTTGCAGATCCTTGAGACATGCTCCTTGAGTTCAATGATATAGTTATCATGGTATAGAGCAAAGAGCTCCCAATACTTCATACTTCTTTACATATCTCCATCCTTCACAGGGCCAAACATTCTCAGGATTTTCCTCTCAAATACAAAGAGATCCGTCTCATCATTCCTCATAGTCTGTGAGGCGTAGATAAGGACTGTTCTTATAATGGTTTTATACAATTTGTACATGCAATATACAATACATAAATATATAGTTTATATATACATATAGTTTAGATGAATGGACAGATAACAGGTCTGGGAGCAAATAGTGTTACTATGGCCAATGTAAGAGACAAACATAAATTTAAAAAATATTTTTTCAAATGATACTTAGTAACAACTGATTTATAATTATATATCTTCTTTGTTATATACCTTACTATTATTATTATTTTAGTCAATTACCATAATTAACAGTTACCACTCTTACAGATATTCTTATCGAATTTCTAAGCTTGTAGGAGATATTTGCAGAAACAGGATAATTATTATTTTTTTTATTATTCTCTGAATTCTGAGAGTTTAAGGATCACTTATATAATATACAAATTTCTTTTCTGGTCAAAATTTTTATATATTAAAACTAATCGCTGGACATTGGCCCTTGAATCATTAGTAGAAAGTTCATTCATATTTAATCACCCCCATTGCATTATATACATATTTTTAAAAACATTGACTGCAGATCCTCCTCCTATTTGAAGGCTGAATTCATCAATATTTTTCTTTAACTGCTCATCCTAAGGCTTTATTTAATTCATCATGTAGGTATTAGATTTACGAAACATAAAAAATATTTGTTAGTGATTTGATTCATAAGTGCATTACATAGATATGGCTGATTCAATAGGATCATTTAAATTATAAAGTTTATTTTTTAGTGCAAGCTTTTCCTAATGTAAAGAGAAAAAAAAAAACTCAATTAACTACTGATTTTTTTAATACTAGATTATGCTATTTTTAAAGTACATGAATGGTGTTGGAACAAAGGAAGGTAATAATCAGTATTGGTTTTATGCATTTGACTATATTCAAAAATATCATTCACTGTTTATTTGCGATTTAATTTCTTTTTAATCCTGTTAGAGTTATGATGGATTGAATTATCCAGTCAACCATTTTCCACTCAAATCTATTACAGTTATAATTTCCTTCTTCTTCATCTTCCTCCCCTGTGCCAACTCAGCTTGGAGGGGCCTCAATCCAACTCCACGGTCCCTGAAGAGCTGTCATAGTTCCTGGAAAGTTTTTTCTCCAATCCTCTGGACATATACTTCATATAAAGTCCTATGCCTTCCGCGTGGCCTCTTGCCAGTGGGTCGAGCTTCCATCACCTTTCTATGTTCCCGGTCCTCGCTCATTCGACTAACATGGCCAAACCATTTTAGTTGTCGTTTCGCTAGGATGGTTTTCAGCGCAGGAATTTTTAGCTCCCACGGTTTCTTCTCGTTTTTCCTGCGACCCTACGTAAGTATCTCATCTCAGCACCAGTTATTCGGCTTATCTGCTTGCCTAGCATTATCCAGCTCTCGCTCCCGTAGGTAAGAGGGGGAAGTATACCGATTTGTAAATGAGGAGCTAGCCCCCACATCTCGATGCCCAACAATACTGTTGCATATGTTGTAATAGATCTGGTTAGCTTTAGTAATCTGCTTTAGTCTGTTCATGTTGGAGCCCAAGTAGAGAAAGTTCTCAACTGCTTCGAGAACCTCACCATTACAGTCTCGTCCTCCTGTTCTTCCTGCCATCCCAGTAGAGCTTGCTGTAATTTGTTTTCTGTGTCACAAATGAGAACGATATCACCTGCATATAAGAGTGACTGGTTATTTTTTCAAGGATTTTTACTTTTATTAATACTTTTGATTCTTGTTTACATGAATTGTGGCATTCCGCCTATACAAGATTTATTTTTTCATTGTATCTAATAAATTTCATAAATTCAATACACTTTAAAAAAAAATCCATCAGATTTATTTTATTGCCTATCCTTTTTTTCATTTGTGTGTTTTTGTTCTGTTGTGTTTTTATATAGCATCAGCAATCTCTTACACCAAATTAGATTCTCCACACATGTAACTGCTTAGAATGATTTTTCAAACATAAAGAAAAAGAATTGAAAGTTGAATTAAAAAAAAAATGATAATCCAACAATAGAAACATAAATTTCATTATAGCAAACAAAGGTTCACAATTTTACCTCAGCGTAACTCGCTACATTGCCCAACAATAATATTTAAAAAAATGACATCCCTGACAATATTCCAAGAGTGGAACAATGGCAAATTCGCTTTAAATTTATACAAGCTTTTTCGATTTCAATAAATTCTAATAAAGGCTTTTACGCAATAATTTTAATTTACAAGGAACTAGGACAACGATGTTGTCAGCTTATAACTCAAGGCATTGAAGAAAACATTCAATGTCAATGCGTCTTATATAGATTTGTTAAATCAATTTTCGAATTAAATATCACCGCCGTAATAGTAAAAAGCTTTCACATAACACCCTACTTGAAATAAATTTTAAATGATAGAATTTTATTTCTATTGAAATTCCATTTAATCTTCATTTAAACAATTAGATTTTATAATATGACGATATAGATTATCAGCTAAAACAAAATAAAATTGTAAAATAATGTATTTATTCAACAGAAAAGTAGACTTCATCCATGAATAAAAAAAGGAGGCATGTAACTTAAAGTTGATGAGCGAGACTTGATTATTTGGACTCAAAAGTTCATAAACATTTCATTAGTATTCAATAAAAACTCGGATTCATAATTTTTCAAGAATAGGATATTTTCCAACTCAACATTCCATACTCAGTGGTAATAATATAATATTTTCTAAGTAAAAATAAAATGAATTTTTATTGATATTATAAACTTATTAATACATACATACATACATAGCTGGCTCTACATTCCGTCACCGAGACTGGGCCTCCTCCAAAAGCCTTCACCAGTCAATAAACTTATTAATGGTATAGTTATTATTGTTATACACGTTGAAGTCAATATTTTAAACAAATCCGATGTTGGTTATAAAGAAAAAAAGATTGGATATAAAAGACTTTCTAAAGCGACGTGGTGATAGGAATGGCCATCTTTTTAAGCCATTATACACCTCTCTTTTATTAATCCATCATATTAATAATATATTTTATTCGTGAAACCAAAGCAACACATAATGATAACAGTAATAAATAAATAATACTAACAGATAAAGCAAACTACAATGTCAGTCAAAATATATATTTTAACAATTTATTATTTTCAATAAAATATAAAAATAAACTATAAACAATTTAAGTTATTCCGTTGAAAACGGTAACAAATGATAAAATAAATAATAAACAGAACAACTGTTTCTCCATTAAAATAACAAAATAAGAATAAAACACCAAATTTAAAATTTTATAATTAACATGTAATTTAAATTTTACATCAACAGAAAAAGGTAAAACTAATGGTAACAACTATCAGGCATAAAATCACTTTTATCACATTATCTTATAATTTTACGTTTAAAGTATGAAAAAACTTAAATTTTAAATCACAGATCATATAAGTAAATATATTTTGTTACATGAGAATAAAATCATAGTTTCAGATCAGTCTTTTAATTGACATTAACATCAAGAGCAGATAAGGCACAGATTTTAACACATTAAATAATTTTTTTTTGCTTTAAAAATTAAAGGTTAATACTAAACAGTAACATCTTCATAGCTTCTTCAATTATGCTAATTATTTTAATTTAACTTGTACTATAGCAACATTAATACTCTTTTCTTATCTGTGGAACAAAAAAAAAAAAAAAAGGAATAAAATTGAAATGAGAAAATGTGGGCAGTCTTAATAGATTAAAAAGCATAATGAATAATATGATGATTAAAACTTTCTTCATTATATGCAAAAAAAAAAGATTAAATTGAAGTTGCATTATACAAAACGATGGTGTAGTAGCAATTTAAAAGGATCGGGAGATGAAAAGAGCTCGCTTACAGACATTTTCAGAGGGAGGGAATATCTCTACTTACATTATTCTAATGAATGAAATGTTAAATATTTTTTGTTATAATGCAATTGGGAAAAACCACAATGCAAAGCCTTATGTTTCAAAAAATACACCTACTTACCAGTCGACGTTTCGCCTATAACTTGTAAGCATCAATTTGATTTTGAGAATGCTAAAGTTATTTACAAAGAGAGTGAGGGCTCTAGAAGGAAGTTGTTCGAGGCCATGCAGATTGCACAAAAGATTGACATTTCGGTAAATTATAAAACAGATTGCAGAAATTTGAACCAATATTATTCGGAAACGTTGAATATTTTAAAAGAAAAATTTGGCTAACTTTGCTAATATGTATAAATTTTATAGCCTAATATTACTTGATATGTTTTGTGGATCAGCTGATTCTATAATCTTCCCAGCTGGTTGCGTATTACTTTCGTTCAGTTGTATGTTGAACGTCTTGGTGGTGGGGTGCTGTCTCATGTTTGGGCTGTTGATCGTTGGGATGTATTGCACCTTCGTCGAGATGCGATTCACATAACCCCCTTTTTGATTTTGGTGTCTTGATAATGCCTGAATAGGCAAAACGTCGACTGGTAAGTAGGTGTATAACTGGATTTGAAACATAAGGCTTTGCATTGTGGTTTTTCCCAATTGCATTATAATAAATAATAGTGTTTCTTTTTGAGTTTTTGGCTCTATTTTAGTAAATATTTTTTGTTTTTTCATTCTTCCCCATAGATACATCGCAAAAATTGCGAATATTGGGGATATAGGATCAGTGGAGAGAATGGATATGTCTGGCTTGGTTACGAGCCTGGTAGTTGGTAAAGTACCGCGCAAGAGTTGCGGAAGGCCCGGGTTCGAATCCCGGCCAGGACAAACCTTTTCTCTACAAAATGATAACATTTAAGAAATGTTAAATATTTAACAACAGGAGACATGGGGTATAAAAGTAAGTGCCTACAAGAACGCCTAGACTGCCCTAAGAGAGAGCGCGACTGTCTCTTTATGTTATTGATCAATATAAATAATAACATGTTGATAATAACTATAGCTCCAATCATAATCGGCAACATTGGTATTAGGAGTTAAAAACTGCAGAAATTACAGCATTAAAACCAAGCTTTTTACTTTAATATATTAAAATAAAATATAAAACGAGCGGAAATCACAAGAGCGAACTATAATTCGAAATATTTGTTGTAAGAACAGTTAAGGGAGAAGACCAATTAACTATTTAAGTTTGATACGTAGGTGTAATATATAAAATAAAAATACAAATCGATTAGATTGATTTAACAATAAATAAATAGATTAAAATTACAAATATTAGGTCATAAATAAATATACGGTCATTTATTTTACAACTACAAAGTAATTTAAATAGGCGCATAGCAGTAACTTAAATGGAAATATGGTATCCAATGTAGATGTCAGTCAGTTTCGTCGGTGTTGGATAGAAAAGATGCGTGAAGTACTGGTTTTATTACTATTAATTTAATTATCAATCATTTTTTTTCTCGTAAACTTTCATGAATCAAATGACTGAAGAGCAAATATCGCCAAAAAATAATATGGTGTTTTACATGTATTAAAGGGATCATACTAGTATGACCTCACATTTCTATTTTGAAGGGGGCACCCAGTTTGTTGAGTGACGGAGAGTAAAAAATGTTTTGTTAGTAATTTTTTATTAAAAAACAGTTATTTGCATACAAGAAGCACTTATTTTTCATATTCATCATTTGAACTAATTTATCTCATCAATTAGCCATCGGGGCACCTTGTCTTAACACATTGACGGAGCGCGAACGAGAAATCTCGTTTTGAAGCTCCGGTCACATAGTAAATTGATATTATAATATATATGATACAAATTATATTGATATATGATCAAATCGCCGGTCTTATAGGAAATTTCAGCAAAACAGCGGGCGGTAATGTGTTAATGCTGAACATCTGGTTATGTTAGCTGTGCACAAATATATACACTATAAAGGTGTGTGTGTATATATATATATATATATATATATATATATTCCATATACATAATACAATATTTAATTTTATATATACATCAATATTAAAGTATCTTTGGTACCGCCAGATTGTCCCCCCTCATTTTGGGTACCCCATTGTTACAGAGGCTGAGTGATCCACAGGAGGGTCCTAGATCCCATATGATCCATCTCCAGCTGCAAACAGATTAATAAAAGTTTTGCCTACTGCGGGATTTGAACCAGGATTTTCGGCATGAAAACTCAGTGCTCTAACACTAAGCCACTCCACTCCCCAAAAGAAATAGAAGCTGCAGAAAATCCGAGCGTTTATTAAACAGGAGGTTCTCACTCCGCTTAGGCAAACTAGCCAAAAAGATTATTTTGTTTAACATAGAATTTTAAAAAGCATTGTTAAAACAAAACTTAATTGTTATTACAGATAACAGACATGTTGATTTTAAAGAATAAATTTGACTAAAAAATAAAATCTTTTATTAGAGTGTAAAGGTAAATTTATGTATATGTATGAATGTACATATGTAAACACACAAACATATAATGCACTGAAATGTTCATAAATAAATCAATATTTCAGAAGGTGAATTAGATAATTTCCTTTTTTTAAATTTGATTTAATTATTATTACATGATTTTCTATGGAGTCTAAAATGACTATGGAAAAAGTTGAAAATAAACTCTTTATAATACAGAATCAATCAAATGTAACATATATATATATTAGTAGGAGACGATATGGGAAGAAGCGAAGCAGGGTATAGCCAAAAAGAGGGACAGCCGGAGGGACGTAGGGAGCTAAGGCTGCACGGTGGGACGGAGCCAGTTGGGAGAGGGCTCGTCACGGAGCGGTCCTCACCACCGCCCGCTCCGCACAATCTTCTCAGCCTTTTCCTTCATCAATAGTGGGAGGAATAAAAATTATTTACACCGTTTCCTTTCTCTGATTTCAAGAGCATCGTTTATTCCTTCATTATACGCATTTCATCACAAAAGTACTACGGATTCTAACATGAGAACCAACAATTCAAAATATTATATATTGATAGTTAACAAGCACTTACTTCGACTAAATAATGAAATATATATGTATGTGTAAATTTATTTATAAAAAAAACATTGTCATTAATTTAAAGATAGCTTCATTTATTTAGAAAAATACCAGCCATTTTCCCATAATCATCCTTTGTCCCTTAATCGTCATAAGAACTACACTTACAATAATCGAAGATAAACATTCGAAACTTCAAGGGACAGGGCATCTCCAATTTGATTCTGCTTAAAACAGTAATATGGATAACCACTTCTCAAAAACACATTTCTTTGACGAATACACATTCTACACCCAAACATGTCCATGATGTACCCCACTAATAATTTGAATATCTATCAGCTATGACATCTCTTAATCTGAATGTACAATGAATAAAACATAATTGCAGAAAGCAACAAATGAGAAGGAATTGAAATTGGCACGTGATCCATAGTTGAACAAAAAGAGGGGAGAAAACATTGTACTGCATCCCGAATATTTATTCTATCATTAACATCACAACCGAATAAATAGCATAAAATGTACTAATTAATAAAGATGAAACATTAACGAATTATAACTATTTTGGAATCCTCTTAACTATTTGGAAAGTCCTTACAGTTTTCCCCCTTCGTTTTGGCCAACTGGGAACCACGTGCCAATTTCAATTCCTTCTCCATGCAGCTTATAATTGAAAACCGGTGTGTTACAGTTGTTATAATGTATTTCAGGTCGTAAGTGATATGGGGGTGACTATCCATGCGGATCCCGTTATGACTGGTAATTTATTTATACCCAGTAATTCAATGTTATTTGTATCTATTTAGCAGCATTTATTCTAAAGGTCTTAATTTCCATGTTTTAAATATTAATTCCAACTTAATGCCATAAGAATAAATGGAGTGATTTATATGTGGTGGTAAATATTTTATATATTACAAATGACAGTAGCAAGAACAACTTGTAGATAGAAAACCATTTGAAATCTTATGAACTCGGCAGAGGTCTAGTACCTCATTTTCGGTACAGAAGTGGTTTCCGGAAGTGATCCCCTCACATTGTATTTTTGTCACTTTATTACAAAATATTTTCATCTCTAAAACAATTTAACTTATCCATAACATTTTTAAAAGATGTATTAATTGAAAATTTTAATTATACTGTAACAGTACGCCAAGTGAGTATAATGCCATGGATAAAAGCAAGTAAAGAAAGTACCCCGTGGTAGTACTCAAATGACAAATTCAACTTAAAAGGTCACGAGGCCATCTTCTAATAACATTATTAATTAATATTATAATCATTATTGAAGAGATGTATGCAAAAAATATATAAGTGAAAAAAATTAAGGAATCTAATTTCCTTCAGGTTCCATTTTTTTCTTCTTGGGGAGATCTGATGTTAATGATAGTATTTGAGCTCTTCTAATCAGCTCTGAAGCTACATACAATAGAGGAAATAATCAAATGGACACAGCACACACAAATAATAATCACTTGGATAACAAACTTTGGTTTTCACTGAAAGATCCTTAAGGTACATTTATATTACATTACTTTATCTATTCATCCAAATCTCGGATTCACTGTTATCACGGCATGTCTTATTAAAGTTCGTTTACATAGGTTACTATACATTTCCGTTATGGAGAATCCTTTGAAGTGATTACTGTAGATAAGCTTTATTGAAAGAGTACATTAGAGATGACGGATACAATACAGCCTCAACACGATCAATGGCAACTACGGTACTATGGATTATTCGCATGCTGTTTGATTCTATTAATAGAGTTTTCAAACATCATGGGGATTATCAGTAAATCCGTCATTCCAATTTATCGTCTGGGATCCTGCTAAGATGACTTTACGGAGCTGTTGACGTTTCTCACTAGACTTTCACCCTAGATGAATCATTGATTAGATGAATAACTTTCTTTCATCGTTTATCATCGAAGTAAACTTTGGATGAAAATAAATTGAAAACCAATAAACTTTAAAACTCTTGATGATTCTTGCAGGAAGAGCACCGAAAGAGACACATGTAGATGATCTCAGTAAATCAGGGAAAATTTTCAATGCAGGCGAAATAATACGTAAATTAACTTTTTTACTCGAAAATACACATTTGTCCAATTAACCCTCAGAACAGTACGGTGGGGTTAGGGCCCAGGATGCTTTGAAAATGTATTTTTATGAAGAATAAAGTCATGTTACAGTATTAGAATTATGTTCTTATTGATGAGTAGACAGGCACTGATACCATAGCACCTCAAACCTTTAAAAAAAGTTGAGGTATGTGAGGACCATTTATGTCCTCCCAGCTCACCGTACCATTGGAGGGTTAATGATTTTTAAAACATACAAATCTTTATTTATTACATTAGATATTCAGTCCATTAATACAAAATGGACTAGCATGGTTTAAAATATATTATAATTGCGATTTATCCAATGTTTATAAGAATTAATGTAGAATGTTTAATCGACTAGTTAAAGTTTTTTTTTTTTCTATCTTGGTAAAAACAGCTGGAGTCTCACACGGAGTGGATTAACCGGAAACTTTAAATTGTTATGAATTATACATTTTTAAAATAATAAAACAATTATTGTGATGCGAAACAAAATCATTTTTCATATTACAAATAAAACTTATAAATTTGAGGGGTTTGGGCAATTGCTAAAGCAGCAAATACTCCAAAAATGTTTACATATTTACTTTTACTAGGTATTTAATATGATGAGTTTTTTTTTCCTTCTAATTATCGGGAATATTTTAGTAAATTCTTTAAACAAATAAAAGAAAAAAGACCTGATTAATATTAATTAAGATGTAACTAAACTAATTAATATTATCATATATTTAAGGAAAATATGTAAAAGGGTCTATTCTGTTCAGAACAGCCACTTCCACTAAATGCAGATAATACATCAAAATTCCTTTCTTAATAGTTCGTTTAACAACATTTTTCTATAATATGCAAACAGATAAGAATAATTTATTCACATAAAAAAATAAATAAATAATTTTCCAAAAGACAATAAGCAAACAAACTATGTAACAAAAAAAGTGAATGGATGGTAGAAGCGTTAGGGTTAAATTTATTTTGATAGCAAGAAAAAATATTGTTGATGGAAATTAACCATACTTTATTTTATGTAGAAAGAGTCAATGCAATAAAATCTCGATCCTTTTTTTTTTTTTTAGCGATTTTAAGCAAATGTTGCTAATGCAAATAATAACAATTATTCTGGCAATTGCTTGTTCTAAGTCAGCGTTCATTATATTACATTTATTTAAAAAAATTAAAACTAAAACGAATTCTTAAAAAAATTTGTATTGTGCTAGGTACGAGTATGATAAAAGATTAAACAATTATATCAGTAAAAATGAGGTATTACCATTGAAAATAACTAAATCGTGATTGAATGAAAATAAACACGAGCAAACAAAAATAAGACATTCTTAAAATTATACTCTTTAAATATCAAATTCTGATTTCAACACAGGTGACTCCATTTTATTTATTTAACCCACCTATCTCAAATCCTAGTTTCAATTAATTTTTTTACCAATCGGTAGAAAAATAGTGAGCAATAAGTTTATTTAAAATTAGAAAGTAAAAGCGATAAGAAGGAGAAAGAAAATAATTATCAGCTTAAATACCTCCTTCAGATGAGTAAAACTTGGAGAAAAAAAAGAAAAGATGTACAGTCCCAGACAGAGGGCACACAATCACAAAATCCACACCAAAAAAACTTTTTTTTTCACATTGAGGCACAATATAAACATAAGGGTAAAACCCCGGTGCCGAATCACATCAACACAACACACCAGACTGCCAAAACTCAACTGACGCCCTATAGTACCTAGATATGAAATACAAAAAGTTAGAGCTCAAAATTTTGAAAAGAGGGAATTTTTCTGTTTAACAATACAAGAAGTCGGTAGAGATCAGCTCGTAAGAATAATAACAATTTATTGAAACGACAAGATAACGTATTACAGCTCGGCTCTTTCAAAGCGCCAAAGTAGCATCGGAGGGCATCTAGCGTCGAAAATTGCAACTAATTTCTCAAATGTATTTTTCCAACCCTTACACGAAGAAATGAAAATAATAGAACAACAAATATAAACTTCCTTTACAGTAAAACAAAGCCAATAAACTATACACATTATTTTAGTAATTAAATTTTAACAATTTACAACTAAGGAAGCCAAAGGAATTATAGCAAACTTTGAAATCGAATTATAGGAATTATATATATCTTAACCCATTGTGATATGAACACCCAGTGTGCAATGTAAGGTAAAATTAATACATACCATTAAAAATGTATTTAAAAAATAATTAGATAAGATAAAATCGTTATTTTACTTTCAATAATAAAGAACAGAGTATAATGCAAAGTAATTTTTAAAATACTCTAAAGTTAAGAAAATGAGTTTTTAGGATTTTTGGTACACAGTAAAACCAATGCCAAATTTCGTTTTTCTGTACTTTACAGTTCAATTAACATATTTTTTTAATTTAATAAGATTAATAAAAATCTTATTTCGACGACTAGTTTACTCAAAATAACTGATAATTGCACATTACTGTTATTGCACACACGGTGTGCAGGCCGTCTTATAGCCTCGGAAATCAATCAGTCTCTAATGGGTTAAAGGAGGTGGCAATCAGAAACAAGTAGCAGTAAATGCGCTGAAGGTTAAAAATGAGTTTTCGCAATTAGTGTATGAGATGAGTGTTGATTGAGGATTCTAAAAAATATCACATAAAAGTGTTTAATTAATTATTTATGATGTAGGTGTGTGTGTGTTTGCGGACGATTTGGGTGAAGCCGCGGAAACCATACAACTAAACGCAGAAACGTTGATGAATGCAGGTAAGGAAATAGAGCGAAACTTTGGTGATACTGTTGTAGGAGGGAATAAGTAATCTAAATTGTGCCAAAATGAATAGGGTTATTGCTAATTTTGTAGTATCTACTTTGCCTAGCATTTTAATATTATTTTTACTATAAAAAGCATTAATATTTATTAGAAATTATACTACATTAAATATATAATAATATAAATGCTATATACTACAAAATTAGCAATATCCCTATTCATTTTTGGGCAGTATATTTATTATTACGCCAAATTACGTAGAAACAAGACGAGAAAAAGGAAGAAAATGGATTAACAGCAGAAAAAATTAAGAGACAATGCTTTGCAATGGTAACTCTAGCAATTAGCCTGGCAGTGATTTGTGTCAAAATGATTAATATAGGACTTGTTTACAAGAGTCCAATTGTCTCGCATTAATCTGTAATGAAAATTATTTATGGAACCAGAGGATACCTGCTACCTGCTACAGGTAGATTTTTTAAATTTATAAAATTACGTTTTCATAGGTTATTTTTACGTTTTTATTAGGAATATAAAGCAAATGCCTCTTTTCGAATACCACCAACTCCTCAAATTCCTCCATTTTATCATACGGATTTTTAAGGTGAGGCAGAGTTGGCGCGGTATTCAGTTGAATGCTAAATGAGATCATATTAGCCCGATGATGACTTATATGTTATGAATTATAACGAAAATACATAATAAATAGACACTATTTTCTTAGCATCTTGACACTCTTCAGTTAGAACTAAAACGGCGTAGATATTTTTCGATTATATCGAAATAGTAGTTAAATATTTCGATTGGAAAGGGCCAGATATATTAAATGTTTGAATCCCCTTTTTATAAGAGAGTATAACGCCTCATTATAGCGTGTTTGACAGTTTTCAGCCATTACTAATTCTGCAGCAATTTTCTTCATTTTTTATCTATTTTTATGTAAAACATTTCATTCTTCTCTTAATAGTAATGATCGATTTAAAGCAGGTTCCCAAACTTTTTTTCTCATAGACCACTTTCAAAATCTAGCTGGTTCCGGTGGACCCACTGCAGCTACATTTCTACCATATTCTCAAAACTCGACAAAAAATGTGAAGATTTAGTTATCATAAGGCGGTCTTACTCAACAAGATATGGCTATTTTAACAGAATAGGATTACCTAATTATTTATTGCAATGAAATAAACAAAGTACCGACGGCAAACTGATAATTATAAAAACCATTTTTTTGCCTATGCGGACGACATTGATATAGTGGGAAGGTCAGAGAGAGATTTGGAACAGGCATTTCTTGCCTTAGAGCAAGCAGGACGACGCATGGGACTCCAAGTAAACCAGTCCAAGCCTAAATACATGGTGGCTAACTCTCCAAGACCACCAGCACCTCATATCACTTTTGGTCACTACACTTTTGAGGGTGTTGATGGCTTTCAGTATCTTGATTCACTGATCAAATCGGACAACACGACCAGCCCAGAAGTACAGAAAAGAATATTAGCTGCAAATAAGTGTTATTTTGAATTGGCCAAGACACTGAGAAGTCGTCTATTATCAAGAAAGACCAAGGCTACACTGTACAAAACGCTTATTAGACCTGTTTTAACTTATGCCTCAGAAACCTGGCCTTTGTCAAAATCTGACGCTAACACTTTACTGCTCTTTGAAAGGAAAGTGTTAAGAAGAATGTTTGGAGCGGTAAGAGTGGGTGACCAGTTCAGGCTTAGGTATAATGCAGAGCTGTACCGTAATACCGGGCTACTTTGGCCCTAGGGTCCTTCTTTGGCCAAAATGTAGGAAAAGATAAAAGGTTCTCTAAATACTTTCAAGTAGTAGTTGTTCAACTAGGTACTGCAGTTTCCGCTACGCTGCAGCCCCAAGTCGGCACTGATGTACTCGAAATAGTTCGATAATTGTCTGCTAGTATCAGGACCTGTGGATTTCTTAACGTTGTGAAAACACGTGTTTTATTAATCTCAAACTTTCAACTTTCTAAACCGTTCCACGTATGTTACAACTTTGGTAAGTACCTAATTAACTAATTTGCTTAGTATGGTAGGCAGTGGTATAGTTGCATTTGTCATTACGGTTTTTGGTAGAAAAATATAAAATAACAACAGCTCTAGTAACCTCAAAAACTACTTTGGACCACCTGTTTTGTGGGCCAAAGTAAGTCGTGCTTTTGAAAACTTATTTTTATTGCTATGCATTACGGGGGGCGGCGTCATGAAAGTAAATTTGTTTTGCACAAAGAACTATAATATGTTGGTTTGCGAGAAGTAGGTCCCGCAGGTAGAAGGGTGTCCCCTATGGTCCCCTTATGGTCAAGGTGACTGAAGAGTTAAGAAAAGGTGGGGGTCGAAGACTCACTAGAAAGGGACTCTCTACACAGATACTACATACATACTCTCTAATACAGATACTCCTAGATCCAAGGAACTAGGAATACATAGATACGAAGGAGCCGAAGAAATTTTAAGTCTGGAATACATCCTATTAATAAAGAAGAACGGTTACCTTCTGAGGATGTATCTGTTAATTTGGAACTGGTTGGAGAAACTTTCATTCACCATTTGGAACAAAAAAGAAAATATGCTGTTCAGCCCAGAACTATAAAAAGACAAAAACTGGAAGTTGCTGCTGGTAAGAGCATTACAGTCCAAGATATTATTAAATACCAAGAAATGCAAAAGTATCAGAAAGAGCATCAGAAAAAAGAAAGAGACAGGAAAAAAAAGCTTTAAACAAGAATTAAGAGAAAAACAAAAACTTGAAAAAATACAACTGAGAGAATTGAAAAAAAAAGTAAATGGTAAATTCCTGAATAGGAAGACTACAAAAAAACATAACATCTCATCAACAGAAGAAGATAGTGATAACTACAGCCTCATTTCTTCAGGCTACAGCGACCTCGTTTTTTGAAGTGATGATGAAATGGAATTGGTTGACTCAGTTGTACAATAACCTACTTCCCAAAATGCCAATAATCCTCAAGATAGTAACGAATCTCCAGAAGAAAAAAACAATAAACCTCCAGAAAGTACTCCTAAAGAAAATTTAAAGGCAAATCTAAAAGAAGAGAATTTTGTTGTTGTGGAACAGGCTAGAGTTCCCTGGGATAACTGTGAATGTGACGGATGAAGGTGCTGTTGAGTGCATGGAATACACTAACAGATTTTGGAAGTGGTCAGCAGTAAAAGACACTTTGTTTAAGAATGGACTGCTATAAAGAAGATAACCGAGCCTCCAAAACTGGGTGAAAAGAGAACTCTTCTTTGTCAGCAATTAGTGAGACATAAGATAAATGTGTATTTTTTAAATTGTTAATTTTTTGTACCTTTTTATGGAAACAAAAATGTTTAAATGAATTTTAAATGTATTTTTCTGTCTTATAAACGAATTTTCTTACTAACCCTAGTCTTTCTTTGACCCAACCTAATTCCAGAATGCTTTAATATCATTAAAATATCATTGGGCCAAAGTAACCCAAACATGAGGGTAACATTGGCCCAAGTAAAAAATAAAAAGAAAAACTTATTTTTTTTTTGTTATACTCATTAGAAATTAAATTTAGGGTAGTCTGGTTGTGTAATAAAGGTTACCAAAGCTTAGATATAGGAAATTTACAAAAAACTTTTAAGCGTGATTGAAAATTTTTAAAAAATTGGGCCAAAGTAGCCCTGTTTTACAGTACCAGATTTATCAGGAGCCCAATGTGATACAGCACATAAGAATTTCCAGGCTAAGATGGGCTGGGCATATGGCTAGGATGGACGAAAACGCTACTCAGAAGAAACTTCTCTTTGGGTATGTGGATGGGAGAAGGAGACGTGGAAGACTGGGACTGAGATGGGTGGACGAGGTCGAGAGGGATTCAAGTGTCCTCGTTGGATCAAGAGCTTGGCGGACCCTGGCACAAGACAGAGAGGAGTGGAGGGGGCGCCTTGATGCGGCCAAGACCCGTACTGGGTTGTGTACTGGGAGTGTTGATTGTTGACTAATTAATTTGATATGAAAAGCTGTTGAATTTGTGTTTTTGCAGTTCAGGATGTTCTGAGAAATTCTATAAATAGATTTTTATTTCTCTGTATCATGATTCAAGTTTGTGAATTTTTTTGAACATAACAGCGTTAAATTTGGCATTTATGTCTGCTTAAAAAATTCTCTAATAATTCTGTATCAGTTTTTATAATCTATTATCCTTTTAAAATTGAATAGCTTACTTCTTATTTTTGTAATCTTTGATATGGGATCAGGGAAGCAGGGAAGCACAGTGTGTAAGGCTACTCTTTTACTACTTTGTATGCCACTGGTTCAAGGGTAATATTAAATAAAACTTTTAAATTCAGTCACATACACCACCTCTCAAAATTGGCAATCTTCCAATATCTAGGATAGGCAAATTATCTATCTATTTCTCTTTGTTTGGAACCATCAAATGTTACATTAACAATCAAATTCTTTAAACAGAGGCGACCAGTGATCTAGCGGTTAGCATAACTACTTACTAAGCCCAAGAGCGATCTTAGTTTCCCCAGCCCCACGCAAAGGTTCGATGGCCCTAGGATTTTTAAAAAGGAGTAAAAAAGATCCTTGGCTATGCCATCCTTTGGAAGGAGTGTTAAACGGGTGTATAATGTCAAGTACTCCTTAAAAATTCCTATCCTAATTAGACTTGAATAAGAAAAATTTAGAGCTCCACTGCAGCATCTTCCGAATAGCAGCATAAAGTGACATTAAATAAAATTATAAAAGAGACTGATTATATTTACTATCCTTGCTTGCATTTGACAAATGTTACACATCTCTGCATTCACTAAGAATATAGTTGATAGTAGAAAATCCTAAGTAAGAAAGAAGCTATTTAATATAAACACTTTTTATACTAATTTTCATGTTTTAAACATTGATACTGATTTACTTTATATTTTACTTTAAGTGTCAATGAATTTGAAAATAACTAAACATGAATGGGTGATAAATGGAATGTTTCAACACTTTGAAAATGTTTCTCATATTTCGCTTCAGGTGGAATCCAAATCATGATTATGAGATTATGAGGAAAATTCTAAGAGGCCAATGCAACTTCAATTTTAATCAATAAAATAATAATGGCAACAATATTTTGATGATGAAATGTATACAAATAAAATACATAATAACAAATAATACTTACACTTAATCAGTCAGACAGTTCTGACAAAAATAATTTGTCACCCTGGAATGACTTCAGTGGCCAATCAGTGCATGTGCTGAATAGATCAGCCATTTCATTTATAGTTTCAGAAGTTCTGGAAGTCTTAGCCATGATGTCTACTACTTTCTCTTCAATCAACAGTAGTTGTACGATATCAACTAGTAAAGAACAGAATTACCAATTTCAAAATAGTATTTGAAACATACTATAATAAAAGATAAAATTTATACTACTTTATAGACTGAAATGTTCTAAATGAAGTTGTCTTTGAATTAAAAAGAAGTTGTGTTCATGATTGATCTTTTAAATGTTGTTCCATTTTTGTTCAGTCATTTATATAGTAGGTTTCTGAGAAGAATCAGGCTGACTCTTATTTAGATCAGCCTTTTAATAAATCACAAACACCTTTCCTAGCGAAGTGCTAAAAGCAGTACTATTTATGCTATACTATACTATTAAACTTAAAAAACTGGAACTATATAACTTTTTTCAACTAGAATACCTTGTATATATAAAAAAAAGAGAGAGGCTAAAGGAGGAATTTGGTCAAGGATAACTTTAAATAGGAAAAAATCATAAATAAAAATAATATTTAAAACTTGATGCATGCAACTGGAAAATAAAATTACTCACAATCTTCATTGTTTGTTTTAAATTCTTTAAATTGATCGGGGCTTCTATGTATATGTTTCACAGTATCTAAGAACCGTAAAAACATACCATAACGTTCTCCAATATTTTCTGAAAAATGTTTGTCAAACTCGATCATTACATATAAAATTTTCACACCACTTTGGATTATTTCAAGCAGTTGACAACTTAGCAAATAAGTAAGTCTATTTTCAAGACCTGCAATAATAAATAAATATAAAAGAAATAACTTTAAATAAAAAATTATTTAAGATATGCCTTTTACAAAGGGATGCATAAAACTATCAGGAGGTAAACGGAATGAGTTATGTTAGAGAAGAATTGGTTGACTGTAACTTCAAATGTAAGAAAGAAATTGTTGGGGGTGCAGTCAATAAAAACACCTTAATAAGTGTAACTTATTTATTGTGTGCCGATTTAATGTAGGCCATCTTCAGGGCTAAGAGAGAGAATTTTAGTAACTTTTATTGACTGCACTCCCAACAATTTCTTCCTTACATACGGAATGAGTTAATATTACTAATTCTAATTTCAGTTTCTGTTTTAGCTTGGAAACTAAATGGCTTTTCGTTGGGATTTTTTCCACGGTCTTAGCATTACTAATTCTATATATACCAATAGTAAATATATAAGTATATCAGTATAAGTATATAAGTATAAGTAATTTATATAAGTATACAGAGTGTCCCGAATTTAAATGGGAAAACTTCAGAAACTTATAGGGGACCGAAAAACTAAGACAAAAAGTCCTTTAGAGATTTGCTCGTTTTTGCTTAGTTTTAGAGAAAATCGCAAAAAAAGAAACAAAATAAAAATGTTACAGGTAGCGATTATCACCTTTCAAAGTTCGTCAGGCTAGGCAGTGAGGTATGTAAACACTTAATGCTATCCTTTACATTTTTTTATTTGTTTACATTTTGGCTTTCTTCTAGGATTATAATTCCTAAATCAGTCTTCAGTCAGTTACTCAGATATTTTTGTGTGAATAGCATCAGCCACAATGCCGCATACATATTCTAATGTTGAATACACAGATATGATTTTTGTGTATGGTTTCTGTAACGGTAATGCTATAGAAGCAGTGCGGGAGTATGCGCGCGGATTTATAAATAGATGAGTGCCTAATCAACGAGTCTTTTCGTTAACTTTTAATAGACTATGAGAGACTGGGTCATTATTAATATGTAATGAAGGCGACCAATTCCAGGCAGCAGTAAGAGCAGATTATCGGAGAAGAAATTGTGTCCAACGCCACTTCAATAACAATCCTGAGACTAGCATCTGCTGCAGTAGCAATATCGCAGCAAGCAATACGGCGAACTTTGAAAGGTGATAATCGCTACCCATACCATCTTCAAAAAGTTCAGAATTTATTACCTCAAGATTATGTCAAGAAATTGAATTTTAGTAACTGGTTTCTTGAAAAAATTCGCGATGATAATTTATTTCCATTAAAAATTATATGGACCGATGAAGCTAACTTTACAAAAGGAGGAATTGTAAATCAAAGAAATTATCACGTATGGGCTCTTGAAAATCCCAGAGCTATTATAGAGAATAGGTTTCAGCATGAATTTGCTATTAACGTTTGGCTTGGAATTTGGAACGGATTACTGGTGGGACCATATTTTTTACCTGGAAGATTGAATGGTATCAGATTTACACATTTTTCGGAGAACGACTTTTCTAATTATTTAGATGACATTCCCTTATAACAGCGGATTGAAATGTGATTCCAACTCGATGGATGTCCAGCTCATTATAGCAGAGTTGCTCGAGCTTGGCTGGATATAAATTATCCACAACGATGGATTGGACGTGGAGGAGTAGTACCTTGGCCATCTAGATCACCTGATATGACACCCATGGATTTCTTCGTATGGGGAACCTTGAAGCAGAAAGTTTATTCGGTGTCAATCAACTCAAGAGAGCAATTAAGAGACCGAATCATAGATGCAGTGCACCAAATATCATCAGAACAATGTTTAGCTGCAATTTATCAAGTGAGTGCTAGATGTAATGCTTGCATTGGTGCAAGAGGACAACATTTTGAGCAATATTTACATTGCTCAAAATGTTGTACATAAACATAAATGTAAATAAATAAGTATAAAAATGAAAACTTTTTTTGTTTCTTTTTTTGGGATTTTCTCTAAAACTAAGCAAAAACGAGCAAATCTCTAAAGGACTTTTTGTCTTAGTTTTTCGGTCCCCTATAAGTTCCTGAAGTTTTGTCATTTAAATTCGGGACACCCTGTATAGATATTTTTCATACAAAAAATAAGTATAGTTGAAAATATATCATTTAAAAAAACAATGTTTATAACTTTAAAAAAAAAAAGTTTTAAGTAAAATATTAACATAGGTTTATATATAGTATATATAAACATTTTCTTCTCGTTCCATGTTGATTACTCCATCTCTGGGATGTATCACTATGCAGAAGCATTCCTTGAAAATATTTGGGAAGCAATTTTAAGGAATACTTCTCTATTTATCGAGAATAGTCATATACAACTTTTTCATCATACAATAACATTCCAAAAATAGTAGGAATTGGATTATCTCATCATATTTGTTGCTAAAATTGGTCTCAAATGTATTCAACCAGGTGGTTATCTACATTATATACTCTATGGAGCTTGGCATTATACTTTATTCGCAAGAATCTCTCACAGTCAAGGTGTTAATGCAAACAAAATACAAAGAGAAAAAAAATATGGTAAACAGAAAGTTACAAAATGAAAAAAATATAAACATAACAAGGTGAGATATAAAAGTATGTGAAAACTAGTTTAATACAGATTAACTATGTATGATAATAGACTCCTAGAGAGTTAACATAAGTAAACTGAAAGAAATTTGTAACAAAATATGGTGCCAAAGAATAAATAATGAATGAATTATGTAGAAAGCAAAGATAAGAAAGAAAAGTAAAATATAAATATAAAACTGAAAATATAAGTATGGAAAGTTATATATATATATATATATATATATATATATATATATATATATATATATATATATAAAACTGTATACAATTAGAATGAAGTTGCATTAATATAAAATATGATGCAAATATAAAAGAAACTTATAGAAAATAGGTATAAAAATTCAGTTAGAGAATGGAGATTAAATGCAAAAATATGATGCTAAATAAGTAGGATTAATAAATAATCGGCTAGTCTCCGTCAAAAGACTCTAATCTCTCTAAAAGGAAGGCCTATATGTAAATACAAAATGTTGTATATAAAAAGTGTAAATATTGAAGAAGCTGATTCTGTACATACATATAAATAAAGACTATTATTATTATTATTATAATGAACTCTATGATATTAACATATGATGGATGCCAAAGTGATGATGTGAGAAATAGGTGTGAAGAATGGAGATGGAGAAGGATGAAGTGAAGATATAAATATTCAAATGTGTACGAACCAAATAGAAGGAGCGGCTGCAGGGAACAGTAACTGACAACTAAAATACGTTACAAAGTAAGTCGGAAGTGCTAACCCCGATCTCTGACGGCCAAAAAAAAAAACTAAGAAAGAGAGTATAGGAAAATGCATAATAAAGTGAATATTGTGACACGTAAATAATGTAAAAAAACGTAAAAACAAAATTTGACTGCACCACCAACTATCTATATCCTTATTTATTTTTTATTAACTGTGCCAATGTTTCGGCCAATTTGTAGACCATCTTCAGGACAAATAGTGGGTGCGGTGACTTGTTACAGCATTAAAACTGTCAACTGAACTCATATGTATGTATGTATATATATATATATATATATATATATATATATATATATATATATATATATATATAAATATATATATATATATATATATATATTAAAATCGCAATTTGTATTAATACAAATTCATATTTATATAACATTCCAATCCGTAAATAATCAAACATTTTTATATTACTAACTGTAATTTAACAGTTGAGATTTAATATTGTGAATTTATTTATTTGGTTAAATTTTGTCCTGTCAATCCTAGAATTGTGGTTGTAAGTTCTCACATCATGGAAGTAAATTGTGCCATGAGCTGAGCCATCTGATAGAGAAGAGCTACTATGAGATTCGATTGGTCCATCTGCAGTGGTTGAGGTATATAGGCGAAAGTTTGTGGAGGCTCTGATGGTGGTGGAGCATGGTTTGACTAGTTGATGGTTGTGGTTCAATTGTCATTTTGGTACCTTGTAGAAAAGATGAGTATTATACACCCGGGGGAACTGTTATGCTGTTAGTCATTAGTTTGCGTATGTTTTGGTTAGTACTGATCTGCTTAGATCTCTTTTCTTCCATCCTTTTAGTCACTATTCCTTCTATTTTTTTCCTATGGAGGCATTTTCTATAAGAAGTGACATGCGCTCCCTCGCAATTCGAGCATTTTGGTTCGCCTAGTCGCGGACATTCAGAAAAATAAAATGTGAAGCGCTGTATCTTGCACATTTTACAGTGTGGTTGCAGTAGTTTTTTGTTGCCCAAATTTCTGAAATTTATAGCACTGGGGCGGTAGGATATCCTTTCCTGGGATGTATTTCACAACCATGAATATACATCTATTGACGTGGCGCACTTTGTCTACTGCATCTTTTATAGTGATACCTTGTGGAACAGTTATCACTAAGGCCCGGATTTTTATGCATTTTCATATTGGTTTTATGCTTTGTACATCACGTCTGAATTTTTTAAAACATGTTTTGGGCCAAAAGTATTCGATTAGGGTAACTTTTATTTTGCATATTTGAAGGAAAATGCATATTTTTGCATATTTAAGCGGGGGTTTTTTTGTGCATATTTTTCTATTTTTAGGTTTTATGAGTTGTTAGAAGTGTTTTTGTAATTTTTAAAAACGATGAATCAATAATAACATATAATTCAATAACAGGAAACAATTAATAATTCAAACCCTCCGTTTATAAGGTTTCTTTTTCTAAGAAGATTGGCCCTTCCCCTTATATTAAAATTCTTAGAATCCATTTCCACTTTTGCTTCTGCTGCTCCTCTGTAACTAAAAATTGTTTTAGTTAGGTCCGAAATATAGCACCGTTAACATGAGGAAAGTTAAGGCTAAAGCTAGTGAACTTGTAACCAAATATTTACGCGAATTTCCTGACAAAACTTTTCGCAGTGAATCGGGCGTTTTATTTTATAACAGTTGTGATAGAGTGGTTTCGACATCCCGAAGATCGTTAGTAATGGAGCATATCGAAACAACGAAACATAAAGAAAGCCTACAAAGAAAAAAACAATTCATCCAGATATTTATTTCTACATCATTTACATCAACTTCGACTTCCGGTAAGTTGCAATTTTTCACTGATTTGACTCGTACTTTTATAAGCGCTGATCAATAATTCTGAATTAAAAGAGTTTTTGAAAAGTATACCGGACTCAAAATGCCAGACGAAAGCACTATTCGAAAAAATTATCTCCCTGATATTTACCAAGAGACCATGAATGAAATACGCAACCAAATAAAAGACATACCAATTTGGGTGTCCATAGATGAGACGACTGATTCTCTGGGAAGGTATGTGGCCAATATTATTGTGGGAAAGCTGTTAGAAGACTTATCAAAACCATTTCTTCTAAACGAAACTGTCAGGAATGAATTTGAATATGTAGACTTGCTGATTTCGAATGTCAATATTTTCAAAAACAACCCTGAGCTAAAACATTTAGGATCCATTTTCCAGAAGGAAAGTTTGGAGAGAAAGATATGTCATTCAGCCCTAGTGAAGCACCATGTTTTAAAAGAGCTACCGTTACATATATCGATGTGGAAAGTTCATTTAGTAGGTACAAAAAATATTGCGACCTGATCGTCAGTGCTTCACATTCAATAATCTAATGATGTACACAATTTCAAATATTAATTTGAAAGAGGAATGAGCGTTTTGTAACTAATTTATCAAATTATAAAGATGTAATATTAGAAATTAAAAAGTACGTAATACATTTTTTATTTTGCATTTTTATTTAGTTTTGCCTGCATATTTCCCAAAAATAAATGCATATTGTATGCACATATTTAAGGATTTTTATTGCATATAAATCCGGGCTCTAGTTATCACTATATGTGATATTTCCATTTTTTTTTCCGTAGGTTCCTCAATTGGTGGTAAATTAGCTAAAACGGTAAAGCTGTTCGATGACACTGCACAGCCTTACTAGCTAGTTAGTCAATTTCCTACTCTTATCAAAGCAATGCTGCCCTGTCTGTTGAGGTTGTATCCAAGTGATATGAATGGACCCCAATAGATTAAGGCGGAATGTAAATAAGAGTAGTAATAGTGTTTGTTTGGATAGGTGTCTTTAAGAAGGCTCCTATACAAAAAATTATCGCATTTCAACACTTCAAGAACAAAGCAATAAAATACACTGTTACCATAGATACCACACGTATCTCTTCCTGATTAGTCCTGGAATTTAACTTTTAATTTCTATCTTTTATGTAAAACAGACAATACAATCTTATCGAGAAAGAAACATAACGGACCACTTTTAGTTAAAAATCAATTTTACTCCTCAAAATTTTCATACCGCGGGATAAATATGAAAATCGTTTCTTAGGGAGTAAACTCCAAAAATGTCTAGGTTTAACTGATAATCTGGTCAGATAAACCTAGAGACTTGACTCCATCACAAGCTCTGAAGAATCGAAACATTGGCTTTCCAATAAACAGTTCTCCCTACTTTAGAGAATTTTTTTTTTTTACCTCAACCAGGACCAATTTCTTCCTCATCCTCCTTTTTTATTATAAACTAAACTTGTTTATTTTGTGCTTTAATTTTGTCCCATAAGTGTAGTTTCAAATTAAGAGCTAACACGCTTGATCTGAACATCTAATGGTTACAGAGAGATTTACATTTTCATATGACATAATAAAAATTAAGTAATATTTAAAAACAACAACAACCAATTCACACTTACAACAGCGTAAATAATAGGATGAAGCTGTTTCAAATATTTTAACAGCCATGCTGGTAAGCATTACAAGACAATGGCATCTCCTACAGACGGTTTTCTGGGTTAGATACCAATTTTCTATTGTAGTTTTTTCAATTAGGAATATATATGAGAGCCATCTTACACAATAAGTCTGGATTTCCCAATCAGACTCATTCATAAAGAAATCAATTAAGCTACTGATCACCTCTATAAAACATGCCCCTAAAAGAAATAAGAATTACTTAACAAGGAATCTTACAGAACTTGTACATTTTGGTTATAAATATAATCATTTTACCTCTAGTGAAAAACACTGGCTCTGTGTCTACAACCAAGTGGTTTGAGCCTGAAAAAAAAAAAATAAAGAGATAAGGATTTGTTTTCAATATAAAATTATTTGTTTAATAAAATGTCTATTTTTGTTTATTTCAGTAAGTTTTATATATTTTAATCTTGATTGTTTTTAATGCTAAATTAATGAATTTTTCAAATTGTACTCTTAATGAAGGGTTAAATATTGATTATAAAGCATCTGATTGGGAATTTAGAAGATGTAGGAAAAGTTTGGATTTAAATGAGGTTAAAGAAGACGCATGACGGATATCGGGTGGGAGTGAGTTCCAAAGAGATAGAATGGACAAGAAAGGAACGCTCAAAAGTTTTGGTTCTATGGGAACGGATATAAAGATCGGAAGGGCGAGATCTTGTGCCCAGGGATTGGATAGAGGATTTGAATTGTAGGAGACTATAGATGTAAGATGGATGTTGTGAGTTGATAGTTAGATATAAGTAAGAACCAAGGAAATAGAACCTACGGTTAGAAGTTCATAATCCGCCTCAATCTCTCTTCGAGCCTGTTCGAGAGGCCACCATGTGCCACACAACCATAGTCAAAATGTGGAAAGATAAAAGATGTGATGAGGAGCTTACGGATAGGTAGTGTTAGAAGATGCTTGGAACAGTGGAATAACTTTAGAGAGCTTATTGCTCGACGAGAAATTTGGGCAACGTGGGGTTTCCATGAGAGGGATTGGTCAAAAATGACTCCGAGGTTTCTAACAGAGGAACTGAAGGCAATAGGGTGATCATTTAAGGTTAATCGAGGAAGTGAGTTGATAGATTTGAGAAGGATGTTGGAACCAATTACAATGGCCTGAGTTTTTGCGGCATTCAACGACAGTTTATTCAACTTTGCCCAGGCACTTAGCCTATCTAGGTCAGCTATTATCTCAGATGGAGGAAAGGACAAATATATCTGGGAATCGTCGGCGTACAAATAGTGGGAACAGTGGAGGATTGATTTGGGAAGGTCATTAATGTAACAATTGAAAAGGAGTGGGGAAATACTAGAACCCTGTGCCACTCCTGTGTTCAGCGGTAGGAAAGTGGATAGTGGTTGATTAGGGATGGAGACTGCTTGAGCCTTTCCGAGAGGAAAGCTTGGACCCAGAGTATGGAACTGTTGGAAAAGGAAAGAGATTTCAGTTTAGAGAAGAGAATGGAATGGTTCAGTGAATCGAAAGCTTTTGAAAAGTCAAGTAGAATTAGTATTGTCAGTTTTTTTTCGTCCATGGCAGTATGTATGTCAGTGGTGATTTTAACGAGGGCAGATTGTGTGGAAAGGCCAGGACGGAAGCCTGATTGAAGTGGATCAAGGAGTTTGGACTGTTCCAGAAAATTTGACATTTGAGATTGAACTATTCTTTCGAGGGGTTTGGAAAGGTTAGAGAGTATAGAAATAGGCCGGAAATCATTTGGGTTTGAGGGATTGGGTGATTTGTTAATAGGATAGACTATTACTTTTCTCCAGGAGGAAGGGAAAACTGCATTTTGTAGGGAAAAATTGTAAATGTAGAAAAGGGCAGGTAGAATTTCGGGGATGCATGTTTTTAACAATTTGACGGGAATGCCGTCAGAACCGATGGAATGAGAGTGGGATTTCAATAGGGAGGAAAGAAGGTCAGTGGGTGAAATGTCGGAGAAATAAAAGTTGTTGTGGTTGATTGATGGTGCTAATGGTAAAGTAGGATAAGTAGATCGTGAGTTAGAAGAGAAAGACAAAAAATGGGTGTTCAATTCATCAGGTGAGACCGGAGGGAATTTATAAAGTGAGAGTTTCCGAAGGATTTGCCATTTGGATATAGGATCAGGCGCGGAGGAAAGGGCTTCATGGAAGTATTTGGATTTCGCCTGCCTTATTGTGGATTGCGTTAAGTTGCGAAGAGTCCTAAACACTTGAAAATTGTCGGTCCGTCTTGTCCGTCTGTGAGCTGTGTCGCGCTTCCTCTGCAGTTCTTTTATATTTTGATCCATCCAAGGAGCTGGTAATCGACGGAAGGTTGTAGTTTTGAGAGGAGCTTGGGTGTCCAGGATACTAATAAGATAGGAAGTGAGTGAGTCAACCATGGAATCAGTGGTTTAAGGGAAGGCAAGATGCTTTCACGACTGATAGCATCTAGGTTGCGGAAGATAAAGGTTTTAGATAGTATGTTCAGAGTTTGGATATTATATGTAATATGGATTAGGTCGTGGGAAGAAAGAAACGGGACAGGCAATTGAGAAGAAGAGAATAGATTCTGAGGAGAATCGATAACATACAGATCTAACCATGTGTCTGATCGGTGGGTATGATGGGTAGGAGAAAACAGAACTATGGAGAGAGTTAGGGAGTGGAAGAGATTTTCCAGGTATAGGGTATCATTTGTTTTAACAAGGAGATTGGTGTTGAAATCGCCAGAAATAATTATTTGGTTATAGAAGGGAATATAATTGTAAAGGATAGATTCCAGGGTAGAGTCAAAAGGCACTAAAGGAGGCCGGTATACAACTACGTAAAGGAGCAGGTGTCCATTACAGGAAATTTCGGTGAAAAGGAATTCACTGTGAGGGACTTCGGATGGAAGAGAGGATTCAAGGATTCGGGCTTTTAGAGTTTGATGGACGTAAAGACCTACTCCTCCACCAGTCCGGTTATCTCGGTCATGGCGGAGAAACATGTAGTCAGGTAGGGTGATGGAGGAGGAATGAATATGTGGTTTAAACCAAGTTTCAGATACTACGATAATATGATAAAGGTTGTGGGTGAAATACTCATGAAATTCATCAAAATGGGCAGGCAGGGATTGGGAATTACCTTGACAAGAGATCAGGAGATTAGACATATGGATTTGGTAATCAAGGAATTATCAGAATGAGATGGAAAGATGCTGAAGTAAAGAGTAGTTTAATGAATGAACTGATGTAAAAATTAAAAATTACAATTTGGGTATTTAGAATTACAATAAGTCCAATGTTGCCGATTGTGTTGTAAAATTTAAAGTATTAAAAGGAAAAAATATAGCATAACCTAAAAAAAAAATATTAGTAGTTAAAGAAACAAAAAAAGTAAATTTGTTATTGAGAACCAGTGAAAGATCCAACGAGGAGCCAATAAACAGTGAACGGGTGCCGCAGGATCAGCAGTACACATCTAAGTCGGCTGGATGGAATGGTCAATATAAATGACAGAATGACCGTCATCCTTCCGGCACCGCACTCTGCCGCCGGCGAACCAGACGTACTTCAGCTTCCCTGCAGCTCTCATCTGTCGGGCCAACCAGTATAGGCGTCTGTAGGCGGGAGTCATCTCTTCGCCGAGGTACACTCTGTGGAACTCATTTTCTTGCCAGCCTAAATCGCGAGTTGAAAAATCCCGATTCACTTTCCTTCTCTGTATAAGGTCATCTCGCAATGACTGCCTGACGAACCTGGCTATGACTGGGGGTGGTTGTGGGTCGTCCTTCCTCGGTCTACGGCGCTCTACTAGGCCAAGGTCTTCTACACCAATCTTAACCCCAAGACTTGCCCCTACACTCGCCAGTAGTGCAGCGAGGGTTTCGCCTGGTCTAACAGGAATGCCCCTTATCTCGAGAGACCTGTGTAGTAGGCCTTGTTCTGCCTTATTAAGGCGAACCTCCAGGTCACCCACTTTTGATTTAAGGACCTTATTTTCAGAACTAAGTTCATCAATGAAATTGGTCTGTCCTTCAAGGTGGCTCTCTATTTTGGTCAGCCGATCATTGAGCTCGAAGGTGAGCTCCCCATATTTTTCCAGAGACGTTTTTAAAGATTTAATCTCGCTGTTCAAACCGGAGTACATTTTATAGACAGCCTCTAGTATGTTACTCGAGGACGGCCCCGTTACTTTATTTTCTAGACTCCTCGTGGGGCTGGGTTTTTTTCCGTGGGAGGGTCCTTGCTTTTTGGATTGCTCGCAATTTTGGCAGACCCAATTCTTTTTATTTCTCACGACCTCTAAATCCTTTCCATTAATGTCACAACACCGGGCGTGATAAATAAGGCATCATTTTTCGCATGGCAAATTATTTTTGTCCTCACGAGTTATACTCGTTTTACAAACAGAGCAGAGGATCATTGTAATTGTTTTATATTAGTCTAGAAATAATATAAAATAGCTTACTGAGAAATGTTTGTATTGATTTTAGATGCCGGTAGGCTATAATCCTCTGGGCCTAGGGGATTAGTGCAGATAGTAAAAGTGACTCACGTGAAACGCCGTCTTCTAACATTAATTATTAAATTCACTGTTAATCCCTATTATTCACTTTAATTAAACACAGGGAAAAACTTAAACTGAGAATGAGAGAGAACGATGTGAACAGGTCGGTGTCTCTGGCCAGACTCTCTCTATATATATATGTATAAAGCCATATATATTTATAGAGACCAGATATATATATATATATATATATATGTGTAAACCTGTACCACTAAAACCCGTGAAGGGCCTGGGATTCAGTACATGTTAAGACAGATTTACCCCCTTTATTTTGGGAACCCACTTTTAGAGGCTGGGTGAGCCCCAGGAGGGTCCTAGATCCTATATGATCCATCTCCAGCTGTTGAGGGACTAAATAAAAGTCTTGCCTGCCGTGGGATTTGAACCAGGATTTTCGGCATGGCAACTCAGTACTCTAACACTAAGCCACTCTGCTCCCACACACACACACACGCACATATATATATATATATATGTATTGTAAACAGGTTGGGCAAAATTTTATTTTTTACAGAGCCAGAGAGATATAAAGTAAATGGCCTAGCTCAGTAATAAGTTATGTCAGATGATAATTATGCTTTGGATCAAAAACTATTGAATTATAAATCCTTTCCATTAATTTTATCAATTTTTCAAAAGTTTTCTACCTCAATCTTCCGAAATAAACTTAAGATTAACTTTCATTACTTACCTAAAAACCTACCCTTCCTCTAAGACAACATAGAATACTCATGGTTATCAAATTTGAGTAAATACACTTAAATCTGTGCCACCATTTGACTGTCATTTTTTATACTCATAAACTGGAGTATAAAAAATTATTTTTATATAGCTAATTTATCACTAGTTAAACAATTATATATGATCGAATATAAACAAGAATATTTGCTTTGGTAAAATTCAAGGAAAATCTGAACTGTTATAACTAATTATCAGTAATGTTGATATTTATATAACAAAAATGACTTACTTGCATTGTGACACATTAAAGAAGTTAAAAATGGCTGAAATGGTAAAACATCTACTAATAGCTTATTCATCTGTAAAAGGGCAATAGGAGAAGGGCGACAGTATATTATCTCTCGGAGAATATCAAACAAAAAGTGTCTGAAATAAAGTTAAATATCATTAATAAATATATAAAATAAAAGAGCAAATGCTAAAAAAAAAAAATAAACTAATTGTTATCATATAGATCAGAGATTCCCAACATTTTTTGCACCATGCCCTCTCTCCTGTTGAAATTAAAGCCTCCCATGCCCCTCTTACACACCAGATTGTATGAGTGTATGAAAAAACCCCACAAGTATTACATTGAAAACATCATGATGTCACAAGATACAACATTACAAGTTTCTATTTAAGATAAAGAAATACTATTAAGAGAAAAATCACTAAAACAAAGTGAATTTTTTTAAAGAATTTTTAACAGGTCTTGTGCCCAACAGGTCTTTATCTCCCACTGGAGAGGGTGCCCCCCTGGTTGGGAACCACTAATATAGATGGAAACTACCAAACACAAATTCTAGTTTCAAAAATAATTTAAAACAAAATTTGTCAAAATTTCACCAATTCAGGCAACATCAGAACAGGATAAGAAAAAATAACTTTGAAAATATATCTAGAAATATAAAGCAACAAATTTCACATTTACCGTACAAAGGAATGCAACCAGAGACAGTATCGCACCAAGACCCCCACCCAAACACTGAAGCAAAAAGGAGGTTTCATGGCACAGGTTGTCATGTAATCTCCCTTTTGTTTTAGTGTTTGGTTGGGGATCTCAGTGTGGTGCTATCTCTGGTGTAGTAGTTCTTTGTACCGAGAATATAAAATTTGGTATACTTTGTTCCTTATTTATAATAAATATGTTTTCTCTGTTTTTAAAATTTGTTTTTCCTTCTTCCGTTTCACCTTCTGCTTTTATGATAAATAATTCAGGGCTCATGTTTGGAAATTTCCATCTAACTACTAAAAATAATTAAAACTTAGGAAAGTACAATCAATAATAGTTCACAAAAAGAACAATAATTTTAATGTCATAAAAAATTTAGGCATTTATTTATTTTTTTTTTTCCAGAAACCTATTATTATGAGTGACTCTTTTACTACCATGCACCTCGCCCTAAGAAGGCCCATTGTGCTTGAGTCCTAAAAATCCCTATCGTAGCTCCAGAAACCTAAATAAGCCAATTTTTTAAATTTTATACTCAGTTATACTATTATACCCAGGAACATTGAAAATTAAATATTCAATTGGTTTTACTTTTCAGAGCATAAACTATATTTGTTACAATACAATATAATATATTTATAATAAATTAAATTTATTTATTAATGCATGTCTATGGATGGATCCATAATTTAGCAACAAACTAAACCATAATATAGCAACAGAAATAAACCATGCCAGATGAAAAAAAGTATAAACATTGGCAGAGTAGACCAACACAAAAGGACACAAATGAATAAATATTACATACTAACAAATAAAAATCACATTCATCAGAGAATCGAAAGAATAAAAAAACAAAAAAACAATAAAAACTTATAACATAATCGTATTAGAACTTTATATGAAATAAATTGAAACACAATATAAAGATTTCAAAAAACAAACATTAATTTAAAGATAATAAAGGATTTGTTATATATGAATTTTAATAAAAATTCAGATCTCTGATAGTGTGTGTAAAAAAAAAAAATACAAATTTAACTTAATCAGGGTTTCTACTAATATTAAAAGAAATATAAGGAAGAAATAGTTCATTCCAATAATAGTTCCCATCACCTATCCTTATCACATAGTCCCATCACCTATCCTTAACCTACTCCCAAATTTTTAATTTACTAAAATAACCTTACATTCTTAAATTATTCTAGAATCCTTACATGTCTATATATCATCTCCTATATACACATTTATCACCTATTTTCCATTATCATATTATCTATATTCGTATTTTATTTTCCATTATCTATTACCATATTGTTCTCCTATCATCTCACCTATATATATATACATTTTGACCATTGACTTTTATTTTTTCATGCATTTTACATTATTTACGTGTCACTTATATTTACTGCATCTGCATTTCCCCTTCCCCCTTCTTATTCATTATTTTTTTGGCCGTCAGAGATTGCGGTTAGCACTTCCGACATTCCCAACGTATTTTTTCACTTGGGCCACTGATCGCCTAGCTGCCGCATGGTTTATTCGGTTAGTACACATCTTAATATTTATCTTATCTCCATCCTTTTCACCTACACCTTTCTTCGCACCTGTTTCTCACACCTATTTTTGGCATCCATCATATGTTAATAGCATAGAGTTCATTATTATTTAGCCTCATTTTTTACATCTAATCTATTTCTATACCTATTTCCTATATGTTTATGTTATATTCACATCTTATTTTATATTAATACCACTTCTTTCTAACTGTATACAGTTATATATTAACTTCCCTTACTTATATTTTCTAAGTTCTTTTCATACTTTAGAGTTCATATTTATAAACTCTATTTTCAATTTTTTATTTTTGAAATTTATCAATCTTTTCTTTCTATATATGCTTGTATTATTACATTTTACCTATGTAACCTCTAGATGTCTGGTATCAAATCCATTTATATCTATAATTAAACTATTTTTTTCTTAATCCTTCATATTCCACCCCATTTTTCTATATTTTTATCTTATCATTTTGCATCTTTCCGTTTACCTCCTCATTTTTCTTTCCCTTTATTTTATGTTTACATTTTATAATTTCTGGACATTTATTTTCTGTATTTTATATTTGTATTCTTTAATTATTATATCTGTCACTATTTTAATTTCTGTTCATCATCTATAATTTTATTTTTATCTATCACTATTTTAATTTTATTATATTCTGTAACCACTTTTATATTTATTATCTTTAATTATCATATCTATTCACTATTTCATCATATCTAGTCACTATTTTAATTTCCACACTTGTACCACATTACTTGTCACTATATTCTTGTTACTGCAACGTTTTTTATATGTTTCTCTCTCTTAGCCCTGAAGATGGCCTACATTGTAGGCCGTAACGTCGGCACACAATAAATAAGTTACACTTATTAAGGTGTTTTTATTGACTGCACCCCCAACTATTTCTTCCTAATATTAGAAGTTACAGTCAACCAATTCTTCTCTAACATTAAAAGAAATAGTTGAATGGAAGAGTCTATTGAAGGATAAATTGCTTTGGGGGTGCAGTCAATAATAACACCAAATAAGAAAAACCTATTGTTTACTAGAGCCAGCGTTTTGGCCTACAGTGTAGGCCATCTTCAGGGCAAATAGTTCTCTTTCTATAATAGTATACACTGTAGGCCAAAACGTTGGCACTAGTAAACAAACAGTTTTTCTTATTTGGTGTTATTATTGACTGCACACCCACACCAATTTATCCTTCATATATTGTAAAGTTTATAGAACCGGATTTTAGAATGATAAAAAAACAAATAATGGATAATAAAAACTCAAAATGTGCAAAACCATGCAATAGAAATGCTAAAATTACAAAATTATATACCTTACACTTAAAATGGAAATTACATAACGCAAAATTATCTTTTTTGATTAATTTACAGTAATTATACATCAAAAGCTTGTCTGGTCTTGTATTAAGGTCACAATCGCTTAACTACTAGTATAAATTCACACCAAGCAAAATATTATAATCTAATTTTGCATATTAGACAAATGAAATAGTTCAGTAAAGTCTTTCCAAAACATGATGGCTAACTCTATTACTTAAACACAAAACTTCCTAGAGTATTTTATGAGAAACTAAAACAAGGGTAGAGGAGAACCTGAAAGAATAACAAATTGACCACTTAATAATATACCATTGAATTGGATAAATCGAAGAAGTGTCCTATTACCTTCCTGGACTACACTGTACCAACATCCATCATATAAACTGTATGAATTGAAATACACTATAATAAAATTATAATCTTTTCTCAAATTATAAGCTCCAACACACAATGTACCTTTGAATAAGCCCAGGATTCCCATTCTTCAATATTGTGTGAATTAGATTAGTCACAACGGCAAAGAGATAGTTGAAATTGGTAGCGTAAATCTAAAATCAGAATAACAAATTACTACACAGTATATCATGAATGAGATACAAACAGTAAAAAATATCATACCTTTCTTCCAATTTCTCGAATTATTTCAAACAAAAGCACAAGAAAATCACCAGAATGAGCAAGAATACTAAAATACTTTAGTCTGTCAGTTTTGTGAAGATCGTCAACACTAAATGAATCTATTTCCTTAGCCTTTCCTTTTTTCTTCTCATGGGGTTTTCTGTGAGAAAACAATTTTATGCGATTAGTAATTAAAATACTAAAATAAATAAATTTTATAAAAACTGTTACGTTTAAAACCACAGAAGAGACTGCTTGAACTGAAAGCAAAACACAGCAAAGTCACGGTTTCGATTAATATCAAATAAGAATGGAAGAACAAGAGACAGAACAATAGGAGATAATCTTATAATAGACCATAATATTATAAATTATATACTTATTACTATTATCATAAAATGTCATATAATGCTTAATAATAATTAATAGTTATTTAGCAGAAATCACTTAATCATATTTTGTTATTTTAAAGTGTCATATTATTTTAGTTACAATACATCATTGCTTTCAATTGTTTCATTATGAAACAAAAAAAGACAAGAAACTGCTTGACGTTTTCGCCTACTTCAATATTTACTGGACAAACGTTCAAAGCTCCCAATTAATTACAAAAGACTCATTTACATGACAGTTATCAGACCTATTTGGACATACGGAGTTGAGCTTTGGGGCTCTACTAAACCATCCAATTCATCTCGTATCCAATCCTTACAATCCAAAATCCTTCATAAAATCTTCAATGCTCCTTATTATGTCACAAATAAACTCATCCATCATGATCTTAATATCCCATATGTTGCTGATTTGGCCCAAACTTTTTTTTTTTCTCACCTTTCCTGCCAAGATAGCATACAGGTTTTTACCTTGAGTGGGGGTTCACCACTCAAGGAAACTCTTACCATCTTTTTTTTTAAAAATCTTATTCAACCGGTACTGTGGCGCAGCCCGGTGCACGGTTGTGCACCTTAGAACTGCACCTTACCCATTTCCACAACCATACGTCTCAGTCCCTTGATATGGAGCACTCTTTGTTCATCAGTCAAATCTCGTCCTTTTCGTTAGTTGCTGGGACTCCTTACAGTGTACTTGACAGTCCCGGCTACCAGCCTGGTGCCTTGTATTCGTCTGATTTTCTCTCTTGCAGTTGCTGCAGGTGGGTCTATCGCCTGCCTTCTTTTTGGAGCATTCCTTGGCTAAATGCCCTAGTTCCGCACACCAACGGCATGTAACTCCTTCCTGTTTACATGTTGCCCTTGAGTAACCATTTCCTTGGCCTTGGCACTGCAGGCATCTTGGGGCCCACCATCCTCCGACCACCACCTCCTCACTGTGCAGGGCGTACCTAATCTGGGGATCCAACTCGATCATCCAGGTTTTGGTAAACCCTGTTCTAGTTTGTCTCACGTATAGGATGCGCAGTTGCTCATCCTTGACCTCTATGCCCTTTGTTCTCACCCTTTCTTTTATTACTTCTGTGAGTTTCGATTCATTCCATCCAGTTGGAACTCCTCGGACTTCCATCCTCGGCCACCTTCTTTTAGCAGCCTTAGCCTCAAGGCCGTTCTCCTTGAATTTCTGCCATGCAATTATTTTCTCCCCGGCGCTCCTGTCTTCTACTCGGACAGTACTCCATCTGCCTTGGTGGCCCTTACTAATTTAACCTTGATACCCAGCTCCGTCGGTGGCCGGAGCTGTTTGATTACCTCCGATGGAGACTTTCCCACTGCGCCGATCGTAATATAGAACGACGCCTACACGCTACTTAGTTTTTTTCGGCAGAGACTTCACAATCTCTGCCATCGTCTTTGGCTTCTTTCCTTCCAGTGTCGGGATTGGGTTTCCTTTTTCTTTACCCTTTCCCTCATCCCTCCTGTTCTTCTTTTTATCTACTTGAGTGAATTCCGCTTCCTCTGTATCCTCCTCCGTGGTCATATTAGTGCCTCTACATATCTCCGAAATGCTGGCCCTTTGTGGCATCGGTGCCGGTTGCACTCCTTGGTAATTACTCCCGGTCTTTGACGTCCCTGGTTCTGATTGCTTGGGGGTCTCTCTTCTTGGCTTCTGTGCCCGTCTGCTAGTTATCATTGGGGCTACAATGTCCGCCACCTTTCGGGCCACATACAGTTCCTCCATGCAGAGCACCTCTCTAAGCACATGTTTCACCAACGTTGGTATTAGATTCCGTTCAGTCTCCATTCCAAGGATGATATCTCGCAGGGAGGCGACGCTCCCATTAATATAATCTTGCTTCTCCTCAGAAACAGAGTTTTTCGCCCTTTCTAGGTAATTCCTCATCTTCTCTTGAATTTGTCTTGTCTTTTCCCCTAGGTTGTCCTCACATGAGAGGAGTGGAGGAGTTACCTTCCCCTCTGCCTCTTCTTTTTTTTCGATTTGGGGCTAAAAATAATGGCCCCATCTGTTTCCATACCTTTGTTTAGCTCGCTTTCGCTGGTGGCCTGCATATATGTTTTAGGGGCCCCCTCACCAATGACCTTCTCAATGAACCTCGTCATTGGGCTAGGTTCCCCGTCGCCTGTTGTTTTCTCACTTATTTCAACCACATCCATTGGGTTCACTTTACTTGTAGCCGCCATCTTGTTTTTTCCCTTCTTCTTTTGGGTTTTTTTTTTGGTCTCAATAAAGCTATTTGGGCCTCTTCTTTGTTGTCCGTTGTTTTTTTCCCCCTTTTCTTATCTCCTCTGAGATCTATATTTTTTTCCATTGATTTGGCCCAAACTAGATACCCATCCTTCCATGAAAAGCTCCATACACACTTGAATCCGCTAGTCTCTCAACTTGCTTCCCATACTATTCCTGAAAACCCTCCGAGGCGTCTGAAAAGAAGATGGCCTTGAGACCTTCTACTATAGAACTTTATTGGAGTGCTATCAATGGATAGTACACAAGTGTTTGTTTTTTTTCACGTCCTTTGTTCATACAGCAGATTTACTAGATGTAATATAATTACAGTTGTAAATATCAATAAATTATTCTATTCTCAAAAAAAAAAAAATTCTTTCTTAATCTTTAACTTGTTCCCTATTCTCCTATCCATCATACCCAATTTTCGGATACCTGGTTGGACCTTTATATCTCTGATTCACCTCTTAAAACCCTCTCCTCGTCCCAACATCCTGTTCCGTTTCTTTCATCACATGATCTCATCCAAATTTCATATGACCTACCAGTCAAATCCTTCACTTCCAAAATGGTGTCCTATCGCAATTTGAACCTCCTTTCCTTCGAATCTCTTCAATCCGACTTAAGTTTCAGCAACAGGGACGTCATTTACTCCTATAGTTCCGTCGATCAGATGGTTTCCACCTTGACTTCCAATCTGCAATCCATATCAGACATCCATGCTCCTTTAAAAACCCGAACCTTACGCCGTCCAACTGCACCTTGGCTAACTCCTGAAATAAAAGAAATAATGAAGAAAAGAGAAGCAGCAAGGAGAAAACTTCATCGCACCCGTCTATCAGCAGACTATGCATGTTTCAAACTACTTCGTAATGAAACCCAATCTGCAATACCTCGTGCAAAATCAAATCACATCCATTTCATCCTCTCCAATGTAACCGATTCCAAATCCAAATGGAAAATAATCCAACAATTGTCACCAACAGTATCCGGTAAACTTTGTTCCTTTCCAATCATACCAGACGATCTCAATAACCACTTCGTAACCAATACATCTCCAAAATCCTCATCCGATACCGACATTGATCATATAAACTTTAACCCTAATAACTTCTTTTTCTCCCATGTATCATATGATGAACTATTAAACACCATTCTGAAATCCAAAAAATCCACCAATGACCGTGGTCCCAACAATATTCCTTTAAAGCTACGAAAATCCTTCCTGTCATAAAGCCTGTAATACATCACATTTATAATTTTTCCTTCTTGGAAAACCGCGTTAGTGCGTCCGCTAAATAAAATTGAAAATCCCTCCTTTCCAAATGACTTCCGCTCTATCTCCCTTCTCTCTAACCTCTCAAAACCATTAGTACGCCTATTTCAAAACCAAATTTAAAATTTTCTAGAAGAATGTTCCCTCATTAAACCTCTCCAATGCGGCTTTCGACCAGGCTATTCAACTCAATCCGCTCTCCTCAAAATCACCCATGATCTCCATACTGCAATTGAACAACAAAAATTAACAATTCTGATCCTTATAGATTTTTCAAAGCCTTTGACACAGTAGACCACAATACCACTACACTATCCATAATACATTTTCGATCTCCTTCAATTCAAAACCACAGTCCTCTACCGTAACACCCGTTCTCAGCTCTTTGACCTATATACAGCATCCCACCGAACAGCAGCTTTTGAAAGAGCTTTCCTTATCCAGTCCTCCTCCCTTTGGAACTCAATACCTTCTTCTATTTGTCGTTCCAATAATCTTCCAACCTTTAAATCCCATATATTCTATCACCTAATATCCCTACAATTCCCAAAAAATCCGAAATAGTAGGATCAGTTTTGAGATAAAATTCTCTCATTTGATGAATGAATGATGTTTTTTAATGTACTCTTGAATTTGTGATTATGTATGTATATATATTAGTGTATGAGATATAAACCACGTAAATATGTATTGTATCATCTAGTTAGACATTCCAAAGAAGGAGAAATGGAGGAAATAAGTGTAAATCACTGACAGTGTTATACTCGTATATGTAACGATTAATTGTTTCTCTTATATAATTATTGTTAACTTATTTTAATTTTATTCTTTATCTTCTACTAATCTGTTTTTAAAATATTGTTATTAGAGGTAATTTGCATTATTATTATTATTTTTTTTTTTTACTCTTTCTATTAATTGTAACTATTTTTATACTCTAAGGCATAATAGCTTACAATGCCTGTATTATTATTCTAAAGGGACTTGTCCCAGAATAAATAAAGACATTATTATTATTATACACATAGCTTTAAAACTACTTCTAGTTCAGTTTGACAAATATAAAATTTACATTGGTGCGATCCAGAAGTTCAAATGGACTGGTAAAGGGATTCTAAAAAAAAAGAAAAAAAAACACTCCATTTATTAAAGCTGTAATGAATGAGAACCTAAATGAATAATTCAGTACAAGATTTGTTGTAAAGGAAAAGTACAGGCAGATGATAATAGGGTTTAAACCAGTTAGCCTATGAATCTGTCTTATTAATGCCAAAAACACTCCTGACCATTCTGATTTATGGAAAGAGAATAAGAGGGAGACCAAAGCTGAGGTGGTCAGATGACGCTCGAAACATTCTCGGAGTTAAGAACTGGATGACACAAGACCATGATGTTTGTAGGAAGCGGTTGGAAGAGGATAATATATGGATCAAATCTCCATAAGAACAAAATCCAGTCTTGGATATTATCCTACTAATATTATAAATGATAATGTTTGTCTCTCTTTCACGCAAAAACTACAGAACGGATTTGGATGAAACTTTACAGTAATATAGGCTATACATCAGAATAACACATAGGCTACAGCTAGGGCGGATTTAGGGGGGAGGCACGTGCCCCCCCTAGACAGTTTTTTAGGTACTGTGGAGAATCCATTATAGTACATAATTAAAGGCAAATCAGGAATTTAGCATCTTGAAATTTGCAGATAGGTTCTTTGTATAATTTAAGAAAGAAATTTGGATAATTCCACTCCCAAGGGTTTCCCCCTTAATATAATAGGGGTTCAAAGATTGTATGGAATCCATCAGTTTTGAAGTTAGACATCTGAAATTTTGGATGTACGAGTAACTTATAGTTAAAAAAAAAAACTAAATTATTTATTCAAAATGATCTGTCACGAAACTTTATATGGCAGACCAAATTCCAAGCGAGCGAAGCCGTGGGAAAAAGGTAGTCATATATAAAGAAAAACAGAGCTTTATATTCTTCTTTGGCTATCTCTTTTGAACCACTCGACAAAGAACACTTGAGTCTTGGTACAACACTCAGTCCTAAGGGAAACGTTTAAGTTACTTTTATTTAGGGATTAGTTACAAAAAGGATTGTAATACCATACCTCAGTTTGCAAGACTGAGAAAGGACAAGACAAGGACCAAGAAAACTATTCTAAGACTTTTTTTTTTGAAAAAGTCAAACAAAAAATATTCTAGGATGTGACCAAGGAACATTGAGAGATCTTGATCACCTCAACCCAGGAGTGTGACAACCTAGTGGTATTAAAAAATCCTAAAGTTCCAGGGATGAATGGTGTCCCAGTGGAATCATTTAATTTTGAAATAAGTAATAAACAAGGAATATATGATTTACTACTACAGTTCAGGGATAAAGTGGAAATTCAAGGGAAATGGTCGGTTGTTATTAGTTTAAATCCACAACAAATGAAATTAATTGCAGTATTGAACAGAGGAGTAACATTCTCAGCATAATATATAAAGTTCAATCTGTTCTGCTAATGATAAGGGAATGTGAGCTTAACTACTTTAGTATCTAGTAGTACTAACTACTTTAGTGGGTTTAGCTAGTTTTTCTACACAAGGTTGGGTTAAACAAAAGCTCTGTCAGTAATGTGAAGCTTTGTGATCAGTTTAAAAACTATAGACATAGCCAAATCAATAAAGACAGAGAAGTTATGTTGAAAATATAGAAGTACCATCAGAAATTGATGAGGCTAATGAGGATAACATAAAACTAGAGGAGTCTTCCATGGTCATTTCTAAAGAATTAAGACACACCTGAAAACATTCCAGGACAAGTTCAACAATTATAAACCTATTAGGTGGGAACTGTCACAATGGTTAAATGACCTTGAACTAAATTTGTTAATAGCTCATACTAAAAAAAATAAAATAAATAAAACAACTGTGTGAATATGCATACATGAAAAAGAGCGATACATGTCAATAAAACTAACATACAGGAAGTCATTGGTTTAAGACGGAGGATGAAAGTGATTTGACAGGATCTGTGGGAATTTATTTTAATCCTCCAGTTTTGAGATCATTTGTCAAGATCAGTGACATGGGATCGAAGAGTATGGGATGCTATAACTGGATCAGTGTTGACTGATAATAGACATGTGTCATCCGCATACGTGGTTAGGATAGGACGGGTTGTGATGTCAGCTGTATAAACTGTGTAGAGGATTGAGCCGAGGATACTGCCTTAATATATTATTGGGATTTACTTTGAATGACCTGTTAGTGAGAAAGGATCGGATACTAAGAAAATATGTAGGAGGTAGGAATTGGTGGAGTTTGTAAAGCAATCCTTGATGCCAGACTCGGTCAAAAGCCTGCTCCACGTCAAGAAATACCACTGAACAATATAATCTACGTTCCAATGCAGAGGAAACAACGTCCACCACACGATGGCATTGCTAGACATAGATTTTCGAAATACAAACTGGTGATCTGATATAATTTGGTTTGAATCCAAGATGGGGTATAATCGTTTCAGGATAAAATTTTCTTGGATTTTACCCATGCATGGTATGAGAGATAGGACGATAAGAGGAAGGTTATTATGTTGCTTTTTTAGGTTTAGTATAAATTATAAAGAGGAGAAAATAGACCGATTGGAGTTCAAAATGAATTCTCAAATATTTAGAAATTATTTATGGAAACCAATATTTCTTTCCACACTGTAGGTCTTCATAAGGATGAAATAAACAAGATACAAATACATATAAAAATAAAATAATTGTAATGAACATCTTAATTTTAATTAATTATTTTAATTGTTTAATTAATTAATTTTAAAAGTCCACAAGTATGGAAGAGAATTTAAGAAGAGTGGTCAATGTAGATTAAATATAAAATTATATATAAACAATATATATATATATATATATATATATATATATATATATATATATATATGGAAAATTTTATCTATAGATAAAAGATAATGAATAATGGACAAAATCGTCTATTGTTCCAGCCCTTCTAATAAAGAAAACCATTAGCTGCATTGGGTAGAGGCTCCTCGATGCTAGCTATGGCATAAGAGGAAGTCAAAGAAGAAGAAGACTTTTCGATCATCTCTCCTTCACTGCTTTCATTGCTATAGTACTATATTAGTGCAATACATTAATATTGTGTTCCTTCATAAAATTTGGTATATCACTTTGAGTCTCTTCCATACTTGAGGTAGATTGTTCTTTGCCTTTTTATTTTTTATTTCCAATTTTTACTGTATCTAGTATTGCTATTACTTTCATTTCATTTCATTCATGAATATACTTATTTTTTTCACCAGTATTTTATAAATACTCATATTTTTTATATTAATCTTTTTACCTAATTATTTTTATCATTATTGCTTGTTTGTTCATTAATGAAATGTCATTTTATGCTACAATAGCCAATCAGACGATGTTACAGTGTGAGTCCTAAATTTTGTTTATACTCAATGATACCTAATTGAGAATTCATTTTGACCTTCACCCAGGCAATCATCTCCTCTATCAAACTCAAATGTATTTACTAAACACACACTCACTTTTCTAGAGGTTTGTTGAAAATTTTTTGTATTTCCAGTTCTATTTCCTGAAAAAAAAGAAAAAAAAAGTAATATTAAACTAATAAAAATATTTATACATTGATATATATTAAAACAAAGAATGTAAAATTCAATTTATTTTCCTATCAAACATAGGTAGACTATATTTACAACATATCCAACGATTATGGATGAAAAATTCAAGCATAACGCATAAGGATCAAGGCTGTAAACTATGAAATTAAACAACCGTCAATAACATCATTATGATACTGCTCTCTCAGAAGTGTTGAATGGCAGCCCAACATCTAGTGACACAAGTCATCAAGCAACTCAGTTAGGAAAGAAGAAGATGTGAGCCTAATTCAGAAGTATTAAAGTAAAATGAGGTAACCATGGTGTTTGATAGGTACAAGTCAATCAGCATTTTTCTGGAGACATTCAAAAGATATGTATGAAATACATTACAAGCTCAAAGTAATATTCTACTAGAACTCTAATGTAAGTTTTAAAACGTGGTATTTCGATATACCACAACCAAATTCTATTGCTTAAACAACAATAAAAATATTTAAGAACAAAAAATAACTTTCTGAAAAAAAAATAAACAAAAGAGATATGGTGCAATGGTCTCAGAAAATTTGAATTGCACATTGACTATTCAACTTTTTCAGAGTCCCCTGTCTTTCATAAATGATAATAATGGTGTGTAACACCTACGAAACATATTGTAAGGCACAATGAAAAATTATATTGAAGTACCTGATCTAGGTTAGGTTTGTCTTTAGATGTTCCTGGTATAGCATCATCTCTAATTGATTTACGCAATGGGCGAACATCTCTTTTTTTTTTAAATGAAAAACTAGAAGTAGTAGATTTAGCATTCTCACTGAAAAATATTTAAAATACAGCTAAAATAATCCACTGGACATATTTTCATTCATTTGCTAGATTATTGTGTATGATTAAGTTACAAAAAATTAATTACTATTTTTAGCATACATCAACCAAAATTATAGATCAAAGCATTAAGAGAAGGAGGAGGGTTATAGACCACTCATATTTTTTCCCCTTTCGACATTTTACACGGGTACATGTTCTACAACCACAACAATTTTAGATCAACTAAAAATTTTGTATTATGCTTACTGTAGAGGACAAGGTTCGATAACAATTATATATATGTTTCATACTAAATTAATTCCTACTTTTAGCAGGGAGTATTACATCAATAAAAAATCTATTTGATTAAAAAAACAGATTAAATACTGAGAGATTCTGTAGTGAATAAAATAAATCTGGTAGATTTAGTTATAATTATATAAAATAATTAATTATATTGACTTGATAAATCTTTGTTTTTCATTTTTATAACAAATGATTAATTACCTCTTTCCTTCCGCCTCAAAGGTTATACTACTTCCTTGAGCAACTTCATTCTAAAAAAAGATTAATTATAATTATAAGAGATTTAGTAGTAATAAACCAGAGAATATTTATTAAAACCTGGATACATACAGATCACCACAACTTAATGATAGATAGAAAACAAATATTTTACATTCATTTGATATTTGACAGGAAGTGGAGGTACAGTAAAGCATTTAATAAAACATTTATTGTTCAAACTTTATGTTTTGCCTTATCTGACATTATCACTTCTGTTTAAAACAATGCTTATCATAGTAGTATAAGAATTTGTAATAGTAATACATTAACTCTTAAGAATCTTATGTTCCGTTAAGACAAAGCATGGTATAAAATAAAGTTATAACAATACACATTTTCCCTACTTATTTCATAGGTTGTCAAGCAAAATAGTTAGGAAACATTCCCTGACCTTTCCATACTTCCAACTAGTTTTCTCAGTCCAAAAATAGCAAGATGTGCCCTAACAGACAATATTAGTTACTTCTAATTATTCACTACTGCAACTTTTTTATTTATTTATTTCTTTCTTTTTTTTAAAGAGAAAAGATAGGCCCTCGACCGGGACTTGAATCCGGAACCTTTGTCTAACCGTGACTAAATTATAAATAGTAATATGACGTAAGTCAATAAGATCCTAAAATTTAATTAATGTTCAAAGAACTTCGTTCTAGTGTATTCATCGCAAAAATGGCGAGAGTACTGGGACATAGGATCTATGAGAGAAAAGGTTTGTCCTCGGCCGGCAGGCGGACTTGGATAGCTCAATTGATAGAGCGATGCCACGGTGAGACAAAGGTTCCGGGTTCAAATCCCGGTCGAGGGTCTATCTTTTCTCTTAAAAAAAAAAATAATAAAAAAAATAAAAAGATTTAAAAATTCAAAAAAATGACCAATAATTATAAAAAAAATTTTTATTTATTGATTGATATTTACAACTGTAGCTGAAACTTTTAAATTAGCTTATTGATACATTTCTTTTTTGAAGAGGATTTTCGAGAAAAAAAAACTGTTTTTCCTATTTAGAGGAAGTTTAGTGATATGGTCTTAGTAACAACATCTTAATATTTTTTTATTATGGCTATTATCAGTTGCTTTTGGTAGCATTGAAATTTCAGTTCATGTCTAAACTTTGGTTAACATAAGTGGTTTTCTCTTTATTGTAGTGAAAATTTTAATATTTTGTCTACTTAAAATTTTAGGTTTCGTGGCCTAGTCTTTCAGGAGTCAGACTGGAATTAGTCACTGGTTGGGGGAACAATGACTCTGAAAGCCAAACAATATAACATATATAACCACACTAAATTCACTAATAAACTAAACTAAACTAAATTCACCCCACATCTAAGGCCAATACCAACTATAGTACATATCCTAAAACCACCTTCCCCTAAGTAGCTGCCCTAGATGGGGGTGAAAGTCGAATGGCTCTAAGGAGGAAGCTCTCCACCTGACTCATGGGAAATGGACTGAATACTCACTCCCCTTAAATAATATAATTAGAAAACTCTAAAAGTCAGACTTAAAAAAGAAACAATCCTGGAACTGCCGTATTGGTCTTTGATTAGAATTTTTAAATATTTTATCACTATACAGACTACAACCACTTGAGGAACTCCTTAATAAAATTGACAAAAATAAATTAGACCTTTTATTTAATCAGGAAGTTTGCTGAGTAGGTAATGAAACCCTTCACACCATGTTTTATAATTATCATGATACCTTCCAGACTTTTGGTGCTAGCTTTGGTGTGATGGGATACACTTTTGAATCACTCCACCAATTGAGCGAATCTGTATTAAAGACGTTTTATTAAACCATTGCTAACTGTTATGCTCAAACTGAAGTAATGGATGATGGAGAGAAAGACCAATTTTATGATGGCTTTGGACCAATCATGGACCATGAACAGTCATGGATTTTTGTCCTGCAAAGGATATCAAGATGTTAGAATGAAGCCATAAATGCACAAGTTGGCAGGGAATTTTTAAATCAAGCAATGATAATATCCTATAATATTCACAACAATAACATCTACAATTGTCACAGTCTTATAAGCTTTCTATTATTCTTTTTCCTAGAAAGACGATTCACAAGGAAGCCTGGTATCTCAAAACAGTCTGGTGACCAATCAAAAAGTTCATTTGAACAGCTCGCATCATAAAACAGATCCTATAAATTCTAGGTCAAACTATAGAGCAAATCGAACTTGGATCATTACCTGAACACACCTGAATAAAATACCTGAAAGTAGATCCTCTTGAAAACAATTAAGAAAGTGATATGACATTGGGAAGTTTAAAAATAAACAAGATCTGTTCAGTATACCAGAACAAACTTAAAGAAGAATTTACTGAGAGCATGAAGACTTCTAGTGATGGCATTGAAGAACAATACAAAAAATGCACTGAAGCACTCACTGCTGTGGCAGAAGGAATCTTAAGCTTTTAGCAAAGACTTCCTCAAACACTAATGTTTGACAAATAGTAGTAACAAGAAGCAAGAGTATATTGAAGTCTACTTAAAAATTGTACTTTCACAAGGGGAGGTCAATATCCAATACTTTTCTGTAAAGTTAAAGTAAACTCCTTGGTCTTCCTGTGCCTATTTGAGTTCTACCAGAGATAAGTAATAAAATGAGCCAGAGAAATCTGCTCTGCATAAACTTATTGATTAAACATTAAACAGAGGGTACTTGTGTATTACCTGGTCTGCAGGGGCTATTATCCAACATTGTTTATAACCTGAACACTGATAACAGCTACCTTGTTACTCATATTAACCGAAGTACAATGAATAAGATATAAACATGGAAATTTAGTAACAAACCACTTTTAATTCAGACTTTAATTTTAATCCAGACTAACACTTGCACGTATGCATTCCATACAAATATACTCGAAAGTGGTAATTTCACATTTTTAGTTACTTTTTTATTATCATCAGAAACTAACACAAATCGAGAGCTCTGTTAGAGCTTAAACTTCACTTAATTTTATTTATTTCCAAAAGGATTTTCGTGTAGTTTAGGTTGAGCACAAAATGAAAGCAATAATTTTTTTTGGAACATTTCTCAGGCCACTGCATTGCTGAATGTGTAAACAGATCATTGCGCCAGGTAGATAAGTGGGATAATGATATGATTCAGTGACACTAATTCAATACAGATATGCGTGAAGGTAATCGTGACATGTGATGAGTCGGAACCTCACAACAGCTTCGCCTCACTGGATCGGAAGATTTCAGGGGAGCTATTCACGTGCAAGGCACTCAAATTGAAAAAAAAATATTCCATTTATGAATACTAATATGCAAGTTAAATTATACACTCAACATTAACCAAATATTCAGTTTAACATGTGACATCCCCAGTCCCTTTTGGGATGGATAAGCAGGGTTATTATACTATATCTGAAAAATAAAAATGTAACATAATGTGATATAAATTTATCAAAGTGTGTATGTATGATTGTATGCATGCCTTTTTAATATTAATGCACTTTCTGATTTTTCTACTCCATAATTTAGGCAGTTCAAGAAGATACACATGACTCCTTCAGAATAAATAATAAAAAATAAACAGAAACACAAATATTCTCTACATTTAGAAGTATTAAATGTTTTCCAAATGCTGTTAAAACTAAGTTTACCTTCAAATGAAGTACATCCAGCGCCAATTTCCTGAAAAAAAAAAAAGTTACATGGAGAAAAAGAAGTGGCACAATATGTTGGAAAATTAAATCTTACTTTAAACTTCCTGTGCTGTCTTCTGAAAGTTTTCTTTTCTTTCCTTTATCCTCAGTATTACTATTTGCAATCTAACAACAGAAAGACATATTACAGAAGACAAAAAATCTTACAAAACAAATAAAAGTATAAAATGGAACAAAATTTATAAAAAGATCTGATACATTTATTTCATTGATTATAAATTTAAATTTATTGATAATAATAAATTTTAAAATAACAATATATAATATACATACAATATAATTAAAACAATACAGAAAATGAAAAATACTTCAAAGTAAACAAAAAAATTACTTTCATGTTCAATTTAATTTTGTTGAATGTGGACAATGCACAATTTAAAAATTCTTTTTCGGCTTCAGAGCAACAGGCATTATCCCTAAAATAAAGTAAAAAAATAATTCAACAAGTATTATAAAATGTATCATATACTTTGAAAATCTTAAGTAATTTACCTTAAAGCGATGATCTCCTTAGTGGAAGATTCTTCACTCACAGTTAATAGAGGAGAATTTATGGCTTCCACCTTTGATAAATTAGTACAATCTCTTCAGTCTCATGATGGAATAAATTAAAAAATTAAACATTAAATATTAGTTATGATTTACTTACCCATCCTTGTTGATCATTCTTAATGGCTTCTTCTAATATACTAAAAAAAAAGACAGAAGGAATGTTTAGTCTATCTGGATTATAATAAAAAAAAATATTGTTTGTATTTTTGTGTATCATAATAGAGTACCAATTAATGCATTATACTCCCAATGTAGGTATTGTCATTTTAATATAAACACAAAAGTACATTACTTAGCCAAACATTCTTTTTTAAACAATAGGATGACACCAATGAAAAATATAAATAAAGTCTTTTCATATCATATTGAAAAGTATTAATTCATTATTTTTTTTCAGTGTCCAGTATCTCTTACATATATAATACATCTTGAAAACAAGTAATTGAAACATAATTTTACATAAAATGTTCACTGTTAACGATGAAAATAGATGTAAGCGTAAGCAGCTGCATAAATGTTGAAAAACATCTTTTTATATATCCAGTAAAATTGAAATCAACCATTATTAGCATAGATAAGGCATATTAAAGTTAAAGGAAGAAATTGCTAAAACTGGATTATTATTATCAAACATTCTAGGTTTACATTGAAAATTGTCGTAACAGTCAGTTTTGTTTATTTACAGTTTTCTTCATTAGTGATTAGATTATTTGTACACAAACAATTATGTTATATATACCGTTTGAAAGATCATTTAATCCTTTTTCATAATCAGTCTTACTTTTCTTTTTGAATACCTTTTAAAAATAAATAAGAATAAAATTACGTCTTCTGCGTAAATTCGTATAATTTTTCTCTACAAATTTAAACTTGGCCATAGCATCACGGAAGCGTTCCAAAACATTAAAATTGTTTAAGGAGAAGATACAGTGAGTGAAAGAACAATCTTCCGTTGGTTTGAAAAATGTCGGTCTGGGGATTATGACCTTACCAACAAAGAACGTGGCAGGCCGAAGACTAAGTTGGACAAAGAAAAGTTGAAAGAGTTGGTCGAAGCGGGCCCTTCCCAAACCACTTGTGAATTAGGTTCACAACTTGGAGCAAGTGCCATGACTGTTTCTAGGAACCTTAAGGAACTTAGTAAGACAAAAAAGCTAGAAATATGGGTACCACATGAATTAACTGAGGCCCAGCAGCTCACCCGATTGTTTTTTTCAGGAGCTGAATATAAAGGTCCTTCCTTACCCAACATATTCTCCGGACCTTTCTCCAACTGACTTTTACCTTTTCCGTTGTTTAGATTGTTTTTTAAAAAAATAATTAGACAACGAAAATGCCCTGAAATCAGCCTTCCAAGACTTAGCTTCTTCCTTGACACCTAATTTCTACAGAGCGGGGATAGAAATGCTTGATTCACGTTGGGAGAAGTGTATTGAAAGTGAAGGATTCTATTTTGATTAATAAAAGTATTGTTTATAATTATTTTGCCAATAATTTAAATTTACACCTTCACTGACATTTCATATCTTACAACCCAATATGTATATAATAAATATCTAAACTCATGATCCTATTTGCCCATTCTTAAATAAATATAATCAATAATTTTATTTCAATATAATTTTTTATTTATGTTTTTATAAAGTAATTATTTCTATTTAATTGAAGAAAAGAATATAAGAGGAATTATATTATAATTAGTTGTATGTAATTAAATAAAAGTAGAAAGAAAGAAATGAAAGCTGCAAGAGAAGAGGACTGATTGAGAAAAACATGGAATTTGGTCAAGCTATATAGAAAAATATAAGAGAAAAACAATAGACCACATCTGTAATACAACATTTAATCAAACCTAAAATTTGTCATTGCTAAAAAAAAAAGGAAGGCCCTAACCCCCTTAAAGTAGAAAAAGAGAGGAATGAATTGGACCAAGAGAGAATTGATTGAAAATTATGGCACTAAGTTCAGGCAGTAAAGAAGTAATATTAGGGGCATAGGAGTAATGACTTTAATGATGACAAATTATGTTTCTTATTAATGGGTTATCATTTGACCCTCGGTAGGGCGTAACAGCTCAGTCAGCCACAGACCTGTCATTTGGTCTCTCCTGTCCATTCTCAATGGTAATGCAATGGTAGCTCCTTGTTTTTTACCTGTTCTATGCAATCTCTTTCTCAGTTTATCCTCTGGCTTTCATCACGTGTAGTTGTACAATTTTTTATCTGATAAGCTCATACTGCCCAAACTTGCTCCTACTTTAAATTTGACCAATTAAATTTTAAAACAAATTTTGAACCTGTGCTGGATGGCACATTGCGCCTGAGTTTGAGAGTTCATACATTGCACCTAACGGAATGTTACTCAGTTAACTGAAAATTCTATAAATTATAAGTTAAAGCTGTTATTAAAATTTTTTTTAAACTAATGAAAAGTATTGATAAGACAGGACTATTTTTTAAAATATATTTATTAAAATTTACAACTTTATAGTAATAATACATCAAGTAAATAGAATGAAAGATATATAATGGCATGAGATAAAGGCAAGTAGAAAAATTACCCACTGGTAGTACTCAACGGCACAGGAACATTATAAATTAAAGGTTAAAATCAGAAATGATATTTTAACTACTCAAGTTTCAATGGAAAGTTTTATTGTATTTTTTAAATTTTATTTGAGTATAATATGAAAGAAATAATTATACATACCTTAACTGATTAGTAGCTTCTTTCCGATCTAAGTTCAATAATTCAAAATTGAGCTTTTCTTCAACATTTTCAGCCGATTTTGAACTTTCATTGATTGTTTGACTACATTCCTCAAGCTGCTGAGGAATTAAATTTACTTCTTTGTGGATAACTGGATCTATATTACTGGTGGAGGGGTCCAGATATGCTTGTTTTAAAGCTAATGATTTATGGCCTTTATTGATACTTGTTGTAGTAGACTGATAAACACTTTCTTTCTCGTCATCATTGATTTTACTGGGCAATTTTGCTAAAGATGGTCTAAAAAATAGAGTATATTTTTATATTATGATTTAAGGCTATTTAAATAATGTAATATTTTTAATAATAGGTGCTTACAGGTATTTTTACCAGGGACTTCTATTGGTGAAAATTCAAAGTATCAATGCAAACAAATGTTAAGCAATATGACCTAACTGTTAAATTTAATGGTTATGACATTTCTCTACATTAGAAAAAAAAAAAACAGTTTTTCATTTAGCATTATTGAGTTATTCAATGTACACAGACACTCATTACGTAAAGCTCAAAATAGCATTTTTGATATTCATTACTTTTGCTGTTTGATTAGAAGAAATCCGCTTCTCTAACACACATTTAGAAACTTATTGTGATGCTGCTCTGCAGAATCCCTGTTGTTGGTTTTACTTTTATTCATTTTGTCAGAGACAAAAGTTGGCCTAAAGGGCTAAAACAGTTCTAAAACAATGCTTTGCAATTCTTATTGGACGAAAACTCTCAAAGAACTTTTGGACAGCTTAGTAATTGATGAATCAACTGTTTCCAGATGTTTACATGTGATGGGTAAGATTCAAAATGAGGGAAAATGGCTATCACACAAATTTGCTATTTTGAATTGCTTCAAAATTGTGGTTTCATTGCTTGCCAGGCATTGCTTGCCTGTTTGACAATCCCAAGCGCAAAAAGTCATGGGTTAGTTTAGGGGAGCCATCTAGAGGCACTGAAGCAGAATATAATGGACATAAAGTATTGCTAAGCATATATTGGCATAAGCAAGGTGTAGTGTCACACTAGATAATAGACTGAACCGGAACCATCATGTGTTTCCGGATGGATAAAGCTCCCAAGTGCTCATGGGTTTGCAAATGCAGTGGGTAGAATCAGGGGCATCAATCCTTAAATGGTCATGGTCTATTAGCTGTACGTAGCAGTCATTAGGCTGATGATTTCATATACAGCCCTATTATGTTGGCACAAAGCTAAAATAGGTAGATCCAGAACAAAACTGGAGAAGCTAAAAAGACTGGCCTCTTTAATAATAACAGGTGCTATAAGAACAATTGCTACTCCTACAATGGAGCTAATGCTAAATTTAGAGCTAGAATCTTAGGCCCGGTTTTCACAGGTCCAGGTACTGACCACCCACTGTACACAACTGTACATTCTGCTGTCTATACAGTTCCTGACGTGTTCTCACTACTGGGTCTGCATTGGGAGGCAGCAGTATACAGCTACTGTGTTACTAGATCTGGCTTGAGTTTCTGACCCATTGCGTTTTCACGAGGCCAGCAAAATGGCTGATCAGTGCAATATAATTCGAAAAAATATACGACTATTGGCATACATACAACCTTGGTGAACATTTGATGGAAATTCTCAAAAGCCAAAAGAGAAAAAAGAAGAAAATATGGACAAGGTGTTGGTTACAGAAGAAAAATATTGGAGAAACTTCTATGATCATGACAGAACTGCACACTCACGATAAATATGAATTTTAAAAAATACCTAGAATGACACCCTGCCAATTTGATGTTCTTTTGCAGTTTATTTCCTCAAAAATTCAACGCAATGATACCTTTATACGAGAAGCTATACCAGCAAGAGTAAAAAAATGACTGCCCAAGCGTCCATTGTCCTTCAGCACTCACTGGCCACTGTCTAATTGCGTTTCTATGGAGCGAGTTGCGACCCAGTACCTGTCCTTGTGGGAATGGGGAAGGTCAGTGCTTTAGGCTATAAAATCACTGCATCGGCTCAACAAACAGCAAATAATCCCAGTGTTAAATCATTTTGGGTCATGGGAATAGTTATATCAAATTTAATGTGACCACATAATTACTATGAAGTCGGACATTCAAACTCGAAAAATTTTTAACAATAAATTTTAATGTAAAACTTTACAAATCCTACAATGGCATCAATAGCTATACAGATTGCTTAGCTATAGCACTCAATCAACTTAAGAAGCACAACAGTGCCAGTGTCGAATGGATACTTGGGCACTCCGGCATACATGTAATACCTAGAATCAGAAAACAAACTGTTTTGTGAGCAAGAGTAAACTGCTATTAAACCTGGATGGGGACTCACTCAAGAAAATTGCAGCAATCTACACAGGCTACTGTAAACTTAATAGTCATATGTACAAACTCGGGCTGGCTTACCACATCACCAGCTTGTGCGATAGGTTTATTAGCCAAAGATAAGACCGTATTATGAATCCCAGGGAGGTTCGTGGTGGACTGATGATGTGAAAAATAAGGTTCAAGAAAAGAAAAAAGCATGGAGGGACTTCCTCAGCCAGAGAACACCTACAGCCTATGAAAAGTACAAGGAAGAAGGTAGGATTCCAAGATGGCAATTCTTCAAGCCAAGCAAAAATCATAAGAAGATTTTGGTCACATAATCGAGGAAAAAGCAAAAAAGAACCAAAAGATCTTCTACAAAGTCATCAAAGGGATGAGGAAGGAAAGATCGGATTCACTCAAAGGAATCAAGGATAAGGAAGGAAGGATTTTATGGCAGGAAAAAGATATAATGGAGAGATGGAGAGAGTATTTCAAGGAGCTGCTGGAGGGGAGAGACGTTAGTCCAGATAAGACCCATAATGTGGGGGTGGATTATGTAGAAGAAGACGATTTCATCAGCGAGGAAGAACTGCAGGAAGCTATCTCTGAGATGAAGCTGGGCAAGTCTGAAGGGCTGGACAAAATAACTCCCGAAATGATAAGGTATATGGGCAGCAAAGGTGAAGAAATGTCTGCTTTGTGGATTTAGAAAAGGCATTTGACAGAGTAAAAACTGAGGATATAGAGCGAGCTCTGTCAGAAAAGCGAGTGGATATTGGCACGATTCTGGCAGTCAGGAGTCTCTACCGAAAAACAAGAAACATTATAAGGGCTGGCAACCACACCTCAAAGGAGTTTGAGACGATGCAGGAAATACGCCAGGGGATGAACTGCTAAAACTCAATGAAACTGTTACTCTATATGTCTTCTGAAGGTCAATTAAACCGATTGAAAGATGCATTTTTGCAAAAATTACGAGAAAAAAAACAGTAACAGGCGCAAAGTCATACTCTGGCATGACAATGCTCGGCCACACGTTGCAAGAGTTATGAAGAATACACTGTTGCAACTTGAATTAGAAGTTCTACCGCACCCAGCATACTCACCAGACATAGAGCCCTTCTGGAAATGACTATATAAATCATTGCAGTACCAGGGAAGAATTACAGAATTTATAGTAATGTGAAGAGATACAGAGAGCAAGATAAAATTATAATAGAATTGTGTATGGATTTTGGAGTAACCGATGATAACGGGGATATTTAAAAAAGATGGGTAGTTGACAGTTATTAGTTTGACAAGTCACCGACCAGACCAGGCACTCGCTATTAAGTTGATACGTATTTTAATAATATTTCTATCATATCCTTCTCCTTTTCCATTCCTTCACACCCATTTCTCCCCTCAACTATAATGACATTCATTATATTTTGTAATAGAATCATTAAATTTCTTCTCTTTCTTTATACTATTCTTCGTATATTACTATTTGTCACATTATTATTTCTCATCATTTTTTATCATTATAATTATTATTGATCATTTTATCATAAAATCTATAAAATTCTTCTATAAATAAAAATCAAAATTTGTGTTAGTATAAATTCATATTTATATAACTTTTGAATATGAAAAAAGGTAAACATTTTTATATCATTACCTGTAATTTAACTATACTTTCCATTCTTATTATGTCTCACCTGTTTTACACTATGTATCTTACTCTTTCTCACTAGTTATTTCATAATTTACCTTACTCTCTGTACCTCTTTACATTATTATCAATTCTGTACACTATTTCTGTTATCCATACATAATTCTATTATAATTTTATCTTACTCTCTGTATCTCTTCACATTACTATAAAGTCTGTAATTCTTCCTTGGTACTGCAATAATTTATATAGTTATTTTATGTTTCATTCTTAGCCCTGAAGATGGCCTACATCGTAGGCCAAAAAGTTGGCTCAATTAAAAAAATAGTACATATTTTTTAATTGAGCCAACTTTAATAATGTATAAATTTATGAGTAAAAATATTTAAATTAAATAAAAATAGACTTATAAGAAAAGAAAATTGAAAATGACTTAATAAGTTGAAACGTATTTTTAAATAAAGAAAAAAATTTTTGACTGGAAAAAGGTTTTTTACTCACTTGAATGAATGATTAAAAAATGAGTTTCACTTATTTTGTGTTACCTTTGACTGCATCCCCTGACCAATTGAATTCATCATTAGAATTATCCAGTCAACTATTTTCGACTCAAAAAATTATTAATTTAGAAACTATTGGCATCATAGAACACATAGCTAATAGGATATTCTTGTTGTTTGAAAAATAGATAGATGTCAGAAAACAAAGGATATATATTACTTTTTGTGCTTACTTATTTTCATTTAACATATAAAGATTGGAGAAGAAGCAAGACTATATGTTCTATATCTATCTAAAAAAAAATCATGTCTGATATCAATCATGATTGCATCTCAAGTAACGGAAATTGTTCATATGCTACCATTAAAATAATGAATGAATAATAAATATATTAACATAACACAATACGAACAAAATGGGTGTCATTGGTTCTGCGCTGCAACTATCTTCATAAATAACACTTATTTTTATATTTTGCAAAGGTTCAACCAGATCAAAATCCATGCAACTTTCATTCCCTGAAGCTTCTTCTAAACTCCATGACCATTGTTCAGGAGGCTGATGTATGATTTTTCTACAAAGAAAAAATGACATGTTACAAATAAAACATTAAATAAAAACAATACATACTTTGTCTAGGGGTGGATTTACACAAGCACATTGTTCAATAACAAGAAACATATATGCTGAATGTGTAAGTAACAAGTGTTGTGACAAGTGAGTTATAAGGTTGTTCCTTAGTGTATTGGAGTTAATCGAAATCATATATATTATATCTTTTCTTTTCAAATAAAATACTTAAAAAAAATTATAACATCTAATAATAAAATGAAAGAAATAAATTATAATGATATATAATGACGAAAGTCAACAAGGTCCAAAAATATAAGTAATGTTTAATGAACGTTCTCCCCGTGTATACATCGCAAATTGCGAGAACACTGAGATATAGGATCAGTGAAAAAAAGGATATGTCTGACCGAGAAGCGAACCAGGATGGCTGAGGTGGCTAAGCACCACGACGGAAAGGCGGGAGACCTGGGTTCGAGTCCCGGTCCTGGTCATATCTTTTCTTATCAAATAAAATATTCATAACATATTGCTATAGGTATGATTGAGTTTCTTATTCCACAGAGCTTTCTATAATTTGTTCTTTGATAGAAAAAAACAACATGAACAGCATTTTGGAGGTCGTTTAATACATGACAAACCCAACTTTCAAGCTCTTTCACCTTCTCAATCGCCTTGAGATGGTCATTAGCGGATGATTTGTTGACTTCAAGTTTCCCTGCCAGTTCTCGAACAGTTTTTCTGGGATTTTCTTCCACCAAAGCTTGTCTTCTTTGATTTCAAGGCTCAAGTCTCCCTCTCGAAACCTTTTGAGCCACTGTTGAACAGTTCACTCACTTATACTGCCTTCGCCCCAGACTTAGTTGATATTTCTGGCTGTTTGGGCCCCGTTCCAGCCGAGTTTAAACTCGTAAAACAAAAATATGGGAAAATCACGCTTTGAAATTTTAGTAAAGACTGAATTATTTTCAAGTAGCAAAATCTTGCTGGGTTAAAACAACATTTTTTTTTTAAAGTGTGTTAATATTACTTAAGATTTTATATTACTCCATAATATAAAGTAAAAAGTTAATAATAGCAGCTAAAGAAATGAATTTCAGATCTCTCACCAATACCAAAAACATTTAGATTTTATGTATGAGTACATTTATATATATACAGTAGAACCTCGATTATCCGTCAAGGTAGGGGACCAAGATGGTAAATAGACGGATATGGGAGTGAGTCATATGTCTCATATATATATATATATATATATATATATATATATATATATATATAAAACACACACACATAAATTGAACAATATCTTTCAAACATTCGACATTATATATGTACTCGTAACTTATTTATGTACTAATAAGGTATATATATGTAGTGAAATTTTTTTTTTAAATTATAATAATTACGTACATCGATGGCTAAAAGCACAATCATTGTATGTCCAATTTTTCCCTCTTGAAAAAATATCAATTTAAAGGTGGAGTTAAGCTCTTTCCTTGTGCACAAACGTAGTATGCCCATTAATCATTATAATGATTATATAGAAAGGATATACTCTAGGGGTGTCCCCGCACGTTTTATATCATTAACTGTCGTCCGAGGAATATCATAGATTTTTACTAAGATTAAAGCACTTTCACTTTTTAGTAAACGTTTTACAATATCAAACTTAGTAGCGAGATCTAAACTCTTCCTTTGTCTTTTTTTCCAACATTATTATACGTACCTTTAAGAAAACGACAAGTACCCGCAAGACAAGAATGAAGACTGAAGGTAGTTCTACTGCGCAAAGCTACATTAGGTAGAGATGAGGGGATAATTAATTTCTGAGAAGAACATTTCTGTAATAGAAAATGTGCGAGGAAGCCTAGGTTTTGAGTAAACAACAGATTATAGGAAACAAAGTTGTCAAGACACAACAATTGATTCTAAGCCGGCGTCTATGACTAGCAACCAAACAATATATATACATCTTTTTTTCTCAAACTGAGGTGACGGTTAACAGAGAGTGACGGACAATAGAGGTTTTGCTGTACATATATACTCATACATTTTAACCTTTATATTTACCATGCTTTGCAATTTTTATCATTTATTAATTTTCAATTGCCTGTACTCACCATACTTTTTTTTTATTTATATTTACCATGTTTAAAATATTTTTGTACCACTTTTTAATTCTCAATTGTCTGTATTTTGCGTATAGCCCTGAAGAAGACCTACAAAGTAGGTCGAAACGTTGGCTACTTAATAAACATTTCTCCAATTATAAGAGAAATTCATTGACCTCTACCCGGCCAACTTTCTTCCACATATATTATCAAGGTCAACTATTATCATTCAATATAAAAATATATTTTTATTTCAAAGTTTCATTGTATATAGTATTGTTATCCCCAGAAGGGGTAATTGTTGCATGTGATTACTTGTGGAATAATGCCCCCATGGGTTACCATCAAATCTCTAAATATCACAATAATAAAGTTCAAATCTCTAAATGTACAGCTGGGAAAGTAAAAGGGCTGTACAGAATTCCTCCTCACACTGCATAGACGTTTCAAGAGAACAAAATATGATGATGATGATAGTATTGTTAATTATACTCTTATATTTTTATTACTAATTTTTTGTAACTACTATATACAACAATTTTATTATTTATTGCGAATGGACCCAGGAGGATCATGCAAAGCATTCTGACATAATTTTTTCCGTCCTTCCTTCATCTTTTCTCTCATATGTCCATTTTGTTCCTGGTTTCTTCAATTCTTCCTTCTCTGACATTACTATCCACTTTTCCACCTTGTTTCCAAACATTTTTTTGTCTATAACATCAACTATTTTTTATTATATATTTTTTTAAATATTACTTTTTATCTTTTTCTTATGCTATTATTGTTTATCTAACTAATTTATTTCCATTATTTTTTATCTTGTTTATTTAACATTGCAATGTGGGTTAAAACAATTTCCAATAAATAGCTCCTTATTATTTAAAATTTTTACTTAAACCTGGACCATCATCTCCTTGACATAGTTTTATTCCTCAAAAATTTTATTTGATACTTCCGGTTTGTTTATAGAAGTCAGGAATGTTCCATTTTGAGATAAGGCCCTAAACTACTTCCAAGAGTGAATCCATGGTACTGTTAATAACCAGATTACCACAATATTCAAACAAAAATTTTAAAGAGATATGTGAAAACTGAAATGTTTAATTTCTCCATTACTGTGAATGTATGAAGAGTTCTTTAGGAATGAAAAGTGAATATTAATTTTGTTTCTCTGTAAAAAAAAAATGTTTTTATTCCGCTTTACATTGCATATGGTCTGAATTTTCTCAGCACAATGCAAAAAATAAAGTAAAATTTGTACTTTTGTATCAGCCAGTACCCAAGAAACCTACAATCTTATCTTGTGTAACCTCTTTTTATCACTCGCATCATTTGAGTTATCTGTGTGTGAGCTATTAAATTGCTTTTATCTTGTTAATTTTTATTAGTATCTACTAAAATTTCTGTACTGTTTATTATATTAAATTTTATATTTTTGTCTTATGTCTTTTGTTATTGCCTTTTTAAAATGAACAGAATAACACTTTTAGTATAGCTTTAAAAGCTAAAGTTAGTAGTCTTTAAAAGAAAAAGTTGGGAAATAATTCCAGAAGTTTGGAATAATTCCAAATATGAAATTATGTGAAAAAGGTTATCAAATGGACAGAAATGGAGAATTTTTCATCTTAAGTGTAGGTGAAACATTTATGTAAGGAGAGGAATGTGGTTGAGGCGTCTAGAATCACCATTTAATTATTACATCAATATATTTAAATATCCATTAATATCAATAAGAAGGAAGGTGTTATCAGTATTAGAATTATTAGAGTTCAGGTTATATATATATATATATATATATATATATATATATACAATAAATATATATAATGGTGGATGACAGTCCCAGGAGACTGGGTAATACACCAATACCCAAAAATCTGACCAAGCTTATTATTAGAAGTTGAGACACCAGTTGTAAAAAAATTCTATAAGATTTTAGTAAGCACCTATTTATGATAATAAATGGATAATTTTATGAATTTAATCATTTGTATTAATCAATGGTAATAACTGTATTTATTTAACTTATTTATAAAAAAGAAGTCAAGGTCTTCGAGATTAGGGTAGTATGAAGAATATTGTGCCTGAAAAAGGATGAACCCACGAAAGAATTAATTCAATCAACTCTAGTTATGAATGCTTATGAATACATCGTAACATGGTTATCCATGAAGAAATTTTATTAACCAAATAGTTTTTTCACAAGTATTAATATGTTTACCAATTCTGGCCTTGTAACCTACTATATCAACAAATTAACAACAATAATAATTTTAAATCAATAAGTAGAGGAAAATAACTTACTTAAGTTTTTTTTGTTTTATCCTTTTCTTTGTTCTAACCTACCAGAAAAAATAAAATAGAAATCAACAGAATATAATACATTGATCATATAAATTATTTAAAAAATAAAATAGTAAAAAAAGAAAAATATTAACATGATAAAATCAGTAATAAATTCTATGCAAATGATTGATTAGATTTTATAACTAATATAACACAGAAATTGATTGACATTTAAAGCCAAAGGAAACAACACATTGGTATGTTTATTAAATAAGAGATGACAAAATTCCATGGTATTATCTAAATATCAATAGAATTTTTACTTTCACAAAATTAATATAGAAAGAGTGCGGATAAGGTTTTTTATGATATACATTAAACAGTAATGAGAAAAATGTACTTTAGGGCCACTATTCATTATATAATAATTGTAAAATATTTTACGATTCTAGTAAGAAGTGATTTACTTTTTTAAAAATTCAATGCTAAAAAAATATACATATGCTATTATTTAATGTAATAATTAATTTCATTCAAATAAACAAAGATCATGTACACAAGCACCTCAAGAAGGAATGTACTATTAGAAGAACAAGCCCAGAAACGGTTGAGATATATATATATATATATATATATATATATATATATATATATATATACATATACACACACAAACACACACTATGTTTTAATTTCTTGAGTTTCAGTTTCTTTTTTATTCATAGCATTCCTCAGGCGACGTTTCGAGACCAGGCTGTTTCTCATAATCATGCCCTAACAGTGAAAAATGAGATATTTTAAAATAAAGCCACTAAACAGCACACTCAAATAAAACAAAAATGACCCATTTAAGATTTAATCAGATATTGCGTAATTAAAATTTCAAAAATGCATCTCCCTATCACCGTCCAGCTACCTCATACTATGTATATCACATGCCTTCTCTGTACTGATCAGCGGTCAAGTAATCCGTTTCCAGGGGACTGTGGCTTTATTTACTTCCTATATTCGACCATCTAAATCATTACCTCATTCTGAATTAATTAAATTCGCGTAACATGAGCTCAGACCTTGAACATCAGGTTTTTTGTTTATAGCACGATTTTTATATCTCTCTATAGCTATCATTTCTTTTAAAGTTATTTCTCACCTGGTGTATCACCTTAGGTTCATCAAATTTAAATGCATGTTTTGTATCTCTAAAGTGTGTATTGAGAGCTGTCTGATCTGGTTTATTAGGGTTTTTTTTCTATTGCATCACAACTATATTTGTGTTGGTACACTCTGCGTTTTAAGTATTGCTCTGTTGTTCCAAAATATGATTTACCGCATTTATCCTCACACTGTATTTCATACACGACATTTGATTTTAGTTCTAATTTATCTCAATCTTTTGTTTTTGTAAATAATCTTGACACTGTGGCTATGTTTTTGAAAATAATTGCGGAGTCAATGTTGCTTTTATTACCAGTGAGTGCTTTATCTAATCTTTCTGAAAGTGTTGGTACACATGGTATTTTTTATATAGTATTTTTTTATATTATTTTCTGGATTAGTTTCACTTGGGTTTCACAGGTTTCGGTCGGAAGGTATTTTTGTTGTTTTTAGCAAATTACAAAGGAGGCTGTGTGGATAACCATTTTGTAATAAGAGATCTACTACTCTGTTTTCAGCTGTTTTTTGGTATATTGGAGATGATAGTTTTCTCATACGTATTTATGATTTTTTGATGAAATTCAAATAAATCTTTAAGGTTGTATTTATTTGTAGACAAGTGATTCAACAAATCTGCCAAGAATTTTGAAAGTTCATAAGTCGGTGAATGATACAATGTGAATGATACAATGGGTCTGACTGGATTTCCTTGTTTATGATTTTTTATAACTGAATATAATTTTGGAGAAGTCGAGGAATTAGTTATGGATTTTTTGTATGTTTTAATATCAATGTAATTGTTCTTCTTTAATAATCCTAGAATTTTGTTTTTATCTGTCATCAATTTATGTGTAGGATTGGAACCCACTTTTTCATAAGTTTGGATATCATTTAGTAATAACTCAGTTTTTTTTATATATTCATCTTTGATGATTGCGACAGTTTGGTTTGTTTTATACATTTTTTGTGATTATTGTATTAGGTTGTGTTTTTAAAAATTGTTTGTTTTTTTTGTTCTATTTTTGTATGCTAAAATCTTTATTGTTGTTGTTATTATTGTTAGGTTTTTGTAATTTGTAAATATATTTACGCATTTTTCTCTTATTTCATCACGATCTGTTTCTTCTACACTATTCTGTATTATATATTCAAGGTCACTAATGATAGACGCTATGGGCAATTGATTTGGTTCATAATTTATACAATATTTAGGTCCGAGAGATAAAAACTGTTTCACGTCTATTGGAAATACTGTATTAGCAAGATTAACGAACCACTTATCATTTCCTAAATTACCCGATTCTTTTATATTTATTTTTGATATCTTTTTTATTTGGTTTTCTTTTATTTGTTTGAATGTTTTTTCTAGCGTATTATTGATTGTACCATAAAAAATTTCGCAGATATTTTGTGGTATTATTTTAATCAATTCAGTTTTGTAGCCTTCAATGTCTTTACTTAGTTTGTCTACTTTAAATATTGCACTTTTTATTTCAATACTCAGAATACTTTTTTTAAACCTATAAAGGGTTCTATTAAATTCTATTTGATATTTTTTCTCAATTTTACAAGTTTTACTTATATGCTTGAATGTATTATCAATGTGTGGTGGTAGCAGTTTTTCTGACCGGCATCTTAATAAAAATGTTCTATTATTTTTAGCGGTGGCTAGTTTTTAATGTGTGTTTTGCCAACCCTGCATCAGTGAGCATGTATGTGTACCGTGTGTCCGTTTAATGTCTTCGTAAAATCCCATTTCTTAGTAAATAACTTTAGACCTTCAATGCACACTCCCTATGTGCAACCCTCTTTTTCACTTCTCCTAATTCAGAAAATAATATTAAAAAATACCACAGAATACCATATGTACCAACACTTTCAGAAAGATTAGCAAAAGCATTCACTGGTAATAAAAGCAACATTGACTCCACAATTACTTTCAAAAACATAGCCACAGTGTCAAGATTATTTACAAAAACAAAAGATTCAGATAAATTAGAACTAAAATCAAACGTCGTGTATGAAATACAGTGTGAGGATAAATGCAGTAAATCATATTTTGGAACAACAGAGCAATACTTAAAACGCAGAGTGTACCAACACAAATATAGTTGTGATGCAATAGAAAAAAAACCCTAATAAACCAGATCAGACTGCTCTCAATACACACTTTAGAGATACAAAACATGCATTTAAATTTGATGAACCTAAGGTGATACACCAGGTGAGAAATAACTTTAAAAGAAATATGAAAGAAATGATAGCTATAGAGAGATATAAAAATCGTGCTATAAACAAAAAATCTGATGTTCATGTTACGCGAATTTAATTAATTCAGAATGTGGTAATGATTTAGATGGTCGAATATAGGAAGTAAATAAAGCCGCAGTCCCCTGGAAACGGATTACTTGACCGCTGATCAGTACAGAAAATAGATTGCCGTTGATCATACTATGTATATCAGAACATAGAAGGCATGTTGTGATAAACATAGTATGAGGTAGATGGACGGTGATAGGGAGATGCATTTTTGAAATTATAAGTACACAATATCTGATTACATCTTAAACAGGTCATTTTTGTTTTGTTTGAGGGTGCTGTTTAATGGTTTTATTTTAAAATATCTCATTTTTCACTGTTAGGACATGATTATGAGACAAAGCCTGGTCTCGAAACGTCGCCTGAGGAATGCTATGAATAAAAAAGAAACTGAAACTCAAGAAATTGAAACATAGAATTTATATAACAGTCGAGAGAATTAAAAAAAGATTATATATATATGTATACATATATACACATACATACATATAAATATAAACATATTTACCTTTGCTAAATTAGCATGCTCTTTGTTTCTTCTAGGAATCTCCTGAGGAGGACTGTTTTCTATTCCTTCACCAAGTTTGACTTCTTTTTTACTTTGATCATTCAGTTCCTCATTTTGCATTTTCCTTTCTGTAGTTGGATTCTTCTGGTTGTTCATAGAACAACATGAACTATCTTTCTCTTTAGCCAATGTTTTTTTTGTTGATGTTTTTAATTCACAAGGAAGCTTGTTCCTAATAAATTAGATATATTTATACACACACACACTTATATATATATATATATATATATATATATATATATATATATATATATATATATATATGTATATTTATATATATATATATATTTATATACATAGACACACACACAAACACACAGGGTGTTAATACGAATGTTAATGTTTAGATTTAATGAATAAAGTGGTTAAAACAAATAGAATCAATTTTATTTATTTATTACGTCTAAATAATTCATAACAATGAAAATCTTTAGTTATAAATATCTCCCGAAGAAAGCATTTTCTGACATACCTCCATAGGAAAATTATTTGTTGTTTTGAGGTCCTTAGTTTAAACTTTCAGATTGGTTACTTGACCCTGAAATACCCTGTGTATGTGTGTATGTATGTATGTATCTATCTATCTATCTATCTATCTATCTATCTATCTATCTATCTATCTATCTATATATATATATATATATATATATATATATATATATATATATATATATATGTATATAAAGAAACAAAGAAAGATAAAAAATAAAAGTACTGACTAGAAATAATATGAATAAATAAAATTAAAAATGTATAAGTAAGTTAGGAAGATATTTAGGGCTGTATAGAGCCATAATCTGTAAGGCTCAGAAACTTGGATTAAAGTTCTTTGTGTTTGAGTATAAAATAATCCTTTAGAAGATATTTTGAGGAGTGCTTGTGGATAAATCTAGATTGTAGCACTGATATAGATGCATAAAATTCATTTGGTCTTGATGAAAAAAAAAAAAAAAATTAAGCCAGTAAAATTACTTATCAATATTTAAGAAACAAATAAAAAACTTACACAGCTGTATTTAAAATGATTTCCATACATTTAGGGTCTAAATCACAAAGTACTTTAATTAATGCAATGCCTCTTCGAAGATCTACATAAATTTCTTTATCCTTCCATTTTCTATAATAAAAACATATTAGTCTCTCATATTTCAATGCTTTATAAAAGGAAAAATCATGAGTGCCATACCTGGAAGAAAAAATATTGTATTCTAACTTTAGTTCTGATAGATCAGAACATGAGTCAATGATGTGATTATCTCTAGCATTCATAGAACTAAAATATGCATCCACTGATGGATCACACATGGCAACATATAACTCTCTCGTCATTTTGTTGACATGTTGAAATACCTAAAATGAACAAATAAAGTAATTAGTTTTAAAAGTAGACAATCAACTAACTTTTTAATATTTTCTGAAAAAGTTATGGGATTTTTTTCAAATGGGGAAAGAAATTATGAAGCCCATAACTGATTTGCCCTTGAAGCAATCATGCCTAATATACTTTAAAAAAAAAAAAAGATAGATTTCCTACCCTCCCCCCCCATACACAATAGATACAAAGATCATTTTCACAATTTTCTATTTTATATTTCATAAACAGAGCCAAAACTTGGCATGACTAAGTCAGGAAGAGTGAATATTCCCAGCAAAGACTGAGGAAGTGAGAAATAAATATTAATAATAATCCATGTGGAGTTGCTAGCATCCTATCAGGTACCCCCAAGGGGACAAAAAGGGGAAAGTTCACTAGATATGGCTGGGACTAGGAAAAAAAATACCTTGGGTGGACCAAAACTTATCCGTATTTCCTTATATCTTTAGAAAACCATGGTTAGCACATATAAACATAGCAAAATACACGATAGAACATGTATTAGATGTTAGATATATAATAATTAAAATACATATACACTAAATTTTAATGAATATTACCTCATTTATAGCTTTTTCTTCCCACGATGAAGATTTACACATTTCTATTAAGGGCAAATAAATTTCTCTTAGCGAGGTAAAATATCGCGATCTTCCTAAATATGCTAATCTAGGATGATTTCCTTTTATTTCTTGCACCAATTCTACAGTTGAGATGATTTTTTTTTGTTCACCCTTTTCTATTTCATTGGTGTTATCTTCTGAACTTCTGTGTTTGCTTATATTTGGTTTCGACGGAGGGAAATCATTTACACTTTCAAGTGCTAAACCAGAAACAGACAAAGCTTTATAAAGAGATTTTGCTTTTTGAGGACTCTCAGCCTCAGAATCAGAATCAGAATCGCTATCATTTGTAATGTCTATGACATTAGACATAATCTCACCAAAGGATTCTCTTTGTACCTTCCAGATATGGTACAAATTTAATGGTTCGCATGAAGAATCATCAGCAGGCATTTCACTAATGTCTAAAACAACAAAAACAATTATATATGATTGGATTACAAATATTACATAATTGAATTACAAATATTATATAATTGGCATGTATATACAAGTAGTTTCTTTCTTCATCAACAGTTTCTTTATAAATAAGCGTTGATTTAGTATAAAAAATTGGAAGGCAAATTAATTGTTTATATACTTATGTCCTAATATAGTCCAATACTCACATAAGAACAGGTTCTCTTGCAATCAGTGTTGGGTATTATTTGAATAGATTTTTAGTTAGATGAATTGAATGAATGAAATAAATTATTTTTTATCTAACTACACTACATCAATAAAAACCACTTTACATGATAATACCTCAAATCATAAAATTAATAATCCTCAGAAGACTGACCTGCCACAGGATATTCGTATCTTATTAACAGAAAAACGCAGAGCAAGATCGAAGTGGCATAGAACTCGGTACCCAGCAGATAAATCTATCTATTACATTACTAAACTGACTAACTAACTAAAAACAGAAATTTGAAAATTCAAAATTCATAAGTTAACGAACCTAACGGAAAATCTACAACTACTGACAAATCATTAAGTATGACCACCAAAATGATCCTTCACTTTGGAGAATTTAAAATGATCCAAAATGAAGAATTCAACCATCCACTCCTCACTGAATCCAATGACTGGACAAGATCTGACGAAGAAAAAGCATAGTTATACGGCCAATTCCTTTCCAAAACTTTCAACCACATCCTGATATTATGAATCCAACTCATCATGAATATATAAATCATAGAATATATAATACAGAGTTAAATACTCCTCTTCAAATGACCCTTCCTTCCAAAGCATTCCATCCTATAGAAAGATATACTATTATTCACAGATTACCTTCTCGCAAAACTCCTGGACATGACCTCATCACGATCCACATCTTCCTAGAAAAACTATTCTATTCCTCATCGACATATGTAATGCTGTACTCCGCACCACATATTTTCCTAACCTCTGGAAATTATCCATCATAAAAATGATACCTAAACCTAAAAAAAAACCCGAATACCCTTCCTCTTACCGTTCTATCTCATTTTTATCATGTATGGGTAAAGCTCATATGCTGTATGGGTAAATCCTGAAATGATAGTACCCCATCCTGGATGCAAACCACATTATCCCAGATCACCAGTTTGGATTCAGAACATCCCACTCCACTATCCAGCAATGTCATCGTGTGGTGGATGGTGTTTCCTCAGCTTTGGAATGTGGATTGTATTGTCCGGCGGTCTCCCTTGATGTTGAACAGGCTTTTGACCGAGTCTGGCACCCCGGGTTGCTTTGCAAACTCCGTAAATTCCTACCTCCTACTTATACTTTCTCAGTCTCCAATCCCATCTCTCCAACAGGTCATTCACAGTAAATCATAATAATGTCTATTCATCCCTCTTTCCTCAATCTGTGGGCATTCCTCAAGGCAGTATCCTCGGCCCAATCCTCTACACAGTTTATACAGCTGACGTCCCAACTCATCCTAATACTATCCTTACCACGTATGCGGCTGAAACATGTCTATTATCAGTCAACACAGATTCACTGATAGCATCATGTACTTTTCAATCCCATATCACTGACCTTGAAAAATGGTGTCAACACTGGAGGATTAAAATAAATTCCCACAAATCCCCTTTACCCTTCATTGTGAACCAACAACTTCCCGTCCTCCTATATTGTTTAATAATATCCCACTGATTCCTGTAGAACAGGTCCGGTACTTAGGACTACACCTTGACAAACCCTTAACTTGGAATCCTCATACTAGAATGAAAGGACAAGAAACAGCTCACCATTTCAGGCTACTTCTACATTTACTAGACCAACGCTCTAAGCTCCCAATTAATGACAAAAGACTCATATACATGACAATCATTAGATCCATCTGGACTTAAGAAGTAGAGCTTTGGTGCTCCACTAAGCCATTGAATTCGTCTCATATTCAGTCCTTACAATCAAAAATCATTCTTAAAACCCTCAATGCTCCTTACTTAGTTACGAACAAAGCAATCCATAATGACCTTAATGTCAATGATATCAATCTTTTCATGACAAACTTAATTTCCACTCAAACCCACTAGTTTCAAACCTAGCAACCTCTTTAATTCCTGATAATCTTCCGAGGCATCTGAAAAGAAGATGGCCTCGCGACCTTCTAGTTGAACTTTTTATATCAGTACTCCCACTGGGTATTTTCTCTACTTGCCTTTATCTAGGGGCATCTTTTATTATATTTACTTGATGTATTCAATATACAGTTGTAAATTTCAATAAATACATTTAAAAAATATATATATATTTTTTATTTAATATAATATTATAAAATGTGATCAGAAAGTTATTCATTAATTGTGTATTTGTTATTTTATATATGATCTCCACTTTACAAAGGTTTGTTATCGAAAATAAACAAAAAAATTGAAAAAAAACACATAACTAAAGCTCAGATTCACATTTATTGCACTTTTTTTTCCTTCTTGAAATTCAAAAGGAAATTTATTTTTACTTAATTGAGGTATCTAGATTGAGCAGGTTTTATTTTTCACAAAATTGCAAACTTTTAAATTGTACATTTTATAGTAACATAGCTAATTGAATATAGTCATAACTGAACAACTTATTAATTGTTTTAAGATATAAACATAAAAAATAAAAAAAAATTACAAAGGAAAGTTTCATTATGTAATATGTGAAGCTTATAACATGAGGAGAAATAAGGTGTGTGTGTGTGTGTGTGTGTATATATATATTTCTTCCGGTTGTCTCTACAGAACTTGTAGATCTTCGGCTGCCTTTACCAGCCTTCGCCACCTCTGTCTATCCTGGGCCACTGATTTCCAGTCTGCAACATGAAGCTCCGCAGCATCTTTGTTGATCCTGTCTATCCATCTGGTCTTTGGCCTCCTACGTTGTTGTATCTTGATCTCGTTTTCCGCCATGTGTTTAGGAATAGAGAGAGAAGGTGACATACAGGTTATATATTCTAAGTGTTATGTATTAATTCTAATTGAAATAAAGTATGTTTTCTTGTTTTGCCAAACGCGTGTGTTATTTTTCAAATACCGGACATTCCAAACATAATAATTGGCGACGAGGATTAAAACATCGAATAGTTCAGTATTAATGACTGCTATCAAACCGAATCAAGATTCAAAATCGTTTCTAACCTCCGTCTACGAACGTCACTACGTTTTTCATCATACTACAGGTATCTTATTTTTCATTATACATACAGTTTACAATGGATGAGAATCAATTCAAAAGTTTTTTAGAAACGTTCTCGAAAACTACGCCGCTATGAAAAACGTTACCTGTGATAAGAAAAAATCCCAGTTACTTTTGAGTTCAATAGGCCCTATTCAATACAACAATTTGGCCGCATTTCTAGGACCTGAGAGACCGTTGAACTCACTTGATTACAAATCACTTTCAGAGGAATTTTCGAGGATGCTGATGCCCGCTGGGAATGTTGTTGTTTCTCAACATTATTTTCTATCTTGCTACCAACAGGACTGTCAGTCTATTTCTGAATATGTTGCTACGCTACGACGTCATCTGTCAGATTGTGAGTTTCATGTCGAATGCACTGAATCTACGTGTAAGAGAAAAGTCTCGATATCTGAAGTTTTCTTGCGGGCTCAGTTTGTGCGAGGGATCCACGACGATTGGATCCGCGAATTATTATTACAAGCTAATATTACTAAGTTTGATGACATTTTTAAAAAAGCATTGGCATTGGAAGCTTCGCGAATTCAAAGTAAGGAAATGAGTAGCATGAGCTCCTCCCTGGCTCTCACATCGGGATTTTCATCCAACTTAAGTGATGTTAACGAAGTTTCACGTCGTTCAAATACAGACAAAGCTGGTTCGCGTCCTCACCACCCCCGGGACACCACTCTAAGCTCGCGTCGTCGTCCTCCATCACATTCGCGGGATTTTTATCGCACATTGGGAATTGAAAATTTATGTTTTCGATGCGGGAAAAATTCTCATAAATCAAATTACTGCCAAATCGACCGAGAAAAACTAAGATGCACTTCATGTTTCGCACAAGGTCATGTTTCAAGAGTGTGTATCAAAACCTTATCTAAATTACCTGTTGATTCTAAGCAAATCAGACATGAATCTGACGAAAGCCACTCTGACCATTCAACCCAGTCTTACGGATGCAATGCTATTACACATGTCTCGTCTAGCGTAGTTGATTTATATGAACTCAATGCCTGCTCAGGGAAGTATATCATAACTGTGTCTCTCAACAGTAAACCTTTCAAAATGGAGGTGGATTCTGGTGCAAAATTCTCTATTCTGCCGGAAGACAAATTACAACAGCTAAACCTCAAAAAAGACCTTTTACCTGCGCATATTAACTTCAGAGCTTTTTCAAAGGACATCGTCCCCTGCAAGGGTAAAATAAACGCAGTAACCTATAAAAACAAACGTATTTTAGCCGACCTGTACATTGTTTCACCTGGCCATGACGCTCTTTTGGGTCGCGACTGGATAAGGAAGCTTGGACTAGAACTTAAACAGATTGATGCAGAGATGTCACTTAAACAAGTTCCTCAGGATTTCACAGATTTCTATGCCTTAAATGAGGTTGGCATTCTTAATGAGTTTCCTGAGGTATTCGAGGAAAAAATTGGGTGTGTCCCAAATTGCAAAATTTCCTTGGCATTGTGGGAAAATGTCAAGCCAATCTACACCAGAGAACGCACAGTACCATTTGCTCTTCATGCTCGAGTGGAACGGGAGCTTGACTCACTTGAAAAATCTGGCATTATTACACCAGTTGCTACGAGTGACTGGGGATCTCCCCTTGTTGTAATTCCAAAACCAGATGGAGGAGTCTGACTTTGTGTCGACTATAAATGTGGTGTAAATGAGCGCTTGGTTTCTGCAAATTTTCCTATTCAACGAGTGGAGGATGTTTTAAGTAGCCTTCGTAATTCCAATTACTTCTGTAAACTCGATTTGTTCAAGGCATACCTGCACCTCCCGGTAGATGAACAAAGCAGCATGATACAAACCATTTCCACCCATAGAGGGACATATAAAATGAACCGACTAAGTTTTGGCATTAAGACTGCCCCGTCAGAGTTTAATAGAACTATTTCTCAAATCCTGGGGGGTCTGCCCAAATGTGCTGTATACTACGATGACATCCTAGTTCACGGATTTTCCTTGGAGGAATATCAAAAAAACTTTCGGCTATGCCTCAGAAGACTGTCAGAGTATGACTTGCACCTTAATAAACACAAGTGTTCGTTTTTCACTACTGAAACTGACTACCTTCGCCATGTCGTTTCGAGGAATGCTATCAGAAAAAATCCTCAAAAGATCCAGGCTGTCTCCGCACTACCACGCCCACAGAATGTCGATGAAGTTCGCAGATTTCTAGGTATGCTTACCTATTATGCAAGATTTATCCCTGATTACTCAACGACTTCATTTCCCTTACTAAATTTGCAAACTAAAGGACACCGTTTCAAGTGGACCAAGCAATGTGAAAATGCCTTCCTTAAACTCAAAGCAGAAATGTGCAGTGACAGAATTTTAGTTCCTTTCGATCCAGTACTGCCTGTTATTTTAACCACAGATGCTAGTCCGGTGGGAGTTGCAGCAATTTTTAGCCATTCTGTAGACAGACATGAAAAACCCATAGCCTATGCATCCCGTGCCCTCACACCGTCAGAAATGAACTACAGTCAACTTGACCGGGAAGCACTAGCTATTGTGTTTGGAGTCTCACGATTCTATAACTATATCTACGGGAAACATTTCTTTTTGGTTTCTGATAATCAGCCACTTTCCCTTCAGTGCTTCAGACTTCAGCCAGACTACTTAGATACGCCTCATTCCTTTCAGGATTTGACTACACAGTTCTATGCAAGAAGAGCAAGGAAAATCAGAATGTGGATTGTTTATCAAGGGCTCCTCTCCCGAATTCGAGTAAGACTGCAGACATTTCAATCAATGATGAGGTGAACCTTATTCATTTTGAATCAGTTTTCCATGTTTCCAGCACTTCAATAACAGCTGAGACCATCGCTGAGGCGACATCGTTGGACTCGGATCTCCAGAAAATCATCAAGGATCTGCAAACGGCATGCCAAGACTCCCCTTACTCTATTTCACATGGAATCCTATTCAGGTTGGATAAAGTGGTTATTCCAAAGCTTCTTAGACCCGCCATATTGAAAGAACTCCATGCCACTCACGTTGGCATTACAAAAATGAAGCAACTGGCTAGAAGGTATGTTTATTGGGAAGGGTTAAATAAGGAAATAGAACACACCGTCCGAGGGTGTTTGGAATGTGCGCCATTAAGAAACAACCCACCAAAAGTCACAGTACACCCATGGGACGACCCGAATGCCAACTGGGAACGCCTTCACGTAGATTACGCCGTGCCAATGAACGGTTTCTACTTTTTCCTGTGCATTGATGCGAAGTCCAAATGGCTGGAAGTTCCGCGTGGTTCGAGACACTCCGACTACTCAAGCGACCATAACCTTATTGGACGATATATTCTCCAATCCCTAACCAGATTTTATCAGACAACGCTTCTATTTTCACGTGTAGTGCTTTCGAACAGTATTGTAAAGATCGAGGGATATCACAACGCTTCATTGCTCCTGGACACCCAGCAACCAATGGACTCGCAGAGCGAAGTGTCCAAACTCTGAAGAGAAGGCTAAAAGCCACAGCAAGCGAACCTGGAACTATGTCTGAGAAAGTGAAAAGAATCCTTTTCCGTTACAGAGCAACCCTCCTTTCATGTGGGTTTTCACCGGCAGAGTTATATCTAAACAGGAAAATGAAGATTAAACTAGACCTTGTTTTTCCAACCAGACAGCAGAAATCGACCAGCTCTACTGATTGCAGGCGATCGTTGAAAAAGGGAGCTAGAGTTCAAGCTCGCCTTTATCAGAACAATAGGGATACTTGGTGTTTCGGAACAATCGTCCAGTGTTTGGGCTCTCGGCATTATTTAATTAAACTTGACTCTGGGCGCACCCTAAAACGCCATATCAATCAACTGATTTCTACCGATGTGCCTGAACCACAGGATATTCCTCAATCTCAGGGAAACAGTGTTACGTCAGGAAGAAGGAACCGCAAAACTCGCCATGTTATGTTCCACGTGCCTCAGCAATTGCCTAAAATGCCACCAATCCTGGACAAATTCAAAAAATCAATTGATGCGACGTGGGAGCAGAACCAAACCCCTACTGCAGACTGGCTACCACCTACACCACAACTGATCCTGGATCGGACTACCACTGCAAATGAACCAGCCGAAGACTTGGGTGTTGTTTTGGACCCGGAACAGAATTTAACTCCAACCACCCAGACTACAGGTAGAAATGAATTAATGCAGCCTTCGCTAGAACATCGCAATGTGACTCCTCGAATTAAAGCTTGCCCTCAAAGAGAAAGACGTCGACCAGCATACCTCAAGGATTATGACTGCAACAACCAAGATAAAGCTGAAGATATTGAATAGTACCTTGCATCATGGCTTTTATATATATATATATATTTTTTTTTTTTTGTATGACACCTTCCTCCCTATTTTTTTTTACTTCTCTATCTTAGTTTGGTTTTTCTTTTCAAGTGGCAGACACCTGCCTCACAGTGCTAGTAGTTTATAAATTTGTTGTACTATTTTGCAGGACATTATCATAGAATGTTCCTTTTTAAAGTGGCGGACGACTGTTGTATCTTGATCTCGTTTTCCGCCATGTGTTTAGGAATAGAGAGAGAAGGTGATATACAGGTTATATATTCTATGTGTTATGTATTAATTCTAATTGAAATAAAGTATGTTTTCTTGTTTTGCCAAACGCGTGTGTTATTTTTCAAATACCGGACATTCCAAACATAATATACGTGGTCTTATGCCAACTACTGTGGCATTAATATTTGTGTAGAGACATCCTGACGGATTACTTCAAGCTACATGCCGCCCACCTTAACCTTCTTGCCTTCATATCATGTGATATCAACTGACCAGTTTCCATGAGCAATTCCTTATTGGTCCTTCTCCTCCAAGAGTTTAGACTCTCATCCCATACCGCTCCAGTTATCGTGCAGAGGATTTTCCTTTCACATCTCTAAATTCTGCTTTCTAGGGTGCTGGTGAGAGCCCATGTCTCACATCCGTAAATCAGAACCGGCTTTATCACACCATTATACACCCTTAATTTTAAATTTCAAGGGATTTCATTACTCTTGAACTAGTGAAGAATGCTCTATTTGCACTTGTTATACGCTGGTCTATCTCAATTAGTTAGTCATTCGTTGAGGTTATAGTGGAGCCAAGGTATTTAAAGTTGTCTACTGTCGGGAACGATCTGCGGTCCAAGCAGATGCAGTTGCTGGGGTGGACTTTACATTACAGCTTACTATCATGTATTTTTTTCTTCATTTACCTGACCTGTAAGTCGATTTGGTCTGCTTCTCTCATCAGCGTCTTATCGAGTCTCTCGATATCCCTTTCATTCCTTCCAAAGACTGCTATATCATCGGTGTAAGCAAGAATTTTATGTTCCATTCCGACGTGCACCCTGCCATTCTCCCTTGATGTTGTTCTCATTACCTTCTCATGGGCTATATTGAACAGTAAAGGTGAGAGTCCGTCTCCCTGCCTCAGGCCAGTTTCAAATTCAAAGCCCTCAATCACATCTCCCTGTATCAGGACTCTGCATCGGGGGTCGTCTGCACATGCCTTAGTGAATCTAACCAAATCCGGGAATACCCAGCTCAGACATGATCTTCCATAACTGTTTCTGTCAACGGAATCATATGCAGCTTTGAAATTGACAAATAAGGCGTGTACATTCTGTTCTACTTACCATCGTCCTTCGAGTACCTGTTTCTGAATTATTATCTTTTTTAGTGTACTCCTCCCTCTTCTAAATCCTGCTATGTTTTAATAATACGGATATATCCGACTAAGCAATATGTTCGTCATTATCTTATAGGCGACCGGAAGGAGAGCTATACCTCTGTAATTCACATACTCTTGCATGGACCCCTTCTTAAGGATAAGGCATATTAGATCTGTTTTCCAAGCCTCTGGTATCTCTTCTTTCTCCCATATCTTCTGGATTAATTCTAATAGTCTCTCTTACCGGTTCTCCCCTATCTTTGAACAACTCTGATGGTAGGCTGTCCAACCCAGGGGCCTATCTTCTTTTAAGCCTGTCGGTAGCTATTTCTACACCCAGAATATCAGGTTTTTCAACCTCTTGTTGGTCAAGGTCCTCCTCTTCATTCATGTGATTCCCTTCGTTTAGAAGTTTCTGGAAATGTTCTTTCCAGATGTTCAACACCTCTATTTTGGATACCGCCAGTTATCCATCTTTCCATCTCATTTGCGTACGTCTCGCTGTATATCCAACCCTTTCCTTCATAATATCTGCATACAGTTCGCAGCCTGCCAGTTATCCTCAATATTTTTTTGTCTTTCCGTTTGGTCCCCTATTTTATGGATTTGCTTCGGTCTCTGATATATTTTGATCCTGATCAGAGAATGGTCCGAATCACAGTTGGCTCCACAATAGCTTCTTATATCTTGGATAAAGCTCCGATATCTGTTATCTATCAACACATGGTCAATTTGGTTTCTAGCCCCTTTCTGGTTTATACATGTACATTTGTGGATGTCCTTGTGCGGGAACATCGTACTACTAACCACTAAGCCCTTACTTTACTTGCTGCCAGACTGATACATCGCATTCCATTGTCATTACTTGTTTCGTGGAGACTTTGGCTGTTGATAACAGGCCTAAAATTTGATTCACGACCTAGTTTGGCTTTGAAGTCTCCTACGACTAATTTTATGTTATGCTTTAGAGTCTGGTTCACTACTTTTGCCAGCTGACCGTATAGAAATCGTCCTTCACCTCATCATCCTTGTCTTCCGTTAGTGCATATATGTTTATAATCGAGGTGTTAAATCAGCGACCTCTTATTCGTAAAACACTGATTCGTTCATTAATTGGTGTGAAGTTTATCACTGATTTCCTTGCAGCTGGCCTAACTATAAACCCAGCACCAGCTGTTCAATTTTTGAGGTTTTTTCCCTGTGTAGTTCAGTGTGTGGCCATTAATAGTTGCTTCTATACTTTCTGGTCATTCCAACTCCTGTATAGCTGTTAACGGTATGTTGCACCTTTTTACTTAATTCACCACTGATTGGGCAGCACCTTGTCTGTATAAAGTTCGAATGTTCAACGATTCAATGTGAAGTCTGTAATAAAAAGCTGGGGTCTTTACCATGTTAAGACAGTCTTTTTATCTTGAGATTTTTAAAATGGTAAGATTTTACCATGTTTCTTAATATTCATTTTTTTTATGGGATAGGGTTATTAACCTCTTGTCCCAATTCAAAATCTGGAGTATCAGTGGCTGACTGTAATCAAAAGACTAGGGGATGGGGCTGCCTATAAAAATATATATATATATTTAATTCTCAACAGATTTTCATATTTTTTTTCTCTCTTTAAATTTCTGGAAAGACCGTTAATCTCATACTATACCTTTCATGTTTGATAGTGCTACATACAAGCAATTATTCATAAGCACAGATTTCTGGTAAAAAAATTTTTAAAATAATTTACCAATCATAAATTAACCAATAGATATGATAAAAAAAAATCTTCCTGATTATTTGTACTAGTAAAGGGAATTAAACACACCTAAACCTAATTAACATCAATCATTGAAAATTAATCAGACAAAAAAAAATTCACATAGTAATAACAGTACTGATAATAAATAGTTTGGTCTGTCATCAGCTCAGTTTTAATTTAAAATTATATTCCCTTTTCAAATACAAACAAAATCAAGTCAAATAATCATGATCGAAAAGATCATCCCCATCATCCCCATATGGGTCGTGAATCTAAAGCAGCGATTCCAAACCAATAGCCCAAACTTCATAGGGCTGGGCCGTGTACAGTAGATAATAAAAAAAAAAATTGAATGAAAACAATTTGAGTCACTCAGTTGCTAGTAACTAATGGTTCTACACCTTAATCCAGTAATGGATCGAGACAGCCACTTTCATCCTAAATATAAGCTAATAAGCCATGATTAGTGTTCCCTCTCCACTACAATTGCATTTTTATCAAAATTGCACTGAGGCATTTTATAGCGTTTTCAACAACCTAACTGTATGAACAAGCATACTCAACATTACTTTCAATAAAAAATAAATATCAAAATAAATTTAATGTCAAAAGTGATCTGAGACTGAAACTCTCTAGTTCTAATCTTCTTGTAAGGGACAAATGACGTCAAAAACCATTTTTGATTTTTTTCATCAGAAAATGAAATACATTGTTTTCTGAAGATTTATATTAAAACATTTCAGTATGAAATTCGAAAATGAAATGTTCAAATATTTTCGCCAAATGTGCACAGACATCTATTGGTGTTGTGTATTTATTGTACATTAATATTTAGTTAGTGGGCCTCGAAGTTTTCCTTTCAAAATCGGTGGTTCGCACAACTAAAAAGGTTGGGATTAAAAGTATTTGAATCTATTGGTATTAGTCTTTTTTCTCATTAAATGTTTTTGGTCATAAAAGCAACACTAACTATAACAGAGACACCATCCTTCTCAATTCTGGAATTATTTCTTTTGTGAAATTTGTATCTGTAAACTCCAGCATACTTTTCAGTATAACAACATATAATTTTTCCGTATAACATCCTCTACATTCACGTGTGGTGAGACATTCTCTGAATTCAGTTGAGAAGATCAACTGGTGAGACCAGTTGTCTTCTCCCCAACTATCTTCAAAATTATACCATGGTTCAAGGGCTTATTATTTCAATTTCTTTAATTATCATATTACCTCTCCGTTATATAAAAAGTTTTTAGCAATCACCATGTAATATTTTATTTTTCTTATATTGTGGAATAATAAAAATGGGTGTAAAAATTAAGTATAACTGATGAACATACATTATTTATCATATAATTGCAAAAAAAGAGGCACTAAATTGAAGTAAATATTCAAATGATGGGACTAAGACTTGAAATTCATTTTTTCCCCTGCTTATACTAAATTGAAAAAAAATAATACAATCTGAACTACAGAATTCATGTATATTAAGTTATAAAATTCGATCAATCAGATGTACAATTAAATAAACAGTTGTATAATTTTTTAAATGGGAGTTGGCACACCGTAAGGTAGACAGGGGATACACCTTAGTATACTAAAGAATTATATTCTGCCTGATAAGATTATTTTTTCTCACAAGGATTAAGATATTAATAAATCCAAATATTACCAAATAGGTAATTTGGAATAGTAGAATAGAATAATGGGTCATTGGAAGAATAGGATTACTCAGGCCAAAATGGCCCAATACCACCAAAAAGTTAAGGCAGCTGCAGGCTGCCCCAAGGAGGGGTTCTATCCCCATTCCTATGGAACCTGGTAGTGGATGAACTACTGCACCTCCTTAATGAGGCGGGTTTCCCAGCGTAGGAATTTCAGGACTCAACACAATGTGCCTCTTTAGGCCGAGGTGCATGGCAGTAGAAGAGTCAGTTATATTTAATTAATTTACAGTCAATTATAATTAAGACTTAATTATTATTATTAAGATTTTAATATACATGAAGAATCCTCGTATTGTCTTATTTAACCATGCAATGCATTATTGAAGTGTTTTGTAGCAATGTGTGAATCATGTGGCATTGAATGAACAAGAGCAAAATTTCCCCTAATAGTGAATGTGAATTTCCCCCTCACAATGCTCAACCACACCAATTTTAGGATTAAAACAGGCAGTAGTTTAAATGTTCTTAGAAGTGAAGGGCAGGATATTAACTTTTAAAGCACATAGTGTTTGGTTTTTCATTAAGACCATCTAAGGATCACGTTTGCATAATTTGGATTTTTTCTTTTCCCAGAATATTTTCATTCTGATTCTTTGTAGATCCTACGTTTTTTTCTTTTTTTTTTTTGTCTATTTTCAATCCAGATTGGATTTTTCTTCTTCTAGAGACATATTGCAAATTAACTTTTTAAATTTGTCTCTGCTTCTTATTGCACTTTTTGAGATTCCTAAACATTCATGATATTTATAAACCTCTGTGAACCATTTAGGTTTGATTTTTCTTTTATCAAATTAGATGAATATTTGTTTACCATCTGTTTGATAAATATGGCTAAAAAATCTCAATATTTTCTTCTTTATAATTTATTTTATCTAAACGCTCATAAATCTCTTAAGTGCTTCTAAGTCTATTTTGCTGATTATCTGTACTAATTGGTCCATGGACCTAAGGATTTTCTTTTCTAATAAAAATAATTTATACTTTGGCATTGTTATTGCACATTCCACAATATTTTTACAGTTCTTTAATGTATTTACACCACCAAGCGAGATATATGTGTATTTCCTGAATCTTCGAAAAAAAAAAGCCTCTGTTAATTCTATTTTCAAAACTCTAATCCTACGCAGTTTGAAGATTGTCACACTATCTCCACCTCTTCTAAATTTTTATTTAAAATTATTTATAATTTATTATAATATTTAGCTGATTTTCCCTAAACTACTCGAATCACTCTGGTTACCAACACGGCAATACCAAATCATCTATTCTAGTTAAAATCACCAATGGATTAAAAAAGTTAACAGTTGAGGTGGTATCGGCAATGCAGGAAAATGCTGGAAGAGCATTGGCCAACAGGGTCCTGGACTGGCAGGTGCCCAAAAAGTTAAGACGAGGAGATGGGCGGCCAAGGTCTATAGGTAGGAGATTGGGTTGATAGAGCTTTGTGGAACTCAGTTCTGACCTAATGTGGTATCCCATGTTGGAACACTGGCAGAAACAGAAAAAGAGTTATCATTTTCAATTTCATATCATGAATATGGATAATTTAGTTTAGTTTGTTTATTTAACGTCCACTTTATGCTGCTATGGCTAATCGGACGATGCTACAGTGGGAGCTCTAAATTTTGCCTATCCAGGTTTAATTGGAATAGGGATTTTTAACAAGTACCTGACATCGTAGAGGCTCTGGACCCCCATTTAAAGTCTCTTCCAAAGGACGACGTAACTAAGGATTTTTTACTCCCTTTTAAAAAATCATAGGGCCACCTGTCAGGCTACGAACCCACCGATCTTGGGCTTAGTAGTTTGTTACGCTAACCACTAGACCACAGGTCACCCCCTGGATAAATATTTCACAGTAATAAAATATGTTAGTAAAAACTATTTCCATTGAATTTTAACAAATAAAACCAAGATTGATCTCGAGATGGATACAGAATCCATATTAACACTTTAATTGATATAGTATAGCATGAATAACTATTAAAAAAAATTACCTTTATACATGACATTGAAAGGGTAATAGTCAGTTGAAGGAGGAATTACAAAGTTCAACTCTAATGGAGCTTCAACGAAAAGATCTGGGTGGATAAAGAACTCCAGTTCTTTTCCTATATAAGATTTAGAGTCAAGCTTCAAATTTTCTGCTTCAACCTTTAAAAAAAATAACTTCTTACATATTATAAGGAATCACATCAATTCATTTAAAATAATTATGGTCCAACTTACAGTTTTTTTAACTGGTACTTCAGTAGAATTCTTATTAAGAGACACATCTTTAGCATTTTCTTGATTTACAGGAGGCTCAATCATGGTAGGAAATGTTCTAAAACTAAGCAAATAATTTACAAATAAATAAGGAATTAGATTTTTTTTTTTAAATTAAAATTAAAGTAATTTTAAATAAATTCTATTCTTTGTTCCACCATAGTCCGGCCTACCTCAGTCTTGCTAACTTTATAAACTGTACTACGTCCAGCTCCTTATAAAGTAGTCTCAGTTAGTTGTTGGACCGGCACCTCCACTCTCCATCCACAAAAAATGGACCGTATATTCTCCTGAGGACTCTCCTTTCGAATCTCAGAAGCGAGAGTTTGTGTGCTTGGGTCAGGGTCCAGTTTTCTGAGGCATATGTGAGAACTGGTCGGATGAGAGTTTTGTACAGTTTGATCTTAGAGAATTTAGACAGGAGACCACCAGGTAGACCAAAATAGCAGCGATTAGCGGTTATAATCCGCTTCTCGACTTCTGCCCCAATATCATTTAGTTGGTTCATCTGGGATCCAAGGTATACAAATTCCTCAACTCTATCCACACTCTGCCCGTCAACTTGGATATGGTTTTCAAAGTTTATTTGTTGAGGGTTTATGCACTTCGTTTTGCTGTAGTTGACAATAAGTCACATCCTCGCTGCAGCATTTTTCAGTGCGATAAATGCTTCCTTGACTGCTGCTAAAGACCTGACGGCAATATCTACATCATCTACAAATCCAAGGAGTCGCACACAGGAGTTAATGAGTGTACCAGTTATTTGGATCTCAGAGCCTCTAACTACCTTTTATAGAGCAAGGTTGAAAATCAGGCATGGCAATCCATCTCCCTGCCGAACCCCTGTCCACCGAAGTGGAACAGCCTCTTTAGAGTTCACCACTAATCCGGATGAAGGACATGTTGCCCTCCATAGTCATTCTAGGCACACTAGCTTCGGTGGAAGATTCATCTCAAGAATTGTTCTATATACCTTTGCTCTGTTGACCGAGTCGTAGGCTTGTAGGAAGTCAACAAATATATGGTGTGTCATCACCTTGTATTCTCTGGTCTTCTCCAACAGCATCTGGAGTATGAATATCTGGTCAGTTGTTGACCTACTTCTTCGAAATCCACATTGGTATTTCCCAACCTCTCTCTCAGCATATGGAAGCAGCTGATTGAACAAGAAAATTGACAATATCTCTTGTTGAAAATGACAAGTTCTCCTTGTTATCAATATCGGGGTATATCAAGGAAGTAAAGATATACCCCTGTAGTTACTACAAGACAAGGTATCCTCTTTCTTGTGTATCGGACAAATAACTCTTCTTCCATTCCAGTAGTCTCTCCTCAGTCCGGACATCGTGTAGTAGGTCCCACTATTGGATTGCACCAGATTGTATCCGCCATGCTTCACCAGCTCCGCTGGGATATTGTCGATACTGGGGGCTTTATTGTTATTAAGCTTTATCAGGGCTTCTTGAATTTCTTCTTCATCTGGGGGGTCCAACTGATCTGCTTCCAGTGCTCCATCCATGACATGCCATCTGAAGACCTCTTCAACATTTCTTTTATTGAGAAGACCTTCAAAGTGATCTACTCACCAGTCTAATATCCCTTGCTTGTCAGCGATCAGGGATCCGTCCTTCGCTTTGCAGGCAGTAGCTCTAGGTTTAAAAGGTCTTCGGCTTTCATTGACCTGTTGGAAGAATTTCCGGCAGTTCTTTTCTTGATAGGATTTTTCTATGTCTTCAAGAATCTTATTCTCCCATTGCCTTTTCTGTTTTCTTCGAAGATGGACTTCCTCACACCGCAGAGCTCGGTATTCCTCCGTGGATCTTCTTGTTCGTCGACCCTGCACTATTCTTTTGTAGGCATCATTCCTCCTGTGGTTCATGATCTGGCACTCCTCGTCAAACCACGGCTTGCGTCTTAGTTTTGCTTCAGTACCCAGCACTTCCAATGCAGTTGTTGACAGAGCTTGATGACAAGGAACCCACTTTTTATCGACATCCTCGTCAGTATTAATTTCCCTTAGTTTTTATTTCATTTCGGAGAGAATATTGTCCGAGTTGTAAGGAATATCTGGCGCAATATTCAGCATCCTTCAGCTTGGAAGTGTCGTATTGTTTGGCCTTGATTGTATGTCGATTTCAGACAAGCGAGATTTTGGCTCTGATTTTCGCCACAACGGTCTGAGTCAGCATTAGCACCCCTGAAGGTTCTAACGTCGAGGAGTGAGGACATATGCCTCTTGCTAACGAGCAGGTGGTCAATTTGAAATGTCATGATTCGTCCTTTGGGACCTTGTTTTCGCCACGTTCCTATGGGATCTTCTTGAGGGGAAAGTATGTGCTTCCGAACAATAGATTCTTGGATGCTGCAAAATTTATTAATCGTTTCCTATTATCATTTGATCTGCCGTGCAACAATTCATTTTACTGCTTTGTTATTTTGATTTTATTTATTTATTATTCATTACTTGTAAATTTATTAGAAAAGGTTTACTTAAATACAAGTCTAATGTTGGTGGGTGTGAAAATCATTTTCACCATTTTTAAATCACCAGATGAAGCCAACACTGGTGCTACTATATTTTGCGATCTGATCTTTGCCAACAGCAATGAATTTAGGAACGTTTTTCCTGTCCCTCCGGGAGCATCAAGAAAGTAAATTCCTTCCATCACTGGTGATCCACTGTTCATAGATTCCACCCAAGTATCGTACGCAATTCTTTGTTCATTCAATTGCGGAACATTTGAACGAACAGTTTCGGCCAATAATTCAGTATTGCATTGTTGTTCTCTTTGCAACATGTGGTTAAATGAATCGCATATAGGAATATTGGTTGCTCTCATGCCCAAACACGACAAAACTTTATTTACCATCAATAAACACATATCTTCTATCATGATCAATGTTTCATTGTAATTACACTGCAGTAATTTGTAGTGTAGGATTCAAAGCTTGACAACGCACACGATGCAACACATCCTCAGACATGTCATCCCTATATTTATCCACAGTTTCCGACGCTGAAACGATTTTGTTGATGCGTTTCACGTGTAATAGCGTGGCATATCAGCATATAGCAAAATGCGAGCAAAATCTGTTTGACAAATTGAAAAGAAACTTGTTAATGTGGTCTTGGTGGACGTGTCGCTCTATCCACTGCGTTCTCTTGATTGAAATACACTCGTTGTTGTTTTTTTCATTTTCTAGATGAACTGCCAAATGGACTACTGTAGGGTATCTTTTGTGATTCGCAAATGAAAATATGCGCCAAATAGCTTCGTTGCTGCTTATATAGCGACCCATTTGTTACAACAAAGATGGCCGTGTCGCTACATTTGTTAACATATTTACATATGTATTTTATTGATTTGACAGAGTTAAAATATTCCACATTGATGTGAGCTACAATAGCTTTGGACAATATTGGCAAGTATGGCACAATCCAACGATTGTCTACTTCAATCTCAATCAATCTTGTCGTTTTACCTTCACAACTACCGATAGCCCACGGTCCGCAACTGATCGCCGATGATACAATGGGTTACCGTCATTTCCTGTGATGGTTTCAGCAATCAGGTCTCTCGGGTATCGCTTGGAACATATGCTGTCGACCATACAGGGTGTGTTGTTGAAAACTCCGCAAGGTCCATGTATCATGTGTTTAGTCAATACTGCATGCAATTTTGGTCAACTATTTTATCGGGAATCTCAGCTAGGAACATTTTATATTGGAAAATTAAATTGTCGTTTTAAGCATTTTCCGTTACTTGTTATTTATGTTTCTCACCGTTTAAACCTTCCCTGAACTTTCACAAACATTTCAAGATCAAAATTAGCCAAATCAGTCCAGTCATTCTCCAGTTTTAGCGAGACAAACGGACAGCAATTGATTTATATATATAAGATGAGGGTAAATGTTTTGAATTAAAGTGTTTCGATTTCATAAAGTTATTGTACTAAATAACCTTTCGTTTTAAAATGGACATTTCATATTAAGTGAACCAATATTTCTTTAAATTGTAGGGAAAAAAAATCTACTCCACTCCAATTTCAAGTTCACTGCAATTTCACTGAACCCAGTGTAGAAAGTACCCTCCATCTATTACATTAACTTTGCTCTTTCTCATTTTCATGTCATAAGACAAGCTGATGTAATGACTCCCCTATCAACTGTTGCTGACGAACTAAACGCATGCTTAAAATAATCTATTATGTGGCAGCATGTAAAGACACTCCAATTAACAACTAACAAACGAGTGTTTTTGCAACAACATCAAACTGCGATTATATTTTCGAAGCAGTCATTAGATATTGGAAATGATAAGGTAGCAGTTGATACCTCGACTGGATCAATTAGACTACCCACGGAGGATTTTTGTCACTTCGTCGACTCAAAAGAGGGGCTTATTCAAGGTGTTTTTACGGAAATAATACAACAGTTCAGAAATATTAATGGCTGAGTAAACTAGCAATATTGGTGGCCAAAAAAAGCTGTCGATGATCAAAACACGACCATGCAGAATTTTCTTCCAGAAGAGTTAATTTCTTACAAATCAGTCGACACAATTACAAACCAGGATGACGTAGTCAACTATCCCACAGTTTTTAGATTCCCTGGACTATCACCTCACAATTTACAATTAAAAGTAGCATCAGTTGAGGTTGCTCAACTATGCAATGGAACTGGACTGGCTGTGAAAAAGCTAATGAATAACATCATCAAAAGACAAGATCAAGACAAAGAAGAGGATTTCTAGATCCCGCGTATTGCGATGATTCCATCGGATTTGCCATTCGATTTTAAGCGTCTACAATTACCCAGGGGGCTAGTGCTGGGGGCCACTTGTCCCACAGAGCATGTTAGCTCCGAAGATCTGAGAGGATTTGGACTTTTCCATGAATAGTCCCTTGTAAACATTAGTTGATTGTACTAATGTCCTTAGTGTAGTTGGGTGGTTAACATGGTTTTTATCCACATCCTCTGACCAATCTTCGTGTCATAAATAACAATATAACCACCACTTGACTTGTGGGACTTGGGCGCCTTCTGGACTTCGGCCTGCCCCTTCGGGTCTGGGCGTGCCTCTCGCTTCGTTCTTTTTCGGACCCGGATAGGTGGGTTACCATAACTTAATAACCAACGGGCGTTGATGACCTAGATGTTTTACGCCCCCTAAACCCAAGATAACAAACAATCAGTAAACATAAACAGCAGTAGTCAACTATTTCCACTTTGAATTTTAGACATAATAAAAACGGACATTTAATATGAAAAGACCCAATATGTGACCTTTATTTGGAGACATGGTCAAAATTCTGTGGAATCTTTTGAAGTTCATACCACTGAATTAAATAAAAGAAGTACAAAAAGTAAATAACTTGAGAAAGAAAGTACAGTTTGTCTACAGATACCAAAGGATAAGTGTTTGCCTAATTAAAAAACAAAACAAGATTCATCTCATAACTTCAAAAGGAGTTTAAGCAAGTACAAATGGACACCAAGATGTAGATTTGTTAATCACTAAAACAGCCACTTTATTGCCTTTTGGGCATGATTCTGTAGTTATTATTGGAGAAAATATTAATTTATGTTACTTAGATAGTAACTATAGTCCAAACAAAGTTATATTTTGCAAATTTGGAAGGAGTAAAATGAGGGACATATACTAAAAATCAAAGGGTGCATTTCAATGTCATAAATTTAGAACTTATCTGCAAGTTCAAGTGCGAACATAATTCGAAAAATACTCTGTCAACTTATTAATCCTGGAGTACTTCCCAAGAAATGCCCTGAATTTATTCTTAAAACGCCTTCAGATAAATTGCAATTGATGATCTGTTGAAGAAATAGAGGAATCTCTAAAAAATAATGAAAAACTGGTGGTCTCCAGGTCCAGGGAATATTACTATCAAAATAATAAAAAATGAAACACTTGAATTTAAAAGTTACCTTGCTGGTTTTATTACAGCATGCACACAAAGCAGAACTGTTCCAGATGAATAGATTCTTTGGAGTCACCTTTATTGTCAGATATTAAGCTCTACATCACAAGGAAAATTTTCTGAAAAAATACCTGAAGAACAAGTTGGTTTTCAGGTGAACAGGTCATGTACGGATCACACAGATACTTGAAAAAAAATTTGCTTGCAATAGCGAGGTGCACGTTTCTTTGGGATTTTCTAAAACAATAATTTGGGTGACATTAAGCTCTTCATTTGTTCTACAGAGTTTATTACAGTTGGTCACTGGAAGGGGCATTCATTGGCACAGTTTGTAGATCTTCAATGATTTCCGGTGTGTCATTGTTTTGCTCATCTTCGATCTGATCACAACTTCTGATGAAAGCTTAAGTCAAGATTTTCCCAGCATGCTGGGATTCAATTCCTTCCATAGCTCAGCAATCATATATATATATATATATATATATATATATATATATATATATATATATATATATATATATATATATATATAGCACCTATCATATTGAAGCTGGAGAATTTCATGGCTTCAAATATGTTGCAACCTTCTATGGACTTTTCTACAATTGAGCTAATGTACTTCCTGTGATAGTGCCTTTTAAGCCTCTACTTTGAGTCAGGAATAGAATAGGCCATGGCAGACTGGAGGGGTTTTACTATAATCAAATTTCAATAAGATCTAATTCATCAAATATTCCTGCTGGTTTCGACCATGTCATAAAATTATTTGCCAATGTTTCGCTAGACAAACTGTCCTTCCTCAGGGCTTAATCTGAGACTGAAATGCCCTTCTATACTTTGGTTTAAGTGACAGTTCCAAAATCCTGATGGCTCTTTTCATCTATGTTCTGATCAATCCATGGTTTTGTTCAGGATGATCTTGTAAGGACTTTTCAAAGAACATCTATTACTAGGTAAAAAAAATTGCAAAAAGAAGATTTGAATAAGATCAACAAAGCTGCATGTTTAGGCACAAAATACCTAGATCAGAAGAAACAAAAAAAGAAATACATAAAAAGGGATTCAATTCCTTCCATAGCTCAGCAATCATATATATAGCACCTATCATATTGAAGCTGGAGAATTTCATGGCTTCAAATATGTTGCAACCTTCTATGGACTTTTCTACAATTGAGCTAATGTACTTCCTGTGATAGTGCCTTTTAAGCCTCTACTTTGAGTCAGGAATAGAATAGGCCATGGCAGACTGGAGGGGTTTTACTATAATCAAATTTCAATAAGATCTAATTCATCAAATATTCCTGCTGGTTTCGACCATGTCATAAAATTATTTGCCAATGTTTCGCTAGACAAACTGTCCTTCCTCAGGGCTTAATCTGAGACTGAAATGCCCTTCTATACTTTGGTTTAAGTGACAGTTCCAAAATCCTGATGGCTCTTTTCATCTATGTTCTGATCAATCCATGGTTTTGTTCAGGATGATCTTGTAAGGACTTTTCAAAGAACATCTATTACTAGGTAAAAAAAATTGCAAAAAGAAGATTTGAATAAGATCAACAAAGCTGCATGTTTAGGCACAAAATACCTAGATCAGAAGAAACAAAAAAAGAAATACATAAAAAGGGATTCAATTCCTTCCATAGCTCAGCAATCATATATATAGCACCTATCATATTGAAGCTGGAGAATTTCATGGCTTCAAATATGTTGCAACCTTCTATGGACTTTTCTACAATTGAGCTAATGTACTTCCTGTGATAGTGCCTTTTAAGCCTCTACTTTGAGTCAGGAATAGAATAGGCCATGGCAGACTGGAGGGGTTTTACTATAATCAAATTTCAATAAGATCTAATTCATCAAATATTCCTGCTGGTTTCGACCATGTCATAAAATTATTTGCCAATGTTTCGCTAGACAAACTGTCCTTCCTCAGGGCTTAATCTGAGACTGAAATGCCCTTCTATACTTTGGTTTAAGTGACAGTTCCAAAATCCTGATGGCTCTTTTCATCTATGTTCTGATCAATCCATGGTTTTGTTCAGGATGATCTTGTAAGGACTTTTCAAAGAACATCTATTACTAGGTAAAAAAAATTGCAAAAAGAAGATTTGAATAAGATCAACAAAGCTGCATGTTTAGGCACAAAATACCTAGATCAGAAGAAACAAAAAAAGAAATACGATAGGTTTTATACTGAACAGAAACCCAAGAACCCACAAGTAATGTTTTGGAAGTTAAAGCTGAAGGAAGTATTCTGTCCCTGGATCTGAAAATAGAGAAGAAAGAAAATCATTTGGGATACTCAGTATATAGAAAACCAACCCATATTTGAATGCCTCCTCACATCACCATCCTGGACAAAAATATGGAGTAATCAGAATATTGATGAAAAGAAGCCATTAGGATTTCGGATTCAGCAAAATTGATAAAAGAAGAAAGACATTTAAAGAAAGCTCAGATGAGGAACTGATGAATGTATTCAAAATATCGGCCATGGCCATTTAAGAAAGAAATTAATAAGATCGATTATGCCTGAGGAAACTTTATGTATCTTTAGGAGCAATGAACTTCAAAAGAAGCAAATATTTTATAATACAAATATGTCTGTTCTTTAAAGAACAGTTATTTATAATGATCCAGATTATTGAGTCATTGTATTGGAAGAGAACAGAGATATAGAGCTATATAAGAGTCTGCCGCAGGATAGTCAAACAATTAAATCAGGTGAAAATATCAGTGATTTATTTTAAACATAAGGCTCATTATAATAAGGCAAATTGTGTCTGTCTTCAGGCGACATTCTGAAGTAATGTTTTAGCACATCACAACCACAACCTCTAAACAGCCCTAATCCTCCAGCAATGTCACAAACAAAGAATTATGTCTGCGAGAAGACCACAACATGTACCTATAGATCTACAAGATATATATATTATACATCTTCAATAATATATATGTTAAGACCGTGGAAAATATTTTCAATGTCTGTTTTAGTTTGGAGACTTAAGGGCTTTTCGTTGGAACTTTTCCACGGTCTTAACATTTATGTAAGGTCTCTTTTGAATTTTCAATATATATATATATATATATATATATATATATATATATATATATATATATATATATATATATATAAACTATTGTGATATAATTACCTGCTGTTAGATGACTTTACTTGTGTGAATTCGGGGTCTTTAATGGCCAACCTTTTGATCTCAAGATATCTTTCTAAATTAGACTCGGCTTCTTTAGACTGAAATATAAATTTATGAACATGATTTGAAAAGTCATCTTTTATTTATTTATTTTTTATCTCATACTTCATACTGAATGCCGAACTATATTCATTAATACCACTTACTTTGAAAAGTATTTGGGTCTTAGCACTGTTGAGTTGTTTTTCTAAAGATTTCATTTGTTCTTCAAAAACAACCCTTTCTTTTGAAGAAGTAGTTTGCCATTGGTGCTTCATTTTTTGGATCTCCTGATCTGCATCTCGAAGCTTTCCTCTCAATAATGAGCTCTGCATTTAAAAAACATAAATATGTGGAATATACCACCATAAGTATATTAAATAACTCTAAACTATTAAAACAAGTTACAGTAAAATCTTTTTATTTAAAAAAAAATTATTTTATTGAATTGACAAAATAAGAAGCTTTTATGATTTTGCAAAGGATCTTGGATTGCAAGGATTGAATACGAGAGGAATTCGATGGTTTGGTGGAGCCCCATAGTTCAATTCCGTAAGTCCATAAAGGTCTTATAACAGTCACATAAATAAGTCTTTTGTAATTGATCTGAAGCTTTGAGTGTTTGTCTAGTATGTGTTGAAGTAGTCAGAAGCGTCTAGATGTTTCTTGCCTTTTCAGTTTTGTGTGAGGGTTCCAAGTAAGAAGTTTGTCTAAGTTGAGTCCTAGGTAGTGAATCTGTTCAACAGGAATAAGTGGAGTACTATTAAAGGATACAGTAGGACAGGAAGTCATGAGTAAAAGTAACTTGATGGGACTTGCTGGAATTGATTTTAATTCTCCAATTCCGACACCATTCTTCGAGGCTTGATAAATGTGATTGAAGGGATTGGGATGCAATATATGGATTGTTATTAACTGATAACACACGTGTCACCAGCATACGTGGAGATGAAGACAGTAAAAGTTTAGCTTACTATTTATTGATCTTGAAAAGGCCTATGACAGTGTTCCACATAAACTTATAAGGAAGTGCATGGGAATAGCAAAGATTAATGAGCTATTAATTTGTGCCGTTAATCTTTTCGGTGTTGAGATTTGAACTTTAGCAACTGAGGTCTACTTTGTGACTGACTAACCGTTCTAAAGTAATGTGGATAAATCAACCCTCACCATTAGGCAAACTGTTCTTTTCCATTGAAATTTGGGAAACGGTTAACTAGTGCTCTATTCTTAGAATTAGAAAGGTGGCATGCAGAAACAAAATAATATTTAATGTTATTTTCATTTTAAAAAAATAATAGTTAACTGGTCACCATAGGGGAGAAAGCATGAAATAGGACTTGGCACTGAAAGGGGTAAATGTTTTTAACATAATTAGATGTGCCCAATAAAAGTTGGAAATATACTATCCCATAAATTTGAAACATGTAAAGGAATCCTTCAAAGATGCTGTATGTCACCTATAATATGCTAATTAGAAAATATTCATACAGGCTGATACAAATGAGTGGTCGAGGAAATGTAGAAGGGTGGGGTTCTGTATTAGTAATGATTTTTACCTCCAATACCTACTATTCAGAGACGCCATGACTTATAATTTATTGTTTATTTAACAACTGTTCTATGTGGGTGTGAAATATGGTGGTTAATTCTAAAAGATGCACAATATTCAAGAGTATTAAAAAATAAGGTATTGAGTAGAATATTTGGTCCAAAAAAGAGTGAGCCCACTCTAGAAGTTAAGAGGAAATATGTCAAATTAAGATGCATCTTTGTAATAGAAGTGATATTATTAAATAGGTTGAGATATTCCACTACTGGACTTAGCTAACAATGAATTCCAAAAAAAATTTAATAAGCACTGACTCAACTGGTAAATGTCCAAGGGGAATTACAAGGTGTATGAGTGAGAGGGTGGTTAGGGTGGCACTAAATGTTGCCTTACGGATTTGGGGTTTGGTAGTAATTTGTATACTGAGTGTGGTAAAGAGCTACTGGTGGTATCCACATTATACCTTCGTCTTTGCTTACCCTACAATTACTATGGGATTATCCACGAAAGGAGCTTTGATAAAATTTGAGGTTCACCAGACTAATATTACAACAGAAAAATATGCTACTCGAAATACACAAAAGTAGCTTCTTATCCAGATAATACCTTATGATCTTAATATAATGAAGAAAATCAAATAAATTGGTCATTTTAAATAAATAAATTACTTCTCCATCTTTGGCCAAAAGAGCTTCTTTCAATAAACTACATTCCTTGTTAGCTTTTTCTAATTGATTACGGAGCCATTCTGTAGTAAAAGCTGAAAACAAATAAAATAATTAGTATTAGAGAAGAAATTAGTTGACTGGAAGATCTAATGTAAGGATGGAGATAGTTGGGGTTGCAGTCAAATTAAACACCAAATAAGTGAATGCTTATTTATTATTTGTGCCGATGTTTCGACCTACTTTGTAGGTCATCTTCAGGGCAAATAGATATGTCGATATCATGGTTCCCGAGCAGCCGCTCCTTCTATTTGCCCTGAAGACGACCCGTCAAAACGTCGGCACAAATAATAAACAAGTATTCACTATTTATTACCCCAACTATCTCCATCCTTACAAAATAATTAGTAATTTGTTTTTAAGTTTACATTAACTATTTCATCATTAAAATGTATATCAATTAAGGATTAGGGAATACTGCACCAAATGTTAATTGAAATGATTTGAAATGGCTGTTTTATAATAATATGGGGAATGGGAAAATTAAAATAATCTTTCAACAATAAATTATAACGAAAGAACAATAACATAAGTAGGAAAGAGAATAATAATTTAATGACGTCATTGGAGGGAGAACAAATTGTTCATGATACTCAGGAACATATTCTGTATCGAACAAGTAACTGTATATGCAAAGGTATCCACTTCCATGTTCAGTAGCATATGTCAGGTGCAGGACATTGCATCAATATAACATCAACAGGGGAGCACTAAGTTGTATGCTTTTAAAATTATAATAACTGACCTTCTAGCTAAGCTCAGATGTACTCCTGAAACAGAAATCTTAGGTCATGCTGAAAACATCGAAACCAGAGTCATCAACATACATTTTACCCAAATAAATCCACATTTACATTAATGGAATTGCCATTTGAGAATAATAACATAAGAAGGTTTTTTTTTTTGTATTGTTACAGAAGCCTTCCCCATGGTGAAAATTGGAGTAAACTTTAACATATAACACAGATCCATTAATGAATAAATTTCCCTTGACATCAACCGAGTCAAAGTAGTTTTTCTATCAGACTATACTGCTCAATTACTGACATTGATGTCCGAAGAGGGTTATTAAGATTATTGTAATTTATAACGACAGGAAAGGAAACTTAAACTGCAAGGAGTCATGGAAATACATTAACAATAGATGCTTGACCATTTCAATATCAATGTGAATGGGACAGTCAATAGGCTGGCCAAAAAAAAGATGCATAATGAGTCAACAACTTTTCTTCCTTTACCTATAATAATGTACGAAATGTAATCATGTTTTGTGTTAAAAAACCATTGCTGAGATTCCAAGAAAGCAGTTATAATTGGGAAATATGGGAACAAATGGTATAAAAACCTATCCCTGACACTGAGAGACTGCAGATTGAATGCCACCATTAGGATGACAACAGGCCATGATTACCTGCAAAGTAACATAAAAAACAGAAGATACAAACTGAAGAAAAAGTAATTAACAGATAAACTTATGAAATATACAATTAACTATATAAGAAATATATTTGCCTAAACATGGGTCAAATTTTAATATTGATTATTTTATTAGCAATAAATGAACTAACCCTGTTAGAAAAGAAAAAAATATCTTATGGTAAATGAACAAAATTATTAATTAGTCACAATGACTAATTAAACGCAATGTTATTGAAGTTAAGCTATGTAATACTGAGAAAGCTTTAGAGCCACTTAGTAAATGTAGTACTGAGAAACTTAGAACCAACATTAACATCATTGATTTACATTACTAAATTTCATTAGAAGGATGTAAAGTTATTAACTGACATATAATAGATACAAACTTAACATAAAAGCATTTCAATCATACATTGGCTACTTAAAGTTGAGGAAAGGCTCTTTAAAGTAGTGTATATACTTCTTGAAGGGATTATCCCACCAATGTTTAAAACATGTATACATTTTAAAATAAAATAAAACAAAATATTAAAAAAAAAATACTTCTTGAAGTAGTGGATATACTCTTTGAAGTTGAGGACAAACTCTTTGAAGAAATAGAAATGTCATAAGATTTCTTGGAGCCTTGAGGTGAGTGTGAAAAGCTATCAATAGTAAAAGCAGTCCTATTTGTGTCAGTATTAGGTTGAGGTCCTTTGTCATTGGCATCACTACAATCACTATTTGATGAAATGATCTGCACATCATTATCGTCAGGCTGAAAACCAATTAAAACATATAGTATAAGATAAATAATAAAATATATATGTAAGGAAGAAATAGTTGGGGGTGCAGTCAATGAAAACACCTTAATAAGTGTATACTTATTTATTATGTGCCGACGTTTCGACCTACAATGTAGGCCATCTTCAGGGCTATGAGAGAGAAACAAATAGAACAAAAATATAAAAAACGTTGCAGTAACAAGAATATAGTGACATGTAATTTAGAAAATTAAAATAGTGACTAGATACGATAAAATAGTGAATAGATATGATAATTAAAGATAACGAATATTACAGTAGTAACAGAATATAATAAAATTAAAGTAGTGACAGATATAATAAAATTACAGATGATGAACAGAAATTAAAATAGTGACAGATATAATAATTAAAGAAAACGAATATAAAATACAGAAAATAAATGTACAGAAAGGATAAAATGTAAACATAATATAAAGGGAAAGAAAAATGAGGAGGTAGACAGAAAGATACAAAATGAGAAGATTAAAATATTAAAAAAAGGGGTGGAATATGAAGGATTTAGAATTGTATGATACTAGACTTCTGGAGGTTACATAAGTAAAATGTAATAATACAAGAATATGTAGAAAGAAATGAGTAGGTATCTAGTAGAATGACAGTTAGAAATGTAAAAAATTTGAAAATATAAGTATGGGATGTAATATAGAAAAATTGATTGGGATATAATATAAAAGTAGTTGATTGGATTGATAAATTTGAAAAATTAAAAATAATGCTTATAGATATGAACTCTAAAGTATGAAAAGAAAATAGAAAATATAAGTAAGGGAAGTTAATATTATAACTGTATACAGTTAGAATGAAGTTGTATTAATATAAAATATGATGTGAATATAACATAAACATGTAGAAAATAGGTATAGAAATTCAGTAGATGTAAAAATATGAAGCTAAATAATAATGAACTCCATGCTATTAACATATGATCCACCCTTATTTCATCAACCTTCACCACAACCAGGTCCGCAAAAAATTCCACCTCATCTCCAAATTCAATTCCCTTTACCAAAAATCACTTACCCCCAAAAGGAGATGAAAACTGGGTACTCAACATCTCTTCCACCAACATCCCCACCCATATCAATAACATTCTTTCCTTAGGGCCCAATTTTGGGGCACCCTCCTCTTCTTTCAAAAAAATTATTCCTGAATTTTTGAACGACTTAGAATACATTCATAATGACCCCCTACTCCACCGTTCTCATGTTCCACCAGATCTATCACGTATCTCCCTAGCGAATATCATTTCCAATTTCCTTCAACACCCCCATTCCGCTCCTTCTAATTTCTCCCCACAGTTTTTCAAGGACCTTTCTCTCACACGCTCTTTCCTAAAATCCCAAGATGACTTGATTGTCACAAAAGCTGACAAAGGCAACTTCACAGTAATTATGAATCGTTCGGAATACAACCAAAAAATTATTTCTCTTCTTTCGGATACTTCCACCTACAAACCTATACCCCGAGACCCTACCTCTTCTCTCCAAAACAAATCAACCTCCACCTTAAAAGCCTTATCAATTCTAAATTAATTACATATCCTGTTTACAGAAACCTCATTTCCTACAATTCCTTAGCCTTTTATGGCCTCCCCAAATTTCACAAACCCAACAACCCCCTCCGTCCTATTACATCTAACATTAATTCACCAGCATCAAAACTTAGCAAATTCTTACTTCCATCCTTACAAGTCCTAAGTCGTAATAACCCATATGACATCCAAAACTCATTTCACCTTTAATTATTATATCTGTCACTATTTTAATTTCTGTTCATCATTTGTAATTTTATTATATCTGTAACTACTTTAATATTCGTTATCTTTAATTATCATATCTATTCACTATTTTATCATATCTAGTCACTACTTTAATCTTCTAAATTACATGTCACTATATTCTTGTTACTGCAACGTTTTTTATATTTTTGTTCTATTTGTTTCTCTCTCATAGCCCTGAAGATAGCCTACATCGTAGGTCGAAACGTCGGCACAATAAATAAGTATACACTTATTAATGTGTTTTCATTGACTGCACCCCCAACTATTTCTTCCTTACATTAGAAGTTCCAGTCAACCAATTCTTCTTTAAAATAAAATATATAAATATTATGAAAGCTAAAATTAAAAATAATTTATTTTAGCAGTGAATACTCACATAACATAACAAAACATATTAATGCTTTAAGAATATAAAGATAAATTATTACACTATTGGTTTACATGAAATTAGCAATATTTGGGAGCCCCTTATATTTGCATAGCAGCAGAGTAGCCATAAAACCCCATGGAAAAAGCAAAAAAACGGCAAAATATGCAACTGAAAGGCTAAAAGAGGAAGATTTGACAGCTCTTTTCAGAGAAAAAGTGAGCAGCGTTTTAGAAAAGAGCATAGAAATCAGGAATGTCTAAATAAGAAATGGGATATTCACAAAAAGGCAGTTAAAAGTGTGTCAGAAGAAGCCCTAGGGAAATATGAAACCCCGGCACGAAACAATTGGTTTGATAAAGAATGTATCAAAGTCATTGAAGCGAGAAATGAGGCAAGATTAAAAATGCTTAATTGAAAAACAAGAGCAGGCAGAGAGGAATATGTGACAAAAAAAGAAGGGCAAAGCTTCTCTGTAAAAGGAAAGAAAAGAGCTTATGAAAATAACCAAATAAAGAAACCACCAAGCAGGATTTAGAAGAAGAAGGAGTATCCAAGACCAGATTTTCTTCCTGAAACAGATACTCAAAAAAACAATGGGCATTTCAAAGCTGCTTATGATTTTGTGGACAAAAACTACGTATTCCTGGGATATTGGTGAAATTGACTAAGGCATGTACAAAGGATCCCCAACACAGTGTCCTGATACAAGTAGATACAAGAGTCTGAAGCCCTTGAAGTTGTAACAAGCCTAAGGCAGGGATATAGACTCTTACTGTTGCTAGTAAACATAGCCCTAGGGAAAGTAATAAGAATAACATCAAGAGAAAATGGGCGCTCATAGGAATGAAGCACAAGATCCTTGCATATGATAATCCTTGATATATTAGTCTTCAGAAGTAATGAAAGGAATATCGAGAGAATCGCTAAGAAACTGATGAGAGAATCAGACTGAATTGACTTACAACTAAATGAAGATAAAACAAAATACATGATAGTAAGCCTTAAGGTCTACACCAACAACAATATTTGTGTGATGTCAAATCGTTCCCAAAAGAAGACAACTTCAAATACCTTGGCTTCAATATAAAATCAATGAATGACCAATTAACATATAACAAAAATAGACCAGCATATAACAAGGCAACCTCATTCTTCTCTCTTACAAGAGTACTAAAATACCGGAAAAATTCTAAAAATTTAAAATTAAGGGTGTACAAAGCTGTAAGAGGTGGAGAAGGCCAAAGACCTACAAGGTCAATAGAACCAACTGAATATATATATTTATATGCATCTAATATCTGGGTATTGAGTGAAATATCAGCTGAACATATTGATAGATTCGAAAGAAAGATATTGAGACGAATTTATGGACGTATAACAGGAGAATGGCTCGTTTTACACTTTATGATGTCTTACAATTTGTAACGGTACAATGGATCAGATGGCTGAGGCACATCATCAGGACGGGTAATGAGAAGACAATCAGAAGACTGTACTACTAAGGAAAACCCGATGGAGCAAGACCTTGAGGAAGTTCGAAGGGAAGATGGTATATTTGTCAGAAATGCTAACAATAGAGAAGATTGGGAATAGCAGCTGAGCTGGAAAAGGATGAAGGCTTCAAATGTCTGCTGCACCATGAATGAAAGGAAAAAAAAATATATATATATATGTATATAAAATGTGTGTGTGTGTGTGTGTGTATAAATCGGAGAGTTGTTTATTTTAAATTGTGAATACTCCATGAAAGGAGAATATTGTATTCATACAATGTTATAATATTGTTACAGATTTAAAGATATAATAAAGATGAAAAAATATATAAATAAGTAAATAAAAATAAAGATAAAAACATAATAAAAAAACCAATAGTATCTGTTTTGCAGCTTGTCACTTTGAGTTGAGTTACAAGTTTTAACTCTTTATTTGTTTAATTTTTAATATTTTCTCAAAATACAAGTTATCGTGAGCTTCAGTATGGAAAAGAGAAGGTAATTATGGGTAATGAGTAGATTTGGGTACTTAAATTAACTTCAATAAAACTCACCAATTTACGTGCAGCAGGTTTCTGCATTACGCACACGAGACTATCTGTGTTCCCTAATTTTGAATACTGAAAAATAATTAAAAATAATTTTTTAAATACAATCACATTGAATTAAAATGTTTATTATGTTAAGCAGAAGACCACTTACTATTTTACCTCTTATTTTGACATTGAAAAAAGTGAGAACATTAAAAAATAATGATATTTTTAAGTAATGCACATTATGCATTATATAGCAATACATATATTTTAAATAAACAATTTTCTCATTCAATATATATTTAAGGAAATAAATTTGGAAAAAATAGATAGGCATTATTTCTATTTTTGAAACAAAATGTAAATGGTTTTTCATTATTATCAATTGATTGTTTATATCAACTGATTATTATAATTTTAAAAATAATTAATCATACTAATATAAAATGTATATTTAGAAGCATGATTCTGATAAATAAGAACATTATTTAACTTTAATAAAACTCACCAAGTTAAGGGAACTGGATTTATCAATTAAGTACACTGGACTATCCATGTCACCTTTTTTGGAACACTGAAAAATAATTTTTAAAAAGATGTTAGTATTGAAATAAAAAGTGTAATATTTCAGACAGAAGATAAGCTAATTTATCAATAATTATGACAACTTTAATATTATAGATTCTTTGATAGTGGGAAGAAATGAGAACATGTTTAAAAATGAACTTGAATAAAAGTAATATGCATTTATATAGCAATATTTATATACTGACAGGCGAAAAATTCTACCTACTTGCAATCTGTGATTTGCTTTGTATATTATATTGAATTTGAATGTTTTAAGTAAATTTAATGGTTGAAGTTTTCTTTTAAAAAGGAGAAATAAATGCAAATTGTAAAATAAAATAAAAAAATAAATAATTTTTTTTTTTTTTAAATTTATTTATTGATATTTACAACTGTATTACAATTACACAACAAGTAAATAGAATGCGTGTTACATATTGACATGAGAATGACAAGTAGAGAAACTACCCACTGGTAGTACTCAAATCAAAGTTCAAATAAGGTCACGTGGCCATCTTCTTTTCAGACGCCTCGGAGGATTATCGGGAATTGAAGAGGAAGCTAGGTTTGAAACTAGAGGGTTTGAGTGGGAATGAAGTTTGCTATGAAAGGATAGATACCGGGTTCGGGCCAAATCAGCAACAAAAGGGACATTAAGGTCGTTATGGATGACTTAATAAATAAATTTAATTTTTACATTTCAATACAGTGAGTTTCCTCTTCCTGCCTAAATTACATCGTGAAGACATTTTGATACACTTTATACCAAGTCTGAAAATGGCCTATTTTTCACAAAAAAGTTCTTTCACGATCCTGAAGTATAACAGGAAGTTCTGGACAAGCTTATTTGCGACGCTATCACTTAAATAATATTAACTGGGTGCATGTTTTGCAATTCAGAGTTGTGTAATCTCCAAATACACACCAATACATAGAGAAAAGCACCTCAAAGGCACCTTTGCAGACACGATAAAAACTACAAAGCAAGCTTAGTCATCTCTAAACTCATGCGATCAACACATGACCCAACAGTGTCAGGTTGAAAAAACTAACAAATAACAATAATGAAAAAAACTTGGTAATTATTCCTTAGGTTGTCACTTCAAGTCAAGTTTTAACTCTTTAATTGTTTAATTTTTAATATTTTGTCAAAACAGAAGTTATCATGAGCTTTAGTATGGAAAAGATAATACAATTATGAGTAATGAGTGGATTCCGGTAATCATTTCATCAAGAAATAAAAGTTTCAACTAACATTTCAAAGTATAGATGATATATGTTTGTTGAAATGTCCATTTCTAGATGAAATGATTGTCGAAGTATACACATTTCCCATAATTACATTCTCTTTTTTATACTAAAGCTCTTGATAGCTTGTATTTTTGGAAAACATTAAAAATGAAACGAATAAACAGTTAAAACTTGTAACTCAACTCGAAGCGACAACCTGTGAAACAGATATTAAATAAATTATTAAGAAAATACAATCAACTTTAATATCACATAAGGGCATACAACAATATCTACTTTTACATAACACTTACTTCAGGTTTGGTTGGTTCCAGAATAATACAATCTTCAGAAAAGTCTTCAGGGAAATCAGAACCCCAAATATCTTCTATGAAGTCTATACAAGCCTTCTTTTCAGGTACAGTAGGCATCTTCGCACTTTTAGCCACATTAAAATCTGTTTTGGATTGTCTGCTACATCCTGGTTTTTCTCTATCACCTTTATCTGATTTTTTAGCACCTTCAGGAAAAAACGAGTCCAAATATTTACTCACTGGTGGGCCTCTCTTCCTATCCATTGTTTTGTAAATTTCGATGAACTAGTATGAAATCATGACATTGAAAAATTAAAAGGAACAAAATCAAACCACAAATACAAACTTGAAAACCGGCGACTAACACAGTCTCATCGTTCAATCACGATATTCAAAATGTCAACTGTAATCGATTATGACTTAAGGCAGTAGATTAAACTCACAATTGAGTTAACTTATACATTTAGTAGAGAATGAACTAATGAAAAAATGTTTACGTGATTTAAGTGTGACATGTATGTCATCTATTTTTATTTAAATGATTTTTATTGAACATGTGTTATAAATGTTAGTGTTCATTCTTATGTGAATAAAGCCAAGGATTCATTACTTTTTAACTGTCTGTCTTATTGGAGAATGGAGATAGTTGGAGGGTGCAGTCAAGAAAAAACCAAATAGGTCAGGACTTATTAATATTTGTGCCGACGTTTCGACCTACTTTGTAGGTCATCTTCAGGGCTATGAGAGAAAAAACAAACAAACCAAAAAATATAAAAAAACTTTACAGTCCCAAAAATATAGTAACACATAGTGAAGAAGTCTGTCTTATTCATTAAAATTACTCACATAAGAATTATGGAAAGTATTCTGAAGCCAAAAAAATTCAACGGGGACCCGGAGTCTAGTGATGCCTCTGAACGATGGTCTTATTGGTTCAAAACATTCAATAACTTTTTAAAAAGTCTTCCAAAATCTGAGAAAGTTACGATCTTTGCCGCCTCCCTTGTAGAGCAGTCTCAGGTCTGCGTTCCTCCATTGCTTCGGGAAGTATCCCTTGTCCAAGCAGGCGTTATATAATATCAGCATCCGTTCCTCGATGTAAGGGATAGCTTCCTTCAGCATGGAGGCGTCCACCTTGTACAGTCCTGGTGACTACTGACAACCCCGCCAAGGCACTCTCCTCGCCGATTTGTGATCGTGGACCCCTAGACCGTGTTCCAGGCATTGGTATTGGAGCAGATGATAATATTCCTACATGCTGCAGCTATACTCTGCATGGCCTCGATACTATACTCTATGTTGCCTCTGTCAGGAAGGTATGCAGACATCAAGGCGAAGGCCATCCCTCTCCACTTTATGAGACATGAGGCCATGTCCGCAGTGGTATGCTGCTGCAGCTCCATCACGTCAAGGGTCTGGTTGGTAATGACTACCGCAGCCCTGGGCCTCCTCTCTGCACTGCCTATCACCCTATCACCCTCAACGTGAGACCAAAGCCCGTGACCACGTTTCTTCGGCAGCATGGCTCCTGGACCGCCATTATATCGTATTTGTGGGAGAGGGCCCTCAACTCCTCTAAAAATCTACGTCGCCGTCCCATATTCAGCTGGCGGACCCGCAACTCCTCAATCATATCGGGTCCTTCGTGCTAGTGTCTGCGACTCCCTACAGTGCACCGGATACTCCCGGCTCCCTGCCTGGTGCTTGACATTGGGGTGTTTCTCCTTCGCACAGTTGGTGCAGGTGGGTCTCTCGGTACCCTTCCTGGAGCAGTCCTTGGCTATATGGCCCTGTCCCGCACACCACCTGCACGCCACTTCCCTTTCCTTGCATGTCGCCCGGGAGTGTCCATATCCCTGGCACTGCAGGCACCTTAGTGCATCCAGGGTGTCCACGAAGGTGAGTGACCACCACCCGCCAACCGCCCCCTCCTCGTTGCGAAGGGCGTACCTGATCTGTGGGTCCATTTCTACTACCCACATCTTGGCAAGCCCTGTTCTGTCTTTCCTGCCGTGCAAGACACGGACTTGACCCTCCTGAACAGGGACTGCTTTCCTCGTGAGGTAGTATTTTATTTCCTCTTTCAATTTAATGCCCGTCCATCCTCCAGGTACGGCCTTCACCTCCATTCTTGGCCATCTACGGCTCGCTTCCTTAGCCTCCAGGCCCTGGTCCCTCAGCTTTTGCCAGGCTACTATTTTTTCTCCGGCCTGTTTGTCCTCCACTCGTATTAGGACCCCTTCGTCCTTCGTTGCTCTCACCAGTTTTACCCCCACTCCCAGCTCCGTCGGTAACGGGAGCTGGTCGAGGATTTCTGTGGGGGATTTTCCCTCCACCCTGATTGTGACAAAGTATGGGGCCTTTTTTTGCTTGGTTTGGTGGGCAGCGACTTTACAATATCAGCCATCGTCGGTGGCTTGCGGGGTTGTTCCTCCGGAGCCAGGGTCAGGATTTTCTTCGTCCCCTTCTTCTTCTTCTTTCTTATTACTTCAGTATAGGGAGCCTCGTACTCCTCTTCCGGACCTATTTTACCCCGAACTATTTCGATTTTACAATGCCTTTGGGGCATTTCTGCCGGTGGTGTGCCCCTGTATTTACTTGAGGACTCCGGTTCCGGCAGCTAGGGCCCGGTTGCGGGTCCTGGGCGGTCATTATCTGTCGGGGTTCCTTCTGCCTGGGGGTCATTCTCTCCTCCTGTTGTTGCTTTGGTAACCCACTAGCCACCATTGGGCCCAGAATATCCGCATCCTTTCTCGCCACCATCCGGTGAAGCTCCTCCGTGCTTAGGATCTCCTTCACTACGTGCTTTAGCAAGTTTGGGATGAGCATTCTCTCCACTTCCAGTTTTAGTATTATGTCCCTGAGTTTGATAAAGCTGCCGTTAATATAGTCCTTCTTGTCCCTTGAGAAGGCGGTCCAAAATAATTTTTTTTTTTCTGTGTTCCCCTTCCCGCCATTGCTGGCATATGGGGAGCAGCTGTGGCGGGTTGTTGCGTTGGGTGACGCTAATCCACCACTGCTCTAATTAACTCTTAATTGGCCTCCTGGCCGGTCTGCATCCGTCCGGTCATCCGGCCAGTCCGCATCCGGCCAGTCCGCATCCGTCCGGTCCTCCGCTTCCATCTCCTCCGGGGGAACCTCCTCGTCTGGCTCCCCGTCCGGCTCCTCATCTGGTGGCTCGCCGAGGGGGCGGGTCCTGCCATGGGTGAAGTGCGCAGGCCCGACCACGTCCTTCCACCCGTAGACGAACTCCCTGAAGAAGGGATAGTTCGCTTCTTCCATCAACCGGGAGAAGTTCTCCTCGGCGAGGGTGAATATCCCGGTTTTACCGACAACCTGGAACGGTGTTTTTCCATTCGAGGAGTGGCATTGAAGCTCCTGAACTTCACGCCAAAGTACTTCACCTCCTCACCCAGTCTAACCCTCTCGCCTTCTATGTCCATTATAATAGGGTGAGCCCTGTCAGTGGAGCCTCTGAGGAGTATGGTCTGGGTCTTGGCGGCGGCCATATTCAGCTTCCTCCTCACGCACCATTCTGCTACGAGACTGGCGGACCTCTCAGCTTGCATCTTCAGTCTGCTGTTCTCAGCCACGACGACTGCCAGGTCGTCGACGTAGGCCGTGGCAAGGAATCCTTCATCTTCCAGCTCCCCCAGCAACTGATCGAACACTAATTTCCATAGGGCCGGCCCAAGAACCGACCCTTGTGGGCATCCTCTCTCGATCTCTCTCTCAACCTCGTAGTAGTTCGCTCTAATCCTCACTCTCCTGTCACTGAGGTAGCTACTAACGAGGAAGTAGAAGTTGCTGGGGGTGTCGAACTTCTGCAGCCGCTGGAGTAAGCAGGGCCACCATACACTGTCGAAGGTGGAGGATATGTCGAACAGTACAAGCATGACATATTTCTCCGCCTTCTCTTCCACGTCCCTGCGTACTCTCAGCAGTGCATCTGTGGTTCCCTTGCCACGGGTCGAGCCGAACTGGCGTGGATGGCTTGCTGCTGTGAGGACCCAAGCTGTGAGGTCTCAGGCTGTTAACCATCAGGCTCTCCAGGACCTTACTGACGACCGGGAGGAGGCATATCGGCCTATACGCCTTAGGATCCTTCTTATCCTTACCTCATCCTTTGTAGATGAGTCTCAGGTCCGCGATCCTCCACCTACTCGAGAAGCGTCACTGATCGCTTTTCCTCAGGATCGCGGCATCTATTCCGTCAAATCCTGGGGCTCTGCCTATCCTCTGCCACTCCACGGCACCACTCCAGGCCTTCTCGCCATCGCCAGCCTCTCCTCAAGTCCCTTCTCCTTCAGGGCGTCCCATTCCAAAATCCTCCTGGCCTGGTCAGCCCCTCCTGTCCTGACCAGGACGGCGCCAGTCTTGGTCACTCTAACTATCCCAACACTGGCTCCGATCTCCTTCAGTTTCTCCTGGGATGGGAGCTGTTCGAGAATTTTCCCGGCCTCCCACCCTGCCGCCTTTCCTTGAAGTTTGATGTAGGCGGGGGCATCTTCGGGCTTCTGCGGGCCCGCGGGGACACTGGCCAGGACTCCAGCGAAGGTCCGGCAACCGCCTTCTCGGGCTCCTTAGGGGCCTTCTCCACCTTCTTCCTCCTCTCCTCCGCCCTGGTCACCGCCGCGTGCTTCAATATGCCGGCCTCCTGGTCCTTCAAACGGAGGTCCCCAATGAGGCCCTGGACTCTATTAAGATTCGGATTAACTATCACAATCATTATTTGTTGACCGATTAAATATGGAGAAGAAAATAGTCCATTATCTTCTCCGTATAGTATTTAACACTTAAAAAAAAAAGATAATTGTTAAACTTCTACAAGTAAACTTAAAACACTTATAAACGACGACGGAAAGCGGTTACCAGGGATTGAGTTATATATGTATATGCAATGAACTAATTTGGAATAAAACTGTAACACAATAATGAAATATATTTCAGGTTCAAGGCCCGTCCACCTACGACAGTGTGGACATGTATTTCTTACGACTAGCCTCCTCAGTAAAGAGGATGGACTCATCAAGGAAAATATTCCTTCAACGGGCCATATTGCAATTAGTAATGGATACGGAGTCAACGGAAGCTAAAACTTCATCATCCTCAAAAGAGAGTTAATTATTTTTTAAGGTATGATGTTTAAATTAACTCTAATATTAATATGTTCTTATGTTTTGTAGAAGCAATTCATCCAAAGATTTATCTATCAATTTGATGGGCACTGGTTGACAAGCAGATAGTTTTTACAATGACAAGGGGATTATTTAGTTTTATTTGTACATGAACAACTTGGTCTTAGGTTAGAATTTTTTTTTTTTAATCGATGAAAATAACTGAGCTTGTTGTAACTATTACCATTATGAATAATTATTTGTTGACCGATTAAATATGGAGAAGAAAATAGTCCATGTTCTTCTCCTTATAGGAAATTTTCACAATTTTTTTTAATTCTCAACAATATAAAGTATCCATTCACCAAATTTTAATCAATACTCGTAGATAACTCAATTAATTCCAAATTCAAAATACTCAGAAATTCAATTTAACATCATTCAAAACTTCAATTAATTATATTATTCAGTCCTCTATTCCATTGCTATCTTTTTTCTTTCTCTTTTTTTTTTTATTTATTTTTAATTAATCTTTTATTTTATTATATTTTTTTTTACTACTGAAACAAAAAAACATCTATATAAGTTGATCTTGCTTTTGTCAAAGCCAAAAATCAATTTAAATACATGTGGAAAAAAACTTCAGTCTCATATTTTATATATTTTTATCTTTCTTTTTTTTTTTTTTTTATGAGGACTCTCTTATCATATAAATTGTTTATTCTCTTTTTAAAAAATTAGTAGTAAAAAAATATATAATAAAATAAAAGATTAATTAAAAATAAAAAAAAAATAAAAAAGAGAAAGAAAAAAGATAGCAATGGAATAGAGGACTGAATAATATAATTAATTGAAGTTTTGAATGATGTTAAATTGAATTTCTGAGTATTTTGATTAAAATTTGGTGAATGGATACTTTATATTGTTGAGAATTAAAAAAATTGTGAAAATTTTTTTTTTGAAAATTGAATTGAATTTATTAATATTTTGAATTTGGAATAAATTGAGTTATCTACGAATATTGATTAAAATTTGATGAATGGATACTTTATGTTGTTGAGAGAAAAATTGTGAAAATTGTTTTTTTTGGGAAATTGAATTGAATTTATGAATTTTTGGAATTTGGAATTAATTGAGTTGTATACCAGTATTGATTAAAATTTGGTGAATGGATATTTTATATTATTGAAATAAGCTTCGAGTTAACTATAGAAACCTTATATTGTAAAGAAAAATTTTGATGATTGATTTTAGTTGAGTAGTGAATTCATATGCATCTTCTTGTTAAAAATGTGCAAGTGGTCTCTAGATTTAAGATAATTTAAGTACAATTAATTTAGAATAATTTGTGTTTGTGGTTGATATGTATATATAAATCAAATAATAATTAGAAATCACCACTTACACCCCCATACATTTTATTTAATGGGCAGAAATTTTGATGGTTAGTTTCCATAAATTAAGGGTCCCACATTTTACTCCGATGTGCTTGTTACTGTATTTTGATTATTGATATGACCTTGGGTCCCTTCAGTGAGGTGGAAGTAGGTGTGTGGAGTACTTGTGTCCTTCCCTGAAATTTGGCACGGGCTAACTGAATGAATGGCAAACCCATTCATGAGGTTAATCCTGTTGGCCTTATCCTTTCGGAAGATGGTGCCGGTCTATGGATCGTGTGGCCATTTTCCTACCCTTCCCTTGGTAGGCACAGGACACCACGTTCCACCCTTGATAGTGACACACACGGACTACATGATAAAATCTTTATGTTGGAATGATATATATATACATATTTTTGGTGTGTGTGTCTAGCATAGCTATAGAATTTATAGAATATACAATAGACAATTTGCACATCGAATTTCGGTTGCTGCCCAATTTATCTTTTTCTTCATCGCATTTGTTCTATCAAAAATTGAAATCAATTTTTTTTTATTAAGAGGGGGGGTAATGTGGTGACACATAGATATGAATATTGTATATATTCTTTAATTGATTTGTGATGTACTATTTAAAGGTATAATGATTAGGAATTGTTTAATTATGTATAATTAGGTATATAATATGATTTGATTGGATGTATCCATAGTGATAAGTATAATTATATTGATTGATTTGTAGCGATTATTTACAATGTATTCATGTATGAAGTTTATATCATTAGAATTATATGTCTACGTGTCTCTTTAAGAGATAGAATTAAGTATTCGATATTTTTGATTGCTAGATTGTATTTTTCTCCGATTCACCTCTGTACCGGGATGTGTATGCCTTACCTATTACGAAGTTTGTATTCAAATGTATGAGTCTCCGTTTTTATTGGCCGTTAAAAGAGAGAGGGAGGTAAGATGAGGTGGAGGGGGTAACGTAAGCCTTTGGAGCCATAATTGTTTGACTAGACACTCTATCTTTTACCACTGCCCAGTGAAGACGTTCACCTGATCTTACCTCCGCTCATCTCAAAGGCTTGTATTAGAATAATTGTATAATTGTATTAAATATTATAAGTAATTGCATGTCATAGTGTTTTAAGTGTATATATATATATTGGAGAATATATTTTATTTTGGGGTTTCTCGTTTGTAATTGGCCTTATTTTCTCCTCCTTTAGGTCCAAGGACATTATTAAATATATATTATATCATTTAGGGAGAAGGGTCATTACAAGTTTGCTGCAGTGGCGGTTCAAACATGCCATGGGTCAGTTAAAATTAACATCACTAATTAATTTCTAAACGAAAAACAATTACAACTTACTTAATAAAAAACTTGTTTTTTTTCTTCAAACATATGGCTAAGTACTATTATTTTCTTGGAGAAGAAAGCATGACTCTTTATGGTTGTAATTGCATCTTCAAAAATTATTTTCTTGTGGTTTGATGCCCAACATCTCACTATCCTTTAAAAAAAATTGGAAATGAATTTTACAAGAAGATATATAAATTAAATTAAAAGCACAACATGAGCTGAACTCCATGCAGCAAATCTGAACTATACTGCTATTGTTGTTTTTTAAAAGTACCTATGTTTAATTAAATAGGAAGAAATAAACAAAGCTCTATAAAACCAATATTTATTTATTTAACACTATATTAACATACAAAAATACCAAAATTTTGATTAAGTTTAAATTGTAGAATTTATTTTTAGGATTTTTTTAAGAATAATATACATGACATTAAATTATAATTACCAGTTTATATGTAAATAAAATTGTTTAATTCATTAATATTTCCATGCTAATTGCAAATACCTTGAAATCCAAATTTTTCCAGATTTATCCCTCTTCAAACAAAGAATGAAATAATTTTGTTAGTTTAAAAGTAAAATTGAAAAATAAACAATGGATCTATTCTATTTAATATCCAAGTTAAATACTAACATTTAAAATTGGAAAATTTTGAAAAGTATTTCAATTGCTATTACACCTGTAAATAGATTTGGAGAGAAAAACACAACCCACAAAATTCATTAGTTTTAGTACATAAAATAATAGATAATATTTAATAAGCCTTAGCTATAACCTAAGAACTATTAACAATAAAAAATATTAGAAATTTTCACACCGGTTTTGATTTTCTGATCCTCAATAATTAATCAAAGCTCATAAAAATTGACACCTAATGAGATAGGGCAGAAGTCAGGTAATGCTTGGATCTAACGTGTTTTAAGTTCAGTTCCCACTTCAAGGAATCATTTTAATATAAGTGCAAATTCATCTAATTAATCTCATATGAAATTTCCTGAATAAAAAAGTAGGATAGATATAGCAACCAATATATATAGATGATATATAGCAACAGACTTGTCCTCTCACTTTGTCAAGAACCTCATAAATCCAGTTCTTATTAATCCAATGCTGTAAGGATAAGTGTGTACTTACAATTAAAATGAAAAATAAAATAATATGAAACGTTTAAATAATATATTCAATTAATAAATTAAATTAAATCGAATAATAAACTCAGCGTGAGCTGACTAAAATATTTTGGTATTTGTTTTTAAATTTAGTTATTCAATTATTTTCACCCTGATCTAGTCTAATAAGTGTATCATTCTCATTGTATAAATTGAGATTATTTAATCTTATAATTATAATTAAAAAAGTAACAAAAAAATACAGATATCTGTGTTTTAATGATGTCAAAAAATTCTTCATGAATGTGAGTGACCTGATGAAAAATACAAAATTTTTAGGATGATAAAATATTTGACCTTCATGTAATCTAATTTCTTTTAGCTGATATATAATAATAATTATAAAATTTAACATTCTATACCCCAAAAATAATTGCATACATATATGTATAAACTCTTATCAATATGAATTTGATACTAAAGGTTGCTTTCATTGAAATTAGGTCCTGATAAGGTTTGACCAAGGGTTTATACATTTAAACAGAATTTGTAAATAATAAGAAATTATTATAATGAACAGTAATTAGATACAAAATAATCAATCCATTTATTTGATGTCACCACATAATTATAAATTATTACTTTGACTTACCTATATATGAAATTTTTTAAATTTTAATATCTCTTCAGTAGTGAGTTACAGTGAAATATTTAAGTGGTTTATACAAGGACATTCAAAACCTTAAGATGCAAGTTAAGATTTGAGCTCTTCTGCTAGGAAATCTACTTGATGCGAAAATCCTTAACAATTTTTTTAACTGCTATATTAATCATAAGTCCTGCATAATCTAATAGATCTTCTTTTAAATGTCATATATCAAAAGGTTTTGAAAAACTGAATATTATTGGGATAACTATCTAACAATATAAAATATTTTTAACTTGAGTTTTGTTTACATTTTCAATAATGAAACATATAAATAAACATTTGACTTACTTTAAAACAATGCTAGACATTTATATAAATTATGTCCGTACATACATAAAATTTATTTCTTAACATCAAACATTGAGTACTTAATACATGCTTTTGTAAGAAGCAATGTACTTACAAATCAGTAAATTTCTATTGTACATACATAATTATGAAAAGGCACATTTATACAGCTATAGTAAATTGTGAACGCCGTTCTCGTTTATAGCGAAAACCTTTACTCCGGTGTTTAAGCCTTTCAATGGAATCTTTATCAAATTCTGCTCCATTTGTTTCTATTCCATCAGTAAATCCACTAGGTGGTTCCAATGTGGTTGAAAATCCAGCATTAGACAACTTTTCCTTTCTAAAAATAAAGGTTTATACATTACTATTATTATATAATGAAAAAAATTGTATAAAAATGTAAATAGAAAAATGCATTCTTCATTTTGAAGAAATTCTTATTAGTAGTTCTTCCTAGCTTTGTAAGCATACGATAATGATTCATTAAGGAGTTCAATTTGAAAAAATAGTTATTTGGTCGTTTCATAGGAAATGTCCATTTTTAACAGAAAGATTATTTAGTAAAACAACTTTCTAAAATCTAAATACTTTCATTCAAAATAGTTCTCATTTTCTATACATTTTTCCTAATGTGTTATCAAATTTTCAACCCCAGAGCTAAAAAATTCAGGGTTTTGCGGTGAAATAAAGTCGGAAAATTCATTTTTGACTTGAGAATCATTTAAAAAATTTTACCCTTAAGGAAGTGGTCCAAATTTCTTCTGAACAGATAGAAATCTGTTGGAGATATGTCTGGCGAATAAGGTGGGTGTGAGGACTTCGTAACTCAGCTCGTTATGTTTCCTCACTGTTTTTCTTAAAAGGTCTGGTGTTGTCGTGTAACAGTATAGGTCCCTTCTGATGTAAAAATGCAGGTTGTTTTTTTAATTGTCAACTTTATTTTTTTATGTCAATATCCCTACAGTACAATGTGGATGTGATGGTTTCACCTCTGGGTAAGAAGAAGAAATGCTTTACTCCTCCCATTGACCACCACTCAGAAACCAATAATTTAAACTAAGAGATCTCATAGGTAAAGACCTCAAAGAACTAATCAATGTATGAACTTTAAATTTTTTAAAAGTTTTTTTATAGACTTCCTAAATTAAGTAATTAATCCATTATTATTCTTGAATAATAATAGTTGACCCTGTATATATAAGAAAATGGTCCGGGTGGAGGTCAATAAAATTTCTCTTAAGGTGTAACCGGGCTCCCCGGGACAGCCCAGAAGAAGACCTGCAATGTGGGTCGAAACGTTGGCTTGTCAATAAACATTTCTCCCTACTAAAGAGAAATTTTTTGACTTCCACCAGGACCATTTTCTTCCTCATAATCCATTATAAGTTATAGAAATCCATTATTTCCTCCCTAATGAAATCCTACTCCAACTCCCTCTCCTACTCTGGGGAATCCCGTCAAATTGCTAAAATTATGCTTCTCAAAATCTTACCAGTCTTTAGCTTAATATATAATTTTTCTCTACAAAACCCAGTGTTCCCCACCTTTTGAAAAAAAAACAACAGTAATCCATCCCATAAATAAAACATCCAAACCCTACAGCTCCCAAAGGCTATTGCCTTGTCTCCAACCTCTCCGAACCTCTTGAAAGAATAGTTAAAACACAAATATCAAATTTTCTTAAACAGTCCATACTCTTTGGTCCACTCCAATCTGGCTTCCATCCTGATTTCTCCACACAATCTGCCCTTGTTAAAATCGTTAGTGACCTGCTTACTGGTATGGACGAAAAAAAAACTAATGGTAGTAATCCTATTTGACTTTTGTACAGCTTCATTCGCTGGACCATTCTATCCTTTTCACTAAAATAAAATCATTAAATTTTTCTAACAGCTCCATTCTTTTCTTACTTTGCCCACAGGAGTAGCACAGGATTTTATTATTTCACCATTTCTTATTGTTACGGTCACAGAGAGAAGGACGGAAGGAAGGGATTAACGTCTTAAGCCCGTCGGCGGGAGAAGTTAAGATTGGATTAGAACCTTCTCGAAGATACCAGAACGGCCGCCGCCACTACTTCCCGTCTAGAACATTCTACCTTGATATAAATAGCATCCCCTCGACGGCGAGTGAGTCAGTCAGAGAGTAGACCAGGCACTGTGATGAACTAGTAATAAGTGTATCAGTGAACTGTGACAGTTTGTGAGTGTAATAAAATGTTTCTGTCAGTTTGTTATATTTGGAGATTCTGAGTACTAACTGTAAGTGTTAATTTGTAGTTATAAGCTCTAGCGTAATTTTATGGTATTCTTACAAATTTATATAAATAGTTAAGCTATTTCGTAGTAGTAATATCTTATATTATTTTAGTAATTAAATAGGGCTAGGTTATAATAAATATTTAGAATATTGTGTAGTAAATTTATATTAGTTTAATAATTTAATTGTTGGTAACTTCATTGTATTCTTTTTGTCACTTTGTTAATAAATATTAGTATCTTGAAGTTTATTCATTTTTAACACCCAGTAGCCCGCAACATTATCATCTGTTATATCAATGATCTTCCTAAATCAATACACCACTTTTCCTACTACCTTTATGCTGATCCATTGGAAATCTATTTATCCTTTCCTCCTTCTGAGTTATAAGTAGCAACACAGTCATGTTTCTTCTTTGAAACATATAACTAAACTGAGTTTTTTTTTTTTTTTTTAAGAAGTCGAATGGGATCAAATAAGCTTAGAGAATGCTCTAAAGGGATTATTAAGTATTAAATAGGATTAAAATATTTACAGTCCTTTGAAATCTTGAATTTGAAGAAATGGTCAATTCGGTTTTTATAAATCCTATTATATTACATTTGAAGTCAAACAACTAAGCAAATATTAATGGGAAAAGAATTTTATTTATTTCTGCAGTAGATCATTAATTCTATATTTGTCTATTTTAATACAATGCACCACAATATAGTATTAAATGCAGTATAAAAAATATGAATTTGAAAACCATTTTTAAAAAACAAAACACTTCAACATTGTATTAAGTTGATTCTTAATTGTAAACATATAACCCTGTCTAGACTTGGGTTAGAATAAGCCAGGAGTATCTCCTGCCAGTTGTAAAAGGTGACAAAAAGGGGTGCACCCCTGGGTACACAATAAGCTAAAAAACCTCAAAAAAGCCTCAAATTCAGACTGCTAAATGATAAACGACCATGATGAAAGGACTAAACGATTAACATTAGGAACATGGAATGTACGCTGCCTCCAACAAATAAGAAAAATCTAAGTGCTAGAAGATTGCCAGAATAAATATAAAATCAGTGGTGTGTCTCTCTAGGAGACAAGGTGGGAAAAAGATCTGATTATAATGGAGCTGAAAGAATATGTTTTTATCAATAGTGAACATGAGGAAAATACGTTTGGAACTGGCTTCATGGTATGAAAGGATATAAAGCACACTATATTGGGATATAAGACAATCAATGAATGAATATATTCTTTGAGATTAAAAGGAAAGTTCGTCAATATCTCTCTAGTAAATGTTCATAAACACACAAAAGAAAAAAAAACAGATGAGAAAAATGAAGCTTTTTATGATAAATTAGGAAGAACAATCAATGAAGTCGTTAAAATTATTCTTGGAGATTTCAGTACCAAAATTGGAAAGGAACAAAGCTAGGGAAGAGGAGTAGATATGTTTAACCTTCATAAATATAGCAAAGATAAATGGGTACAGAATAGCAGACTTTGCCCCAAGTAAGAGCCTAAAAATCTCAAATATAGCCTTAAAACATAAAGCTATCCACTTTTAAACATAGGTCTCACCAGATGGAAAACCTAGAACCAGATTGATCATATCATGATCGATGACATAGTGACATACAAAATGTGAGGAGTTATAGGGGTACAGACTGTTCTACAGATTGTTTTCTGATCCTGGTAAGGTATAAACAAAGACTGACTAACACACCAAGAGGGTAAACAAGAACAGACAGAAGAAAATATAAGGTAGATAACATAAAAAATCCTGAGAAACAAGAACATGAGATTAAGAAAGTAGAAGACAATTTACAAAACAGTGGGATAGAGACAGAGGATAAATATGTCCAAAACAAATTAAAAAAATAAGTGAAGGGGTAAGGAAGACTGTGGAAGAAATAATAGGTGAGGAAAGGAGAAAGAAAAAGAACAGTTGGTTTGACCAGGAATGTTAAATAGTGGTGCAACAGAAGACCAAAGCTTATGAAAGTATGCTACAAAAATGCACAAGAAAACCCAGTGATAAATAAAAACAGATAAGGAAAACTGAAACAACTCTGCAGGTTTAAAAGGAAAACGAAGAATCGGATAAAATGTGGCAAGATTTTGAAAAACAAAAATAGCAGATCGTTTCATGACAGAGTGAAAAAATTAAAAAAGGATTTCAACCCTGAATATATGTTTGTAAAGACAGAAATGTTCAACTACTAGCTGAAAAGAATGAAGATGACTACTTCAAGGAGATGCTAAATAAAAATTAAAATACAGAAGTGCCGAGTAGGTTACTCAGAACTACACAGGAAGATGTGGAGCTGGAGCCACTTGATATGGAAGAAGTAGAAGAAATCATCCTAAATTTAAAAAGCAATGAAGCACCAGGAATTGTTAGGATCCCGGCAGAAGCACTTAAAATAGGAAGAGACACACTTCACAGGGAAATTTATGAATTAATACTTCAGATCTAGAGCAGAGAGGAAATACATAAAGAATGGAAGGTGGCTTTTATATTACCAATCCATTAAAAGGGGGCAGACTGGAGTGTGGAAATTGTAGGGGAATCGCACTACTCTGCATGGTCTATAAAGTGCTATCAATATTGCTAATGAAGCTGGTTGTCCAGAGTGCAGAAGAGTTTTTAAGAGATTATCAGTATGGATTCCACCCTGGAAGATTTTTGCAATTGGAATATATCCAGAGCCCTCAAAATAGGAGTGTACTATATGGTCTTGCAGCCAGTGGTTATGTATGGAAGCAAGGCTTGAACGTTGACCCTTACTGATGAAAGGATATTAAATATGAGGGAGAGGAAAATCCTCAGAAGAATTTATGGCCATATAAAGGAAGAGGAGAGATGGTGGATGAAGACCAATGAGGAAATAAGAAGGCTGGGATGAGTCCAAAGAATGGTAGACTCCTCAACATGATGATGGAGGGACAGCCAAGTGGGAGAAGAAGCAGAGGTAGACCTAGACTTCGTTGGCTGCAAGATATGGAAGATGACCTTTGGTCACTGGGTGTTGAGATGTGGAGAAGGGCAAGTACCATTAGATAGATACATATATATCTTAATTGCTTTTATATGACATACAAATGTGTGTTTTTTAAAAATCTATTAAAAAGTAATTTATAGAGGTATTATTAAATGTTAGCTTATGTCATAAAGCAACTAAAAGATTATTTCATTATGATCTCGCAGTATGTCATTAATATGAACTCACTTGATGAAGTTTAATATACTTAGGGACGATAATGCATTTGGTAGAAATCGTGCTGTTCATCTAAAAATATGGTCATTAAAGTTAACTAATTGATTTTAATACTATTTTGTGGTAAAATAGCTTTAATAAGTAGCAATTAGTTAAATTTTAGATTACTTTTGAAGTACAGTTTATATAAACACTACTAATATTCAAGAATAACCATGAATGACTATTGTTAACTTTATATTAGTTCAATATCCACAGAATCTTTTGAAGCTTTGTTCTTCTTTATTTCATTAGGATGCCTTACTTTTTACCTGACGATGTGTTTATGTCTAAATGGTGTTCTTCTTTCAAGGAGTGGTGACTGTTCAGGAGATGAACTTGATTCTCCTTGTATTGAGTTTCCTGTATAGACTAAAACAAAACAGGCTTCATAACTAAAAAAATAAATAAAAATATTTTACTCTAAATTATAAAAACTAAGGAGTTAATAATGACAAAGATATAAATTAGTTGACTATAGACAACTATTTGGGCAGTCAGAAATAATACACACAGTAATGCAATACAGAAGATATACAAGAAAAAAGAATATGATCTGGAATAATAAATAACTGTTATATGTAATGTAAGGAAATGCAAGGAAAGAAATAAGCAAAAAAAAAAAAAAAAAAAAAAAAAGAAAAGAGGCATAGGAGAAGAGCAGGAAAAAAAAGGAAGTAAAACTAAAGGAAATACCACTGTACAGAAAACAAAGGATTTTTTTTTTAATGAGGTCATCTTCCATATTCTCCACAAGTAGTCCCACTAACTATTCTTCACTTTCTAATTATTCTCAAATCTTGTTTCCAAAGCCTAATCGAAGTTTACAACTTAAGTTGATGTTAAATTAATATTAGTGCTTTTAACAAGTTTTTAAAAAATAATGTTACTTTTAAAAATATGATCTATAAAACAAATATATTAAGAAAACAGGTTTATACTTTTGTCTACAGCAATAAAAATGTTAAAATGTTTGATGCTGTCTTAATAAATATCCTACACCTAAATAAATTTAAGCAAACTAAAAGCTAAAATACCAGCACATATTAAAATTGTATATCACATTACAGTGTATAATTATGGACTGTACTACAAAACCATCATCTTTTTAAGGAATAAAATTTTAAAATGAAAAAAGTACTAAATAATTTATTCATTTACCGATAAATTAGAAAACGATTCACCTTATTATATCCAAAAACACCATTGAATATCATAAAATATTACACCATAGAACTTATGAAGTTACTAAATACTTTCAGAGAAAATTATAAGTTTTTCTCTCAATTAAGAAAACCATGGTTTTCAAAAACTGAACTAAGCTGATTCCTAAAATTTGAAATGAATGATATATATTCAAAACATACCATTCAATGTGACTCTCTCTGGTCTTGGTTCTGACCATTGGTCTGTTGTTGAACCAGAGTAATCTGACCCAGCACTTAAACACTTGTTCCCTTTGAGAGGCATCCTTCCTTTGATGTAATCTTCTTTTAAATTAGCCTTAAAATAATGTTAATAAATAATAATAAAGTACACTTTAAGGATTATATGTTATATACATGATAACATATAAAGTTGTCAATTAATAAATTATGAGCACTCATATACATTTACACACAAATTTAAGAGCATATTTACATGCGTATGTCTACACACACACACACACACACACGCACACCCACTATATATAATTTTATTATTTATTTATTCAGGTTTTTTTTACAATTAATGTATCCCGATACCCAAAATCTTTTCCTGCCAATCCTTCTTGTTGGCCCATTCTTCTCCTTCCTCTCGCAACCCTCTTGCTGCCATTCCTTCTCTTACATCCTCCATCCATGTCTTCCTCTCTTTCTTCTGTAATTTGGTTTATATAGGAAGAGTTTCTTTCTGTTGTCGTTCATTCTCATCAGGTGGCCAAACCATTGAAGCCTCCTGGTCTCTATTTCATATAATATATATTTCTCCTGCCCTATAGTTTCTCTTATAACACTATTGGGTATGTGTTGGAGATTTGAGATGCCGCAGCTATATCTTAAAAAAGTCCATCTCAAGAGCAAGCAGTTTACAGACATCTTGTCTTTCTACTGTCCATGTTTCGGCCCCATATAGGGTTGTCCCCAGAAGAAAAGAATGATATATTTTCTTTTTCATGTCTAACGAGACCCCTTTATTCCAAAGGACTGAGTTGAGGATCTTAATGATTTTCCTTCCTCTGGATATCTTCATTTCTATATCCTTGTCGAGCATCTCATTTACATAGACACCTAAATACTTGAAGTCCTCACTGCGAGCTAGAGTCCAATCTTCAATCGATAATGATTTGCACGGAGAATTAAAGGACATGTACTCTTTTTTCCCCTGATTTATTTGATTTGATGACTACCTGGTCATTTGCAAATTGCAAGGTGAATAAATAATCATCCCCAATCTTCACTCCCATGTACCTGTATTTTTCCTTCCACCTCTTGAGTGCTTGTTCAATGAACAAGAGCTTTGGTGATAGGCAGCAACCTTGTTTCAAGCCTTCAGTGATGGGGAACGACGGGGATACACTATTTCCTATTTTTACTCTCGCTTTTGCACCCAAATAAAGGCTTTTAATCGCCTTTGTCAGACCCTCACTGATACCTGCCCTATTTAATGCTTCCTAAAGTTTAATAAGTGGTACTGTGTCATAAGCTTTCTGCAAGTCAATAAAGGCTAAATGTACCTCTTGGTTGTATGCTAACTGTTTTCCAGTAACCTGCTTGCTCTTCAGGAATTTTCTCTTTTAACTCATCCTCCAATCTATTTTTTAATACACGACCGTATAGACGGTTTAGACTGCTTGTAACGGTTATGCCTCAATAATTTATAGGATTCTTTTTGCTTCCTTTCTTATGTGTGGGGATAATATCTCCTGTCATCCATTCCGTCGGTACCTCTTTTCTCATACAGTCCGTAAAGAGGTCAGCCATAGTTTTCATAAGATCAGTTGGTCCTGCCTTAACCACTTCTATGGGTACATTTCCTGGTCCTGGCGCTTTATTATTTTTTATACCTTTTAATGCCTTCTCGACTTCCACAGGGATTTTTATGATTCTGCTTGTTCTATTGCTTTATATTCAACCCTATCTCCCCTTAACAAGTTAGAAAAATATTCTGCCCATTTTTCCAAGGAAATTGATGGGGCAGCATTTTTTCCTTTCAGAAAACCAAACATTTTTTGTATTTCTAAGCCACTTCCATGCTTCCTTCGATTTCTGACCGTGCATTATTCTGTCTATGTACTGGTATTGCTGGTCCCATATCTTGTTTATGGCTTCCGCTTCAACCTCTTAACCATCCTATTTGCTTCCTTATATTGTTGCATGCTTTCCTCATTTCGTGTGTTGAGCCATTTTTGGTAAAGTGATTTCTTCTGTGTCAATGCTCATGCAATTTCATTGTTCCACCAGTATTTCTGATGATTCCTTTTTTTTCCTTTTATTCCTAGGGCTTCATGCGTAGCTGCATGGCAAGTTGCTTTTATTACCTCATATTTATTTAAGGCTCCTTCATTATATTTGTTTAACTTTTTTTTTTATTCTCTCACAAAGAAGGAATTTGTTGATTCTTGCTGCAGACTCTCTAGGTTATACCTTATTAAATTGGCAGAATCTTGCAGATCACTAACCTTTTTTCTCTTTTGAATATTTCCAGGACAGAATGCGGAATGCGGAATGGGGCTCAGACCATTTTTTACTAAGAGGGAAGATTATATATATATATATATATATATATAGAGAGAGAGAGAGAGAGAGAGAGAGAGAGAGTGAGAGAGATTTATTCATTGTAGTTATAATGAATAATAATATATATTATTATTTTATATGTTATTTAAATTTAATTTGGTACTTGTGTAATAACCAGTCTTCAGGGACTGTTATCCACCATTGTTTATAACCTGAACACCGATAATTCTGATACTGATAATACCTTATTCATATTAATGGAAATTGAAATAATAAAATGATAATTCTAGACCCATCTAGCCATGTTCCCATCTAACATGAATGTTTTCCCTACACCTTCAATGTTAGCATCTCCATATCTACCCTTGTAAAAATCCATTTGATGACCTTTTTCACTTAATTTCATATTTGAAATTGTTCCAAACTTCTTTTAAAGAAGGCTATTCCCAAAGTGTTATTAAGTTCTTTTTAAATAGGCAAAAACACAAAATTATATTTAAATAAACTATACAGAAATTTAGATAGACAATAAACAATATTAGCAAGACAAAAACACAAAAAAACAATTTAATCATACACATACAAATAACTTAAATGAGATGAGTGATAAGAAGAGGCTATGCCAGATAGGGACGTAGGTTTCATGGAGACCGGTTAATTCACAAGTATCTTAATATTTTATATACAAACTGTACCACAACAACCCATGGAGGATCTTGGGTTCACTACATCGTATAGACTGTACTGTTACTTGGACAGCGGTTATGCACGGAGGTGATTTGTCCTAGATCATGCTCAACCACCAGGTTTTTGCCCCTTATTTTGTGTACCCACATTACAGAGTCTGCCAGTGAGTGGGACTGGAACCCAGGACCTTTGGCATGGCAACTCAGGGGTCTGCCACTGAGCCACCCCACTCCATTCTATTTACAATATTAAATAATTATTAATCAACCATATAAATAATGAGGAGAAATGGTCTGAGTGTTATAATTCCTTAAATGATTTGACTATTTAAGAAATAATTTTTTGACCTCCACAACATAATGCATGGCGATGCATGTCTTTATTGGGAGGCTCGGCGGCGTATGGCAGAAATTCCCAAGTGCTGGCATTGAATAAATAAAAATATAAAAACATTATTTATAAAACTTTATAATGTTGAATTTGACAAGACTGCAATAATAAAAAAAAAACACTCACGCTTAATAGTACAAAATTAATTGACTGACAATATATTCAAAAAGCTGCCAAGAGTGAGCTTACAAAACGGGTTCAGTGTAAGGAAAAAGTATCTTGTTAGACACAATACAAAAATTAATCACAGTTAATCACCAAACTGATCCATATTTAGTGCCTAGAATTATTGATCTAACAGTTTATTCATGACAATTTAAAAGTATTAAAAAAGAAGCAATTAAAAAAAATGTAATAATCAGAAACAAACATTTCTTATTGGATATGGAAACAGAATTCTACCTAATAGATTTAAATATTATAATTAAATTCCAACTAATAAATTAAATATTATAAACTGATAAAGATTGGCAATTCCACTTCTTGAAACAAACATAATAGGATTCCCAAAGATATGATAGACTAAAGTTTGATTAAGTATACATTTTTTTAAAAGGGGATAGCTACATACATCTACCCTGACAATTTTTTTTGATGAGGAGTAATATAATGCTATTCATTAATAAATCATGATATGGTCTTCAATAGAAAAAACAGTATGCTCTCATTGCTCTATTGTGCAACGAAACAAGCAATTCAACAAGAAATTATCAACAGATTGATGGTGAGCTTCCATAAAAGCCTTCATCAGTCTGTAGATAACAATGGCACTCACTTGTTGTTTGTTTGTTTAACGTCACTTTATAATGATATAGCTAATCGGACAATGCTACAGTGGGGAGGTCTGAATTGTGCCTATCCAGGTTTAATTACGATAGGGGGATTTTTAACGAGTACCTGACATGGCACAGGCTAGGGACTGCCGCTTAGCATCCTTTCCAAAGGACGGCACAACCAAGGATTTCTTATTCCCTTTGAAAAATCCTAGGATCACCTGCCGGGCAACGAACCAGCGATTTTGGGCTTAGAAGGTTGTTATGCTAACCACTAGAACCATAAGTCGCCCATATATGGCACTCACTTATACAACAGTTTTAAAACAAGTTAATTAATATAACTAATAATTAATTAATTACTGTAAACAAAACTTTGTTTTATGTTCTTTTACAAGGAATTAAAAAAAAATGCAAAAATTGTTTCAGTTGTTTTAGCCACACTCTATAATTTGATTGATTACTTTATTTTCCTTTAAGATTTCCTTATCGGAATTTATATTTCATGTTTTCTTTTTACTTTAAGGAATTTATATTTACATTATTTTATGTATATTTAGTGGTACTAATATCTAAGAAATAGAAATGCAATAAAATCTGTAAAACATATGCAGATGACAATTCAGTAGTGTATAAATTCAAAATTAGGCTCAAGCGTATTAGGAAGAATGCTACAAATTAGAGTATTGACATCAAGAAACTCTAATGTCAATGCTAGGCAACAGGTACAGGAATCTCTACAACAATCTCTAAATAGCGAAATAGAGAGAATTAATGATATCACAACTGAAGCTACTGAATAATGGGACAAGACTGAACAAGTTATTCAGACATCTTGCAAAGCACTATTAAAACAAGATGGAGTGAGTGACTGAATTAAGAAGAGGGAGTGGATGATTGAGGAGATCCTTGAAATGACGGAAGAACAACGGAAGTGCAAAAACAAGAATGAAACAAAAGATCGAGAAATAATCAGAGTAATAAGGACAAAAATTAAAGAAGCTAAAGAGATATGGTTGTCTGAAAAATTTATTGAAATCAAAGAAATATGACATTGAATGAGGAGAAATATGAATATCAAAACATGCACAGAAAAATAAAAGAAATGCCAAACAAAAGAAAATACAGTGGTTTAACAACTGGCATATTTGATTCTAACAGAAACTTATATCAAATTAAAATATCATCAAATTAGAGGTAGAAAGAGCAATTAAGTCACTCAAAAATAGCAAATCTCTAGGTCCCAACAATATCCATGGTGAAATATTGAAAACCCTATGTGAATCGAACGGTCAACTCCTGGACACTCTGACCATTCTTCTGAATAGTTTATATGACAGCAACAAAATACCTTGAGCCTGGTTGCAATCAACTTTCATCCGAATACCCAAAAAGACAAATTCTAAACATTGTGATCAATATAGATTGATAGGCCTATTAAATCACATCACTAAAGTCTTTACCAAAATATATAAAACAGATTCTACAGTAAATGTCAAGTAGAGTTAGGCAATTCACTGTATGCACATGGCACAATATAACCTTTTTATGCTCGCAAGTACTGATCCAAAGGTGTAGAGATGTGAACAAGGATGTGCACATATGCTTTGTGGACTACGCTATAACTTTGGACAATGTAGGGCTCGATTTACTAATATAAACACTCAAAAATGTAGATATTGACTACAGGGACATCCAAATTATGGAAAATCTCTTCTGACATCAGTCAAATAGGGTCAAAATTGGTGCTTTGTTCACTGAGAATATTGAGATTAAGAAGGGTGTGCGGCAAGGGTGTGTCCTATCCCCCCTACTTTTCAATATTTATTCGAAGCATGTCTTTGAAAAAGCTTTAGGCGAGTTTAGCGAAGGCATCAAGACGAATAGGGAACTAATTGATGCCAATGTCAAACATACTCATACTGATATCAGTCCAATTATTTCAAAGTATGGTAAACAAAATTAAAATCGCGGAGATGATAGTCAACATTCCAATCAGACCAGGGTATATGAAGAAGAAGAAGAAGCTACTTATATAATAATAATAAAGTCTTTATTTAATCTGGGACAAGTTAGTTTATAAACTATAATATCTTAGAGTTGAATAAATTACAATTAATTAATTATTGAAATTTAATTAATAAAGAAAAAAATAAAAAGTGAGTTAGCTACATAATAATATTTCTGTAAGGAACAAAAAAAAAATTATTATAATAAAGAGAGAAAACGGTTAATAGTTACTTATTTACAAATTTTAAGAAAAATAAAACAACAACAAAAAAATGTAAGAAAAATATAAACAATACCTAATATAACAAATTATTTTTAAAAAGATGTAACTGGATGTGTGAACAACCAAATTAAAAGAAAAAAATATATATTAAAACAAATCATTTGTCCAGCAATTAAAAAAATTTAATCTCAAAACTGAACATACTATTTCCAATTTTTTGGGGATTGTGAAGATTTGAAAGTTGGAAGATTATTGGAACAAAAAATGGAAGAAGATGTAGAGTTCCACAGGGACGAGGATAGGATAAGGAAAGCTCTGCCAAAAGCTGTTAGGGGGGATGCTAAATATAAATCTGAGAGCCGAGAATGGGTGTTACAGAAGTGGACTAAGGTTTTGAATTGAAAGAGAACAGAAATGTATGATGGTAGGCAGGATTGGATAACTTGGTAAAGAAAGGATGCTGGGAAGTACGTACGATGATAGGAAGGGTGAAGGCACTTCAGCTCTTCATAAAATCTGGGGCGTCTCTTGGATTCCAAAGATGAAACGGACGAAGAAGTTGATCAACTTTTATTTTTGCATCGAGATCTCCAGAGACACCTCCGCACACTGTACAGTAATAGTCTAAATGAGGGAAAATTAAGGAAGCAACTAGAAGTTTGTGGGTTTCAAATAGGAACAGGTGACAAAGGTAATTGCGACAACGCTTTAAGGTAGAGAAGGTACGACCAGAGATTTCAGAAATATGGTTTTTCCAGGAGAAACTCAGGGTTACATTACATTAAACTTTTTTAGGTTTACATATTGATTATTAATTGTTTTTACTCAATTACTACAAATTCATTATGCAAGGGAATTTGTGTATGGAAGTGTTGGAGGAAGAGACTTCTGGAATAAGTGAGACAGACTCATATTACTCAAAAGAAGGACACTTCAAAAACACCAGAGAAAGGGTGCGCCTGGCTCAGCGGGCAATTTACCCAACAAAAAAAAACAAAAACAAATCGGCTGTTTCAAAATAACCAGCCACTCAAAACAACACCACAATAGAACCTCCTAAAACCTGCAGCCAATAATTATCCAACTGCCTCAACCAGCAACAATTCTGAACCAATCGCTAAAACTCGTGACGAGAACCAGGAACACAAAGGCTATTCTGACCCAGGCCCTCCACCTATTTTTGTTTCCAATATTAACAGTTTTTTCAGTTTTGGTCAGGAAATATCTGAACTAATTGGACATTCTAATTTTAAATGCTTTTCTAGAGTGAAAGAGATTAAAATAAATACATCCAACAAAGACTCTTATAAAAAGTTAATAAATCATCTTACATATAAAAACTATGATTTTCATTGTTATCAACTAAAACAGGATAAACCATATCGAGTGGTTTTAAGAGTTTTTAACAAAATGGTTATTGAGATTGGCTGGTGTGACTGGGAGTGAACTGAGATTATTGGATACTGGTGGTGATAATTTGATAATTTTACTGGTGGTTTTGGGATCGGTTGCATTGGAGAGGATGGATTGGATGTGATGGGATTTTCTCATTACAAAGTCTACTGATAGATGGGTGTAACGAAATTTTCTCCTGGCTGCTTTTCTTTTCTTCATCAGATCCTTTATTTTGGGGGTTGGCCAAGGTGTAGTTGGATGGCGTAATGTTTAAGTTTTTAGAGGAACATGGTTAACTAATATTGATTCAAATTGGAGGTCAAGGTGGAAATCATGAAATTGATGGATCTAAGGGAGGAGATGATATCACAATTGATAGAGCTTATGTCGGATTGAAGTGATTCAAAGGAAAGGAGGTCCTAACTGTGATAGGGGGTATGTAAAATCCTTTACAATTTTGGGGGTAAAGGATTTGACAGGTAGGTAATATGAAATTCGAATGTGATCACATGATGAATGAAACGGAACAGTGTGTTGGGACCACGAGAGGATTTTCAGAAGTGAATCAGAGATAAAAGGTCCAACCAGGTATCCGAAAATTGGGTGTGGTGGGTAGTAATTTAGATAAAGATTTAGGGAAAATATTAGATTTGTGAGAAAGGATTTATTGCTGGAATTTGAGAGCATATTAATGCTAAAACCACCAGGTATAATGATATTGGAGAAGGTAGAGACCAGATGGACAAGGGAGAATTCAAAGTGGTTGTCGAATGGAAGATGAGAAGGTCAGTACACAACGGCACATAGAAAATGAGAGGAGTCAGTTGAGATTTTAAAAAATATGTATTCTAGGTGAGGACAGCTAGGAGTAGGAGATTGAAGAAGGATTTTAGGATTGAGACTTTTGTGGATATATAACCCAATGCCACCTCCCCTGCGATCTATCATGATGTATGAGAGAATAGTTATGAAGGGATATTTGGGAGAAAGGAATGAATGGTTTTAGCCAAGAAACAGCTGTGATATTATATAATATTTCTGAAACTCATCAAAGTGTGCAGTAGGGCAATCTGTGGTCTAGTGGTTAGCACAACAAAGTACTAAACCCAAGATTGCGGGTTTGTAGCCCGGCGGGTGGCCCTAGGATTTTTTAAAGGGAGTAAAAAATCCTTGGTTATGTTGTCCTTCGGAAGGGACGTTAAACGAGGACCTAAGCCTACAGGCATAGGCATAGGGATTTTTAACGAATACCTGACATTGTACGCAATTTCAGGTATTTGTTACAAATTCCTATCCTAATTAAACCTGGATAGGCAAAATTTAGAGCTCCAAATGTAGCATCATCCGATTAGCCATAGCAGCACAAAGTGACGTTAAATGAACAAACAACAGCAAAATGTGCAATAAGGTATTGTGCAGCAATTTGACAACAGTTCAGAATATTAGTCATTACTTAGGAGAGGGGAAATGAAATAGCAGGAAAACGGGATAGAGATTGGGAGATAGAGGGAATAGGAACTTTTCAAATAGTTTTCATAATTTTTTATAATTATTGGTCAGCTTTTTTGATTTTTAAATATTTTTATTTTAAAGAGAAAAGATATTCCCCCGGCCGGGATTCGAACCCGGAACTAATAGTTTTGAACTAACAAATTGTTTTCAGTTTTAGAATAAAAAAAATATATATAATAATAAAATGAATGGTGATGATAATGAATTAATGATATGATAATAATTGAATTTAACATTAAAATTTAAGAAAAATATGAAATATAAAAAATGAGTAGAAATAAATAACTGTTGTTAAAATGAAGAAAACTACATAGGTAAAATATAAGTTTAAAATAAAATAGCACTACTTCTGTACCTAAATGATAAGTGATGTATAAAATAAATATAAATGAAAAAAATAAAATGTTGAGGCGACTTTCATATGATGTTCAGCTGCACATATCTAGGTACACTGTCTCTGCTGGGTAGCCATCAAATAGTTGACACTGAATTCTACCTCCACTGAACTAAATGTAAATAATTTTTGCTCCTACCTGCTTCTGCCTGGCTAGCCAGTAGAGGTGTTAATTGGTGAGCATCATCACTTCACTTACATAGAGGCAGTGCGCTTCATTATCTTCCCAGCTAAGATTTTTCTTAGCTGAGACCGTTCGGCGTGGTTTAAGCGATCTTCAAGAATGGACATTTTTTCTATTAACATATTATTTTTCAACATGGGTTTTCTAATTGTCTATTTTGTTCCTGTATGAGATTTTCTATTATGAGCAATCTATCACTATTTTGCAAAGAAAGCTCTGATTGCTTCTGTGATGATTCTTTTATATCCTTTAACTCTCGATAGATTGAAGCTTGGCCTTCATCTCTTTAATCTCCTCTGTAACTGTCCTTAGTAAATTTATCATAATATTAGTATCAGATGCTGGCAATATACCTGTTGCTAATAAAAAATCGGGAAACGTCCATTTGTTTTAAGATTTCGGAGTGTCCAAAATCGACTTCAGCACATTTCGTGTGATAAAAGTGATGCAGGCCAATCTTGCTTTGTCATCTCGGGCCAGCAGATTTATTGAAAATTTAGCAGTTGACCATTTTTAAGAAATAAAATAATTTTAAAAGAAGATAGAGCATAATCGAGAAAAGAATAATCCCAACCAGGGCGTTTACTTGCACGGAAACTGAGAGAATTACGATCAATAAACAAACTACCCTTTCTGCTTCAACTGTCTAAGTAAACTAATGTCGACGACATTAAATCAGGCGGGTGATCAAAAATGATGTGTTGCCACTTGTAGCAAGAATGTGGGTGGGTTTTACTCAAAACTGCCAATATTTGACAACAATGTGCTAGCATTGTTACCTAGTTCTCCCGGTTTCAGTTATTTGGTTTTTACCCTTGGTACGCTAGTGTAGGTCGATTTGGCACCACCGCATTTTCTTTGAGCCGCCTAATTTCATGTTGTCGACAATCAAATTTCTTAATGATTCTTCCGTTTCATTGTATAGTTAATTATCACTTCACTGTTAATTAATTATGGAGAGAACATTTGAGAAAATTTTTCACAAAGAAATATATCACAGATTATTGAAATGGAAAAATAACAAAGAGACATACCAAGAGCACTGCCCACAAGAGCTACTATAAGACTCAGTAACAAATACATGGTGTTTATATTTATCTATCTATCTACTATAATTGATAATTTAACAAGCAAAAACAAGGAAGTAATACTAGTTTTTTATTATTTTAAATTTGAATTTTTGAAAATAAATGATCTAATTATCTATTCAAGATATATCTTTTCAATTAAGACAATTTACTCTAATCATATTAATTTAGTCTATGTTACTGGGTAATTATTATTTTGGTTGGACACATTTTTTTATTTTGTAACTAAACAGATGTAGAACTAGGTATTAATAAAATAAATAAAAAATAATATAATGCATCTCATTTATGCTTACACTTTTCATAGGCATTGTTTCCATTGCAGTTAGAACGTGATTGTGGTACATAAAATTGTGAAGATGTTGGTTCGTGTTTACTTGTTGGGTAGCCACATGGAATGTAGCATATGGAGAGATATCATCAGGATATTCTAGAAATTAAATAAAAAATATTATTATTGATGAGGTAATATAAACTACAAGTTTAGAAGAATGAGAATTAAATTAATATTATAATTTATAAACAAATATGGAGATACTTAGAAATATATTAACAGTTAAAAGATCAGTTTTCAAGCCAATGTGACCAAAACATATTTTTTAACCTTTAGAGTACTTAAAAAACAAAAACATTAAGATACCTGGGATGGGTTCGCATTGCAAATCATGTATTGGAGAAGCAATACCCTTGTGTACAGCGGCATAATATTGCTCCCTCTGAGCTAAATTTGTTTTATTATCAAGAGTAACCATATTCTGTGAGTCCTTGGGATGTGATTGTATTCTTCCACCACTATTGGATGAATCCCTTTCTAAAATTGGAAAAAATAGATATGTTTACTTGCTATCATAAAATACTTTAACATTTGTGCACTCCCCCCCACTCCTCTCTCTCTCTCTCTCTCTCTCTCTCTCTCTCTCTCTCTCTCTCTCTCTCTCTCTCTCTCTCTCTCTCTCTCTCTCTCCCCCCTCCCTCTCCCTTATAAATATGTAGATATGAAAAAAAAAACCTCAGGTTTGAATTAAAATGAGAAAGGAATAAATTCATCATATTTTTAAAAGCAAAACTAGGAAATTGCAGCTTGATAAATAAAATAAACTATACCAGGGGGAAAGTACTTTTTGAAAAGGAAGATATATAATGTTCATGTTACAACATATATCCAATGCCTTATACAATAGCAATGCCTATACCTATAGCAACATATATTGCTAGTGCACAAGAATATATTTGGCCAAGAAGAAAGTGTCCAATAACAAATTTAGTGAAAGTGGCATAGAAAGGCTAAGCCACAGAGTGACATATCATTAGAAACTGTTGGTATGTTAAATATTTTACATTCAATTTCTTCATAAGTATTTACTTAAATTGGTTACAAAAACAATTATTAATTTAAAGTACTACTACTAATAGAACAAGTGATATGAACTATTTTCTAAAGTAACTCACTTTTTCTAAAACACATGGTAATTGCGACAGCCCCAGCAGATAAAAGAGTGAGAAGTGTAGCTATTACAGGCAGAATAATGCTTGGATCAGAATAAAATGGCGTTTCTTCAGAATGAATTTTCACTGAGTTAGGACTTAGTGTAACTATTAACAAACAATGCACATCAATTAGTAATAAGAATTAAACTATCAATTCATATAAATAATTTGAAATTGATTTAATGAAGATTGGAAATTGATATGAATTAATTTTAAATTTGGAGAAAGTATTTGTTAATTTAACATAGCTTATTAAAATTGCGATAAAAGCGAAATTTCTTTAGCTTATTTTATACTCAATTCATCAGAATTAATTTGATTAAGTTTACCTCCTAAATTTTGAGGAGTTTTAAAGACATATTCAGCTGTTGTGGTTCCTGCACTATTGATAGCTTGAACTTTGATTCTATATTTCTTTCCTGGCCACAAACCAATAATTTCAAACTTATCAGTTCCATGAATTGCATTTCCAACTGAAAATAAATTTTACTAAATGTCTCGAATAATAATCATTTCATATTTAAATAAATACAAAAATTACAAAATAGAATTTCTATCTATATCATGGAGATTATATATATTTTAGAGAAAGGTAAGGAGGATTGAGACCAATTTTGAGAAGTGTTCAGTCTTAACTTTGGAGATTAGTGATTCATATCTAGGCAAAAGTGAAAATATATGATAAACATTGGTTTTAAGAAGGAAGCCTATCTGTTTGAGAAAAAATAAATTCCATTGAATTAAATGCTCTGAATGATTCAAGCAATAATAATGTATCTATTTATGATCCCTCAAAAATGAAATGTCTAAAATGTGTTAAAATCAACTTTCAATGACATTAAAAGTTGTTTTAATTATTATTAAATTTCAAAAGGTTATTGGCTTAGCTAACCATTAATGTATTCTTTTATGTGAAGTTTTTGAGCTCAACAGAGAATAATAAATCTATAGAAAAATGTGGGAAACTTAAGAGCTCATGCATGCATTTTGAGACATGAAAGAAAAAAAAAACTAGTTTTCTATTGGAGTGGCACATTGAAGCCTTGCCCTGCATACCGATCCAGAAGCTTTGCATAGTACAAAGGAATTACTTAGCCAATTTTCATAGCCTCGGATCACACACCTATACCAATCTTGCTTCTTCCAGCCTGAGATTTATAGAAATATTTTGATGCCACCCACGCGAGAGTAAAACTGATTCAAAGAAATCAAAATGGCAGACTATCTCAATGACAACGAAATGGAACGGAAAAGGACTTAAGAATTGCAATATGGAACATTGGGACACTGACGGAGAAAGAAGCCGAACTTACGTTAGAAATGAAGAAGTTGAAACTGGATATAGCTGAGGTTAAGAAAAAAGGAAACGGAGAGATGAGGCTGGAGAATGATTACATGCTTTTGTACTCCAGAGTGCCTAAGGGAGAATTCGCTAAAGACGGTGTTGGAATTGTTATGTCTCCTGCAACATATTGTAAGCCAGAAGACTGGGAACCAATATCCTCTAGAATAATAGTGGCTTACCTAAACCTAAGTATAGGGAAAGTAAGGCACATCCATATCTATGCACCAACAGAGAATTATTCAGTCTTGGACAAGGAGTTATTCTACTCCGAACTACAAAGAACCGTAGACAGGTGCAGGGCCTTTCTACGCCCAATTATACTGGTTGTTGCTATATATTCTTCTGATAAGGTCAATCAGTGGTTTGCTAATAGCATTCTTTTGAAGTGCTTCTCATAATAAATGTTCGAGGAATATAAGATATCATGGTATAAATACTAAGTAAAATTGTTATAACTCAAACTAAATTTAAAAAATGTCCTAAAGCAATGATGATGCCTGTCTTTATTTGGAGGCTCATTGGAATATGGCAGAAAAGCCACGTGCTGGTACTGGATAAATAAAAAACAAAAAAATAATTCATAAGAGAATGTGGACAAGGTTAAAAATGAGAAGTACCAACTATTTCTCTGTTTCAAAATTATTTAGTCCATACTTATAGTGCAGTAATCATTCTTTAAAAGATAATCAGTTCTGAAATAATAGGAATGTAATAAGGCCGACCTTATACATTGGAGTTTTAACAGGGATCAGAGGAGGGAGTTATTTTAGACAGGGCTCATTTCTTGTATCAGTATTGAGCATTAAGGGTTCCTTAATCCTTTTTAAAGTCGTTAGCAAGATTATTATTATTTTTACCTGTTAACCAGTCCATCTGTGAAGTTTCTTTGTATTCAATGCTGAAAGAATTTATAGCACAGCCATTGCTATCCCATGATTTTAAATTAAGTGTAACTGTACTGACATTTCCTTGAATGAAATTAGATTCCATCGGTTTTATGGGTTTTCCACCTTCTGTCTGAGAAATAATAACTGGTCCTGTCTCACCTGTTCCAGCACTATTAAAAGCACACATTCGAAGACTATATTTTGTGCCACACAATAATGAAGTAAGTTTAAAACTGTTTTTAGTTCGACTTAATCTTTCTTCATTCCACTGTAACATTTGTGGTGAAGCAGGTGCATGCTCTAACAAATATCCTCTGATTGCACTTCCTCCATCATCCTTTGTAACCCAGGACAGTTCAAGCCATGTAGAACCTCTTCCAGTAATGGTTAATAAAGGTGGTTCTGGAGGAACTAAAAATTAAGAAGGAAGAAAATAATAAAACAAAATAAAGTATATTTAAATATAAAGTATATATAAAAAATATATAATTTAACGTAAAACTGTATTTATATCCAAAACTAGAAAAGTGTTTTGAATTGAAAATTTCTTTCAAGTTCCCAACTTAGCTAACTATTTGTAAGAACAGCAGCTATAAAAAGATTATGAAAAATAATAAATCATGCTGGAATATTGTACAATTATGGAAGTGTCAATAGATGTCATATGACTGGAAGGCCTTTTATTGGAAGTCTAAAAAAGAATTGTTTGAAAATTTAAGGAGAGACGGGTAGCCCAATGTGTAGAATGTTAGTTGCGGAACTAAAAATTCCATCTTCAAATCCACTTTTATGTTATACGAGTATTATATTATGAAATAAATTATTTCATCTGCTCAAAGTCACATTGATGGACCCTGTTGGACCTGTACTCAATTTTTGTCTTAGGAACTGTACAGTCTCTACAACGCACTGAACCCAAGACCTTTCAACAAGATTTTAAATATTTATGAGATATAAAGAAATAAGGCCATTTCATTAATAAGTTAATATGAATGAATGAATGAATAAAGCCTTTATTACAAAAAATTAACAGGAATTATAATAAAAATTAAAACAATTTTACTACAGATACTATATACAATTTTTGCTTGTTAATTTCTTGTAGGCCTTCCCCTTAGGGAGTGATGGTCTAACTTCCCTGGAGACCAATTCCTACTGGGAAGTGAATAAGTTAATATATTTTACACCAAATAAAATCTATGAAGGGATTCCGATATTAGTTTGTTAGATTCTTAATTGACAAAATTTTATAGTAAAATTTTGAAGCCAAACTCAAAGCTTTTACTCAAGATAATGTGGAGGCCCAAAATATTATTGTTCAGGGACTTGCTGACAACATATTAAGGATAAGAAGACGGCAAAAGCAGTAATGGAAGCCCTGGCAACAACCTACAAAAAACGTGGTATGAAGTCTTTTTTCACAGCTCAGAAAACTTGGAGAAAGATGGAAAACAAAAATGACCGGCCTCTTCACGAGTTTTTTGTATCCAGTTTAAAATCACAGCATTGGAATTAAGGGTGGCTAGTGGTAAATTAGAAGAGAAGAGATAGTGAATCAGTTACTTGTTGCAATGTCATCCAAGTTTGAATCGGTAGTGTCTGTGATGGGCATTCTGTTCAATAAGGACAAATCGGTAGTTACTTTGGAACATGTTTTTGATATAAAACAAGAGAAACATGAAAAGGGAGGATCACAAAACAAAAGATACAATTAATAAGTTTAACCTTAGTTGAAATTGAAGTGCAATAACCCAAAGGACACATCAAATGTCATTTGTTATTATTGAAAAGGTAAATTCAAATAAAAAATTGTTGTCTGAAATTGAGGTATAAAAGTTTTACCACCTCTTTCAATCATAACCCTAACCATTATAAAGCCGAAAATGAATTTATCTTCATCTTATCACTTATCTTTCCCAAATGAAGCTGGCTTGTGGAAGACTCTCGGGGCACCTGTCACCTAAGAAACGAATAAAGTCACTTTCTAAGAGAGATGAACCCAGTGAACTTCAGCATTAGTATGGCCAAGGGAAGAGAATCGGTGGTTGTCATTGTGAAAGGAAATTTGTTGTGCATGTCTGAGAACGGAGATTAAGTTTATATCAGTAATGCTTTAGTGTGCAAGAACATTGTATAAACGCGATTGAAAAATAATAATGGAAAAAAAATTAGGAAAAATTATGATAAAACAAAATTGAAAATTAAAAAAAAAATGAAATTAAATTTTCTAATGAATAACAATATTAAACTGAAACGGTACTACTCGATAAGTCGTCCTCGGACAATTTGACAATGAAGAAAGGAAATAAAAACAAAGAAAATAAACTTACCGAAAAACTTGTCTTCCTCTCTTCATTGACGTCTCGTAGGTGAGCTCACCGTAGCGTACGTCAATGCCGGTCCTCTCAATTCGGAGATATAAGAAAAGATATAAGAAGAAGATAAAGTGGTATAGGACATGCGGGATAACTAACGAACTGGAAACCAAATTCAATTCTTGAAATTCACAACATATGACAATTGTTTTTTTTAGCGGTAAACAAATGACTAATTTAGTAGGCAGTGAACAAATAGACTGACCCGGGTTTATATATAGAAAAAATTAGACTTTCTAAATATCAATTACAGAACTGAACATACCGCCCACCCAAAATTGATAGCAATTTTGTAATTAGGAACCATGAAACTTTCGAACAGAAGAAGCGAACTTGCAATGGAAAATATGTACAAAAGAAAAAAAAAAAAATAAATATATGAAAAGTAAAGTAAAGTTTAATTTATTGGAAGGGGTACCAATTTATTGGTAGGCCATATAATAGAACCGGAGGTGGTTCGTAGTTGCACCACCCGTACTACTCCATCACGACCAGGTAGAAGTCTTTCAATCCTTCCCAGGGGCCATTGCAAAGGTTTAGTGTTCTGACCAACAATCATAACCACATCGCCTATGACAGGATTCGGGGAATTATGGGTCCATTTAGGTCGTCCGATCATAGTCTGGAGGTACTCATGACTCCATCTCTTCCAGAAGCTCTGGAGCGATTGTTGGAGAACTTGCCAGCGGGATAAGCGGTGTAGATTGGTGTCTGTCAAGTCCTCTTCCGGCGCAGCCAATAGTGGTCCTCCAATGAGTAAGTGCCCAGGGCTCAAATAGTCTACATCGTCGTTGGGGTCGGACGAAATAGCGCAAAGCGGACGGCTGTTAAGAACGACTTCGATGCGGGTGGTCAGCGTGGTGAATTCTTCAAAGGTGAGTATCCGACTTTCCATAACGCGAACTAGGTGGCGCTTCACGGATTTAACACCAGCTTCCCAAATACCACCAAAATTTGGAGCCGCGGGCGGATTGAAATGCCAAATAATCTCACGTTTGGCTAAATTATCGTGTATGTCTTCAGCGTGTCTCTGAAGAAATTGATGAACTTCCTTTAGTGCGCGGGACGCCCCGAGAAAGTTTGTACCGCAGTCACTGTAGATATTCGAACATAATCCACGACGGGCGATAAAGCGGTCCAACGCAGCAAGGAATGCACTGGTGGTAAGATCGGAGACCACTTCCAAATGGATCGCCTAAGTGGTCATACAGACGATGAGACAAATGTAACCCTTAGACCTGGCAAAATCTTGAAGGTGGTAAATCTGCCATTACAGGTTGGTTTGCCTTGGCCTTGAGTTTGTAGCATAGCAGGCACCTAAATATGCACATCCTGATTAGTTGACGAAGTCCTGGTATCCAAAATTTTCGTTGAATGAACGCCTGCATTACGCGTGGGCCACCGTGGATTGTGGTTTGATGATACCAGTCACATATGAGGGTTGCTAAATGTGATTTCTTATGCGAAATGAGGGGGTGCTTGGCATCATACGTTAGATCTGAATGCCTAAGCCTGCCGCCCACCCTGAGAAAACCCAGCTTGTCAATAAAAGGTGATAACGGCTTAATAGCTTGAGACATTTTTTCAGGGGACGTAGTCTTAAGATCAGTATGGAAGTATTGTTCCTGGGATAGGCGGACACATAAATTCATGCTGTCTCGGAGTTCTGAACCAGACAGTACACCGGTTTTACGATGAGGTTTTGCGGTGCTGCAATTGTTAATAAAGCGAAGAATATACGCAAATACGTTTTTGAAGCGTTGGAGCGATGAAAAAGATCTGTTAGTGGTAACAAGCTCGTTCGGTTCGGCGGTGGCTAACATCACAGTAGTTTCATATTTGATTTCAGGGATTCCTTCTAGCTGATCAAAGCCAGAATCTGGCCATCTGTTTTGAGATAGTTGCAAAAATGGTGGTCCTTTCCACCATTGAGAAAACTGCATTAGCATGCGAGGCATCAGACCTCGGGATCCACAATCAGATGGGTTATCTTGACTGGAACAGTGGCCCCACAGGTCAGGTGGGGTGATCTCTACAATGGCGGTTCCCATATTGGCGATGAATGTTTTCAATCGGTGTGGCGGAGTGTGGATCCAGCAGAAAACGACTTTGGAGTCCGTAAATAAATGCGTCGCAGTGATGGTAATGGCGGTTCGGAACTCTTCGAGGGATTTAGTAAGGCGAGCTAACAGCAAACTTGTACAGAATTTCAATCTGGGAATAGTAAGGCTTGGTTTAAGGGAAACGACTCTACATTTAGCCTTAAGTTTTATATTCTTCAAGTCCCGCTGGAGCCTCGGCCAGGGGTATAAGCGGTCATTCAATGATAATCCAAGCGAATTTAAGATGAGTTTCGTTGTAGAGCTGGTACCTTTTGTCACAGCATGATGTGATATGGCAAATGATGAGGGTTGGCAAGCTAATTTCATGTGTGAGGTGTCCAAATACTGCTGGAGGAAGGCATTATATTGAGGTTCTAAAATTTTACACTTGAGCCTGCTCTCCATGTTCAGGAGTACTTTATGAGCGGTATCGCGGTTATTTCCCAGCCTTGGAACCTTGATGTTTTTAAAAGGAAGAGAAACTATATATTGGTCAGAGGTTATTCTGCGGTAAGTGTTCATCAAATTTAGCTCAGGGTTCTGCGGTGCTACAGGTGCGACCTCTTCAGTCTTCCAGAAACGTTGAAGAGCAATGTCAAGTGGTGAGGTGCAACCAAAAAGCGATACGATCCTATTTTCTGCTGGTTCGGTAATTTTCCCCAATAAAATCCACCCGAAGGAAGTTTTCACAGCTGACGGGTTACCTCTGATGATGGAATTATTGTCGCCGGAAAGGATTTCGGGATAGAGATCCGCGCCCAGAAGAAAATCTATTTTCCCTTTTACGTGGAATGCCGGGTCGACCAATAAAATGGAGGAAAAGCGATTTTTGAGTTCATTTGAGAGCGACGTAACCGGCAAGTCTGCACAAATGTCATGGAGCACCACAGCTTCTGCGGAAATAGATTTGGCTCTACGGTGTTTAGGGGTTAACGTGCAAGAAACCATTTTCGTCTCGCTAGTCGTAGCATGGTTACCAATCCCTGTGATGTTCAGTGGGCAATTACGAAGCTTTAAATTTAACCGTTGGGCCATTTCCCTGGTTATGCAAGACACCTGAGAGCCAGGATCCACAACAAGGCGTATAGGAACCTTCCTACCATCCGAAGCTGTAAGAAAAGCCTCTGCTGTGCCCAGCAATACTGTGGAGTACGCAGTACTGGATGGGGAAGTACGGGCACTGCAGGATAGTGCTTGTGTAGGAGGCGGATTTTCAAGTGATTCCCTAGGTGGGGCTGTGAAAGTAGAGCGGTGTAAACGTGAATGATGTTTCGAGGAGCCACAAGAGATGCATTTACCTTTGGAGTTACATTTTGACAACATGTGGTTTCCCAGGCAATTAAAACATTTTCTCAAGGTTTTTACAGTCTCCCAGCGGGCATCTACATTTTGCTTCAAAAATGTTTCACAATGAGGTAGCTTATGTGAAGCTGAACAAAGCGGGCATACAATATGAGCGGTGGAACATTCGGTGGAAGCAGATTTATATGGCGGTGAAGAAGTTCGGCTGTGATGCGGGTTAGTCGTGATCAGAGCGGCTTTTCGTGGGAAATTTGCCCGTTGGTTAGGATTAGACTCGGTTCTACCAGGAGAACTTAGTTCGAGAATTTTGCAACGCTCGGTTAGAAATTCCGAGAATTGTTTGTACGTTGGATACTGAACCCCTGAATACTTGGCTTCGAATAATTTTATGCTTTCCGTATCCAAGCAACGAAGACCAAAATGAAGCAGAAGTGTATCAGATAAGTCTGGTAGATTCAATGCCTTGAGTGCAGCAACATTTGTTAGGAAAACGTCAGATAACCTTTGCAAATTTTGAAGATTTTCTTGGGAAAGCGGTTTAAAATTCGTAATTTTTTCTAAGTAAAAATTTGCCAATAACCGGTTGTTTTGGTATCGATCAACTAAAGTTTCGAATGCAATCTGATAGTTATCATCAGACAAATGAATCGATTCGATTAATTTCAAAGGTGGGCCTCTCAAAAATGAGCGTAAATAGTGAAATTTTTCAGATGAGGCTATTTGTCGATTTTCATGGATAAGGGACCGAAACAGACAGTAAAAATTGGGCCACTCTTGAAGATCGCCGGAAAATATTTGTAAATTGATTTTTGGTAGTTTCGCAGTCCCTATATCTGGTCTCTCATTTTTCGTAGACAGGCTAGTACTAGTAGCTGGCTTAGCATATTGCGAGGCTACTGCTTTTGCTGAATAGTATAGCTCGTCGCAGGCTTGAGACCTAGCGGCCGTGTCGAAATTTTCGGGAGATTCTGTTTTGAAAGCAATTTCCATAATTTGATCCTGGATTTCGTCAAACGATTTGTAATCCATGTCAATTTGTTCCATTCGGGATAAAAAAATGGGAAAGTTTTCCTTAGTAAGATTTTTGGATAAGTCAAAAACAGTTTGAATTTTATGAAAATATTTCTCCCTCTTCTTAATTAATAACTTAATTTTATCATCCGCCATCTTGAAATTCAAAATAAAAATGTGATGAAAATAGTACTGAAAATATTCAGAAAAAACAACGTTTAACTTTAATTAAATTCAAATCTCAACTGCTAAGTGTACTATTTTATGGAGAAAAAAAAATGAGTTTGCTAAATTGTTACAAATTTATATAAAAATTGCAGTTCGCTTCTTCCCGAAACTAAACGAAGCAGCGTGAGGTGAGGTTAGATCAGACGAAAGCAAACGACCTCGTGGTTGCTATGCGAGATATCAAAGAAATAGTAAATAAAATTTTATTTTGGTTAAATTCCGAATTGAGAAAATAATTAACTAATTTTCTTAATTAATTAATCCGGCCCGGAGGACCATAAATTATGTATAAACGCGATTGAAAAATAATAATGGAAAAAAAATTAGGAAAAATTATGATAAAACAAAATTGAAAATTAAAAAAAAATGAAATTAAATTTTCTAATGAATAACAATATTAAACTGAAACGGTACTACTCGATAAGTCGTCCTCGGACAATTTGACAATGAAGAAAGGAAATAAAAACAAAGAAAATAAACTTACCGAAAAACTTGTCTTCCTCTCTTCATTGACGTCTCGTAGGTGAGCTCACCGTAGCGTACGTCAATGCCGGTCCTCTCAATTCGGAGATATAAGAAAAGATATAAGAAGAAGATAAAGTGGTATAGGACATGCGGGATAACTAACGAACTGGAAACCAAATTCAATTCTTGAAATTCACAACATATGACAATTGTTTTTTTTAGCGGTAAACAAATGACTAATTTAGTAGGCAGTGAACAAATAGACTGACCCGGGTTTATATATAGAAAAAATTAGACTTTCTAAATATCAATTACAGAACTGAACAAACATAAATATGAATGTGTGATCTATTATGAAGTTGGAGGATGAAGGATGCAGAGTTGTCTATGAAAATTCAAGTGTCGAAATATTTACCCCTTGGAATCCTTTGCTAAATGGTAAGGCTGACAGAATAAATTGAACCTTCCTGGAGAAATCAAGATGTCTTTTGTTAGCTAGTTAATTAAATAAGAATATGTGGAACTTTCGACAAGATGTCTTTGTCCACTTTTACCGATATTAACATTCCTAAAACTTTCTCAGAGGCGACCCATAAACCAAGAATTAAATTCATTAGAAACCAATAAATTATGGCAAATTGTTGACAGATTTGACAACTATCAATGGCAAATAGATAAATATTCGATAGGATGATGATTGATCGAGGATTCATGACACATGATAAAGCTACAAGAAAAACGATTCCTACTGAGCCCAAACTAAATCTTGAAAAGGGGGATCCAAATAATTGTCCTAATGTTCTTTATAAAGAACTTTTAGGAAGCTTAATGCATTTAATGGTAGGTTCTCGACCTAATTTAACTTTTGCTGTATTATAATATGTTTTGGCAGATTCCAAAAGTGCTATATTTTCCATACACTAAAAACACCTTACAAATGTTAGGTATTGAAAAACATTCCTGGTGTTGATCTTAGCTTTAGGAAATCTAATTCATCTATCCTAGAGATCAATGTATATGTTGATGCAGACTACATCATAAAAATGATCATAAAAGTGTGTTTCTCCTGGGAATCCAGGAAGCAGGGTGTAGTTGCAAAGCTGAATATTATGCACTGGGTGATTGTATTAAGGAGACACTTTTAATAAACAAATTCTTTCTGAGAGCATTCATTCTGATGATTTTATTACTATTGCTAGGTTACTTTTTGATTTTTGACTTTTAAAATACTATTTGCAACAAAAATCTAATAAAGAAGTGATCTAATTTAAGTAAATTAAATTTAAGTTTGATGTGCCAATACAAAAATAATAACTCCCTCGTTAATATTACATTTTCAATTAGTTTAAGTTCAATAAGTTCTGCACTTTGCCTTTCTGTACAACCATTTACAACAAAATAGTTTCTGTGTCCTGAACAGACATCTGCTTCCATATACAGGCTATATACGGCTATACGGGCCTTAATATCCTTTTCTGCTATGTTATCGTACGTTATTAAACTACTCAGGTACTTGTATTCATCACAAATCTTGAAGTGCCAGTTCCCTACTTGTATTTCTCCTCCTATTTATTTGTCCAGCTCTTAATGTTCGCATGTATCGCAGTATCACATAATCCGGTATTTGTCCCATATGTCTTTCTGGTATAAAGGACGGTGTACAATTACGGCATTGCAGTGGTCTGAGAGATGTTCCAAACGATGATGATGATACATGTCTTTATTGGGAGGTTTGTTGGAATATGACAGAAATGCCACGTGCTGTCATTGAAAAATAAAAAAAAAATGTTCGTATGTAAACGCTCTTTTTTATTATTAAATTCTAGGCCAAGATCTCTAGCTTCCCTCAGAATTTCTTTAGGAACGCCTGCAAGTGCTGGTACTATCCATGCTGTGATCACATCATTTGTATGTGCTAAATTTTATGTTATACGGTAGTACATTGTGCCACCACCATTTGTTTTTATTTTCCTCACGGCTGCTTCAGAGACTAAAAGACCTAGGTCATTTTCTGATTTTGAATTTTTGTGAGGATCTTCCATTTATCATTACTATACTATATGTACATGCTCAGACCACATATATATTAGATTTAACCTTAGCCTAACTGTTTCCCAGATTCAGCTGTATAGGAACCCCAGACGAACTGACTAGGGCTCCTTCCACAGAATTCTGGAAGAGAGCATTAGGAACTGTCCTAAGGTCATAAAAAAAACACACGGCAGCTGGAATTCCTTAATGAAGTTCTGACTAAAGCCATTATGGAAGCCTACACCAGCAGCAATCGTGTGTGCCATACTAGTTCCAACAGGAAAACCTCTTGGTTGAATGACAATCTAAATAAGCTAAGAAATAGCACCAGGAAGCTTTTCAATGCTGCTAATAGAACTGGAAAGTGGGATTCCTACAGAGCTTCTCTAACGGAATACCACAAACAGGTAAGAAAGACTAAAAGGCAGGCATGGAGGAACTACTGTAGCGATGTGGACAACACTCCTGCTGCCTGTCACATTAAAACGATACAGCCAAAGGATGCTGGACACATGGTCATGGGCATGCTCATGACGAGGGGTGGGTATACGCAAAATGAGGTGGAAACCTTGAGAGAGTTGGCTAATAGTCACTTCCCAGAGTGCGAAACCCAGGAGGCGAATACTTTCACTCCAGTTGGCCACATCCTCAGCCCTGATGGTGTACAGTGGGCCATAATACCGGCCCTGCTGAAGCAAGGATTTCTGGTAATTGGGACCTACCTGCTGGAACTTCTTAGAGGTAGCCAGGCTTTGGGACACATCCCTCAGAAGTGGAGGACATCTAGGCTCTGCTACGTCGCAAAGCCTGGCAAGGGGTCATATGATGATCCGAAAGCCTTCAGGCCAATTAGTCTGTCATCCTTTTTGATGAAAACTCTAGAGAAGATCTTAGATAGACACATTACAGAGGGCGTATTGGTTAAAAATCCTATACATCTGCTACAATTTGCATATCAAGCAGGTAAATCCTGCGAGGTTGCTCTATTTAACCTGGTGTCAAGATTGGAGAAATCTTTGAACCAGGGCGAAACAACTGTAGGCATCTTCGTTGACATTGAAGGAGCCTTTGACCAAATGCCTTAAAGTACCATAAGTAAGGCCTTAAGGTACAAGCAGGTTGAGCCAGTCGTGTGCAGATGGATTAATTCCATGCTGGAGCACAGAACGCTAATCTCTGAATTGGGTGGATCTAAGCTGTGGATAAAGCCCAACGGGGCTGTCCACATGGTGGTATTCTATCACCCCTGCTCTGGTGTCTGGTGGCTGACTCGCTTCTGTCATCGATCAACGGGGCAGGCTTCTATGCACAGGGGTATGCGGATGATGTAGCCATTCTTATAGGAGGCAAACATCACTGTGAAATCTCTGACTAAAGCAACACAGCAACAAACATTTTGTCGTGCTGGTGCTTAGACAATGGTTTGAGCATCAACCCGCGCAAGATGAAGTTCTGGCATTTACGAGAAAGCGGAACGTGGTAATAAGATTACCAACGCTCAATGGAACTCAGTTATGTTGGAATAACACATTGAAATACTTAGGCGTGATGCTGGAGAACAAACTGAGTGGGAATCAACATGTGGTTAACACGACTAATAAAGCCATTAGATGTCTTTGGGCCTGTAAAAGGGCAGTGGGCAATTCTTGGGGTTTGAAACCAAAAATGATCTACTGGCTGTATATAACAGCCATTAGACCCATTGTGACCTAGGCAGCCCTGGTGTGGTGGCGAGGAGCTGGTAAAAGTGGAGCCAAACTTAAGTTGGAGAAGCTGCAAAGATTGGCCTGTCTATCGATGACGGATTCTATAAGGACGATTCCGACTGCTACAATGGAGATGGTACTCGGTCTCAAGCGTTTAATATTAGAACTTTAGTACCGAGCCATGGTCTCACTGTACAGGCTGCTCAAACAGAACATAATCCCATCAGTCTCGGCTCACTGTAGCTCATGGGTGTTGTTCACAAAATTGAGGCCGATGGCATTTTAGCTATGAGATCGGATTCACAGTTGCGTGACTTAATGTCACCCAGATAAAATGTCAAAATTGACACTGCAACACGGCATAAACCCTGCAACGGCATCAACTGTTAAACAAATGGCTCTCTCACGGCCACTGCTACTGGGGCAGGATTCTGGAGGAAAGACAAACCTAGGGTAGGTACTTGGATCTCCCTAGGTAGGCACACTTCCGTATTTCAATCAGAGGTACTTGCTAGGTACAGAGGACGAAACATCTTATCATGTTGTCTGCCTATGTGATAGGTTTGCTGACCTAAGGCTTGCAACCTTTGGTCAGGATATTGTCACTAACCCTAGGCAGGTTGAATTAATCAACCCTGCAAGTATTCTTAAATTTGTGGGGTTAGCCAAGTTATAATAATTGCCTTCATAGGGGCCATTATTATAGACCATAGACCAAGTATGGTCGCAGTGCAAATTATGCCCACATAAAAAATACAAAAAATATGTATTTGCCAAAGTCATTTTAACCAGCTAAATAATTTTCTTTGGGGCTCCCTACTTCTCAACGCACTTGTACATTTTTTCTCTTTTTATGGAATCATATGCTTGTCGGAAGTCCACAAATAGATGATGAAGTTGTAACATTGGTTTTGTAAGTCTTCTCCAACATTTTCCTTATTGAAAAAAATTGTTCTGTGGTTGTTCTTACCGATCTAAATCCACACTGGTAATCAACAAGAACAGTTTTTGACCACTTTGTCAGTCTTCTACTAATTGTGACTAATAAGACTTTTTATATTGAATTCAGCAATGAAAAGCCCCTGTAATTGTTGCACTCTGTTCTATCCCCCGTTTTGTATATTGGGTAGATTAAGGATATTCTTTATCTCTTTCCCAGTGTTTTTGAGCATCTCCTTCTGGATACCATCTATCCCTAGCACTACCATTTTTGAGCTGAGAAAAAATTTCAATAACTCTTCCTTGTAAGGGAGGATATAAATAAAATCTGATATCTTACACTAATTTTGAGGATAAACGGGGAGGAATTAAAATTGGCAGTACATATCAGACAAATAGATCTAAACATTATGACATAAAATATAATTTTGTGAGAGATATGGTTAAAATAGTTTATATATAGCCCTCTGAACAGATTTCTGATATGATGACAAAGTCATTACCTCTTGTAAAATTTGCTTCTCATAATAAATGTTCGAGGAATATAAGATATCATGGTATAAATACTAAGTAAAATTGTTATAACTCAAACTAAATTTAAAAAATGTCCTAAAGCAATGATGATGCCTGTCTTTATTTGGAGGCTCATTGGAATATGGCAGAAAAGCCACGTGCTGGTACTGGATAAATAAAAAACAAAAAAATAATTCATAAGAAAGTTTCATTAATCAGTTAAATCTTAATAATTGTGGGTTATGCAGAATTAGCCAGGTGTATTCGATTAATTCCTCTATATGAATTTTGTTTGTAATATTTTCATATTAATTATTTTATTTTACTAAAGTCAGATAACACTGTCTATACTGTTAAATTCATGTTGGTGTGCGCGTTTTTTTTGCTTAGCCTTGACCATTTATGTGTAGTCAGTATATTTGCTTGTCCAATAAAATCCATGTCTATATATTATAATTTGTATTTCTGTATTTTCCCTGCACTTTATAAAATCTATATCTATATCTAAGACAAATATTTGGTAACAATTTTATAGTTACATTTTTAGAGCTGTCAGTAGTCTTTAATAATATAATTTAAAATAAAATAAAACCCTGAAAATCTCTATTAATCTAAAAAATATTCCTGTTTTCATATTTTTAATATGAAATGAAATGCATGTTGTAGCTCTGAAGGTAGCCTAAATGTTTAAACAAAACAGGCTCCATTTTTTCTTTTTAAGTTGACTAAACAATAAATGACAACTGATCCTCAACAATAAATAATTATTATTCATGTTGCAGGGAAGACTATAAGTAGTTCTTTTTTCAGAAAGAAGATAATAAACTTCTTTACCATAAATTTAAACTAATAAATTATAATTATCTTTTTCTTTTTATATAAATACAATACAAGTAAATATATATATATATATTTTATGTTCGGATTAGGAAAAATTCCAACAAAAAGCCATGAAAAGTCCACAGTCTTAACATTTATGTAAGGTCTCTTTTTATTTTTCAATATTTATATATATATTTTAATATGGTTCTTTTTGATTATTTAAATTTAAAAAATATATATATGAATTGATTTTCATACCTTTAACTTGTAAAGAATAGGTAATCTCATCAGATCCTTGTGAATTTTCTACAATACAAGTATAATTGCGCTGATGAATTTTTTGAGAATTATTTATTTGTATACTTCCATCAGGAAGAATTTTTGCATTATGTGGTAATGATTTAGGAATCCATCTCCTAAGTGGTTGAGGATCTCCTTGCATCAAACAAGGCAATATTATCATTTCTCCCCCCTGAACCGAAATTAATCCTCCGAATGATATGATCCCTGCTGCCCCTAAAATAAAAAAAAAAACATTGAACAAATTATTGATCTGTACTTTCTACTGTGTTGTGATCCCTGAAAATCACTTTTAACATATGTTTTCCAGAATGTAAACATAGTATTTTCATTTAATTATTTAAAATATTTTGTAATTAAAAACAACTAAATTAATAAAATATTTACATTTTTCTCTGTATCAGATATCTATTTTTAATCCAATTAGTAGACATCACTTTAAAAAAAGGTCTTAGTAATTAGCATCAAATTTACAAAATGGTTGTTGTTTTAAAATTCATATTGTTTTAAAACACAATGCCCCTCTAAACTGATTATGATTCAGAGTACACTCAAGCTTTTGATTCAGCGATTCTGAAGGCAGGAATAGAATTGGATCCTAACACCAACATATAATATAATAGAAAAAAATGTTTAACGAGACCAGATTAATCAGATGTATTTATTATAATAGGAGAAAAATCAAGAAAATATAACATTAAGTACCTGGGTGAACCTAATAATTAAAATTATAAGATTATTAAACACTGGCTATACTCTTAAACTGCAGTGAAGGTAACTTGTCTAGGGGAAGGCAAGCCCGAATCAAATCCCTGGTCCTCTAGGTCGGGGGTGAATCAGAGGTGTCACGAGCCTTTATTCAGCCAAACAAATCGTGTTGTAGCCTAATCAGCGCTCACAGTTTTCCTATATTACTATGATGGTGTCGATTAAACATAGATTCCACATGGGGACCTATTAGGATCCAAGGAGGTTGTGATAAAGGTGAAAATGCAGATAAATGGTTTCCATCAATCAGTAAACACCATTCTATTGATTTTAAAATAGGTCTTTGGAATGTCCTAAGCCTATATAGACCAGGAGCACTTACTGAGCTCCTAGCACAACTAGAAAAATACTCCATAGAATTGCAGCCATTCAGGAGATGCGCAGGATAGGATCCAGAAGCATAGAAAAGAGGAACCATGTAGTGTATTATAGCGGTTGTGAAAGAAATCATGTGTTTGGCACAGGATTCATTATTGGAAGGAGATTCAGACGTTTCCTTTTGGATTTTAAGCCAATAAATGAGAGAATATTTATTATTCGAATTAAGGGCAAATTCAAAAATTATTCAATAGCAAGTGTTCACGCACCTATAGAAGATGTGACCTGAGACTGAGAAAGATGAATTTTATGATAACCTTGATCGAGCGATGGACCAATGTCTGAATTATGACATAAAAATCATTGTGGAGGGACCTTAATGTGAAGTTGGGTCGAGAGAGCTACTACTTCCCAACCATTGGACTACATAGTCCCCATCATGTCACTAATGGAAATGGACAAAGGCTCATTGGGCTGGCTGCCTCCCGCGACATGACAATCGGAAGCACACTCTTCCCTCGCAAAGATATATAAAGGAACCAGAAGGTCCCCATACGGACAAAGTGTAATCTAAATTGACCACTTTCTGATATCATCGAGAAACCGATCAAATCTCCTCAATGTCTGCACACACTGATGAGCAAACATTGACTCTGACAATCATCTCATCGTAGCATCAGGGACCAAATCTCCATGATAAAGACTTATAGCTCAGAAAGAATAAAAGGATTCAATACTGCGAAACTAAAGGATGAGGAATCCTCAGCACAATATAGGTCCAAACTGAAATCCCAACTCCGAATAATTCAATTCCCAAACCTCGGCATGGATGATAATTGGAATGCGATTAGCAGCGCTATGATAAAAAGTGCAGATGAAGCATTGTGACCTCATAAACCGGAACCTAAAAATTCCTGGTTTGATGAAGATGTGAGAGAGCTACCGCCCTCAAAAACAAGGCTTACAAACATATGGACAAACATAGGATCAGGAGGACAACGGAAGAATATCATGATTTGAGGAGGGCAGAAAAGCATACTCATCGCCGGAAAAAGAGGCAGGCTAGGATAGTGAGCTTATGAGGATTCAAGAACTGAGGAATCACAATGATTCCCGTAGCTTTTACCACAAGGTTAACCAAGCAAGAAAGCCCTTCAAGCCAAAGCTGAATGCCTGCAAAAGTAAGGATGGCACTCTTCTTACTGAAGAAAAAGACATTCTGGAAACATGGAAGGAGCACTTTGAGGAGCAGTTAGGAGGTAAAAGATTGTCTTAAACCATTAATCACCAAAGTGCCATACCAAATGAACCACCAGATGAGGATGAAATAATATTAGCCCTTGAAGGACTCAAGAACAATAAGGCTCCTGGATACTACGGTCTCTCGGCAGAGCTATTCAAGCCTGGAGGATCCGATCTGATAAAATGCCTGCAAGATCTTTTCCTGGACGTCTGGCCAGAAGAATCAATGCCGAAAGCCTGGAGAAAAACCCTAATTTACCCCATTCATAAGAAAGGAGAACAGCTCAATTGTGAAAACTACCGTGGCATCTCCTTCCTTCCAATTGCCTACAAGATATTATCCCGAATAATATATGAGCGACTAATAGCAGAGAGGACCATATCTGAGTGAATTTCCTAAGGATAAGTCTACTACTGATCAGGTGTTTGAAAAAAGCAGAGAATACAATATAATTACCCATCACCTGTTTATAGACTTCAAAAGCGCCTATGATAGTGTTGACAGGGACAGGTTATATTGTTCTATGAAGGAGCCTAATATTCTAGAAAAACTAACTTGGATGAGTGAGGTAACAATGGATGGAGTTGAGTGCCTGGTAAGGGTACAGGCTGGCCTCAGCCAATCATTTATATCGAGGAGAGGCCTGAGGTAGGACATGCTTTGGCATGCCTGCTCTTCAACTTGGATCTTGAAAAAGCTGTAAGGGACTCGGGCATTCAAACAAGTGGCACCACCTTTAATATGACCATTCAGCTCCTAGGCTATGCAGATGACCTGGATATTATAGGAAGATCCCTTGCAGACGTTCAGGCAGCCTTTCAAGCATTGGAGCAGGCTGTGAGACAGTTGGGTCTGGAAATAAATGCTTCCAAGACAAAGTATATGGCTATGTGACAGGAAGAGTCACCAAGAGAAACCATAACTGTTGGCCCATATACATTTTAACATCTTAATGAATTTACGTACCTGGGCTGTAATGTGAACATCAAAAATAATATAACAGCCGAAATTAATGCAAGGATCATGAAATCCAATCGCTCCTTCTTCGGACTTAGGGGTCTTCTCAGGAGTAGGATGATTAATAGATCAACAAAATTCTTAATATATAAAACCCTCATACGGCTAGTGTTGACATATGGATCGGAAATATGGACTATCTCCAAATCGGATGAACTGGTCCTCTCAATACACAAGAGAAAAATATTATGATCCATTTTAGGGGGAGTCTGCATAGGCCAGGTGTGGAGAAGAATGACCAACCCGGAATCGTATGAGGTGTTCAAGGAACCAAATGTTGTCCACTTCATCCGTTTGGGAAGACTGAGATGGGCTGGTCATATAGCTTGCATGATATTGCATATGAGCAATATGGATATACCGAGGAAGGCCATGGAAGAAGAACTAGGAACAGCTGGCAAAGGCTGATCTGGGAGCCTGTGACCTAGAGATGGGTTGTACACCAATAAATAAATAAATAAACACACTGGCTATAAAAAATTATATTATATGTAACATTTATATCCATCCATATCTGAACAAGATAAGTACAAATTTATTTAAATAATTTTATTGAAAATAGAGACTTTACCAAGAACTCACCACAAAAACACAAATCTGAAAAAGTTCCAATATAATATCAAATTGATATTTTTAATTGTTATCAGAATTTTAACAATAAAAGAAATAGTTTTAATTATATTACATTCTTATCATTTTATTTCATTGTAGTTTTGTTTAGTTTAATATTGTTTTTTGTTTTTTTATAATTATCATACTGTGGTTCCAACATGACAATCACTTTTTAACTGACTTACAAAGTATTGAGAAGGTTACCAGCTGCTATTGTATTTTGGCTATCTTGCATGCCTTTTAAGAAGATCTGTTTGTCATTCTCAGTCTTCACTGCAGTCACATCCTCCTTAATTTTTTAAGATGATGTAAATAATTTTCAATTTTATAAAATTAAATAACCCAATTTTTATCTTACCAATTATAATAAAACTCATTTCCTCTTTCAACAATACTCAAAAGCAAAGATCCTTTAATTTTCTTACTATATCACTTTTCTGTTAGCTAAACAGGCCTTGAATATCAACCATTTTGCGAACACCAATAACAAAGGAATGTAAACAAATTGACCAACAAAAATATTGACATTCCACCATTGTTTGCTGAAATAACTATGATATGATCAAATCATTAGGGTATAAACCATAGAGCTAAAAACTGGACTCAATTTATTTACTGAAAAATATATAAATAAATAATATATTCAGAATTGATCACCTTTGCTTGAAGGAGTAGCATATACAACACGTGTGGTTTCACCTTCCCCTTTTCTTGTACATGCAGTAACCCATAACTCATATGTACCAGAATAGCTTAACTGCTGTATCTGGTAATGTGTTAGCATTGAAATAATATGTTTCTTGTCTGGACTTTTTTGTTTTCCATTTTCTAATGCCCTCCAATAAACCCAATAACCAGTTATTTTTCCATTAGGTTTGGCAGGAGTGATCCAACTAACAGTTAAAGAACTCAAAGAGTTAGAAAGAACTTTAATGTTTGCCGGAGGTCCTGGAACTAAAAAAAAGTTAAAATTAAACTTTAGCTCTAGAAAGTAGTGCGATAAAAAATTGAACGTGTAGATGTTTCTCTTTAAAAATTAAAAAAAAATAATCGTACCATCCTCATCAGTGCAACAATAAATTGGTAGACTCCTTACGCCATCTCCAGCATTAGTAAATGCTAACAACTGAACACTATAGTTAGCATATTTTTGAAGAGAATGAAGTTTGATAGATTTCTCCGATGATATCTTTGTATCTGCTTCGATATGACCTGAAAAAACAAAAGATGAAGAGGGCTAAATTAAAGATGTAAGGTAAAATAAAATAATATAAAAATATTGATAGTTAAATGACAGGTATATGAGGCCGTAATGAATGGAATCAGAGCTGAAAATAACTGTATCAAGGCTGATACTAATGGACATTTTAAATTAGTATAAAAATCAGTTTGATCGTATTTTTATAACTAGAAACTATATCAAAATCTTGACATCAGAATTTCAAAGTGCTAAACCGTTTATTGAGGGACTGAGTAAGGAGAAACTTAAAATAGCCGTATGAAAATTGACATTCTATAAAACAGGAGGGACTGATAAAAGGGTGCAGAGAAGCAGGAGTTTCTAAGATTCAAGTTTTGGTTTAAAAGATTTAAGAAAATGATAAAAAAGCAAAATGAATGGAAAGAATATATTTAATTATTCCATTCTATAAAAAAGAGACTGAGGACGGAATGAAATTATTGTTTAGAAAATATATAGGTTCACTCATGTTTAAAACAAGGTTATTGGATTTTGCCTGTACTATCTAATTTAACCCTAAGGGTTACCATTAGAAAGATGATATACTCTGAAAAAGGTTTGAATCTGATTAGTATAATAACTGTGTTATTATAGTTTTGCATATGATTTTGTTCTGTTGAGGGAAGATGCGGAAATTAGAAAAGTAAATACGGTAATGAGATGAAGTAGGGCCCAAAGTAAATTCGAATAAGATGATTTATAAGGTTAGTAGTAGAAATAGCTGTGATTTTGGTGGTATTAATATAGGAGTTAACATAAGTTAGAACATGTCAAGATTAAGGTATCATAGACCCTCATAGACAAAAGAAAACTAGATTCAAGAGGAAATAAGAGGGCAGAAAGAGGCAGGAATTTCTTGTTGTTTTGTAGTCTCGACATTACTTTTTTTACGTTTTTGTCCCAAAAATTAAAAATTAGAATTGATAAAACTATCATCCTTCCAACCGTTCTGTATGGGTATGACGTCTTAAGGTACTACATAAAATATTCCTTCCAAAAAAGGATGAATCCACAAGAGAATATAAGAAATTACTTAATGTGGAGTTGCAATGTACGCAATGTACTAGTTAATATAATTGAAGTGATAGCATCACTAAGATTGAGATGTACTAGTAAAGTTGTTAGGCTTAGTAACAAAAAATGTATTCCTAAAAAGTTAATAATTGCTGAACTGACTAGTAAGTTTTCGAGGCATATTTAGGAGGATTAAGAATGGTTTTATAGATTTGGGTTTGGGCAGCAATTTGTGGATGAAAGTTTGTAAGCAGTGGCTGGCGGTATTGAGCTTTGAGGTTTGCTAAGGTGACGTCCTGCAATCTCCTGCGATCTTGACAAAAACAGTCTAAACCTACAGAAGTGGCCTAAGTGACCAAATGCACGTGGGGTGCAGCGCGAAGCAACGTTAACAATTGGCTTGATATATTCGTGCGAACTGGATGCGGTGCCGTCGTGTTTTATATATTTATTAATGGGCTCTACAGTCCTTGAAGAACCTTGGCCTCTGCTAATTTCTTCTGCCATTCGCCTCTGTCCGCCACAAGGCGCCTCCAGCGGTTTATTCCGATCGCCTTCAGGTCACCCTCCATATCGTCAAGCCACCTGCAACGGGGCCTCCCTCTTAATATTGAGCCCTCATTCGGTATCTCATTCATCATCCTTCTTGGAGTTCTCGTTGGGTCCATCCTCTCCATATGTCCCAACCATCTTAGTCTTTTGAGCTGGATGACTTTTATTATATCAGGCTCTTCGTGTAGGTCCCTTAGCTCTTTATTGGACCTGATTCGCCACTTGTCCTCCACTCTGATAGGTCCAACAATTTTTATGCAGGACTTTTCTTTCCCATACTTCAAGGATCCGTTTGCAATTTTTTGTCAGTGACCAGGCCTCACATCCACACGTCACAATTGAACCACTGAGTGGAAAAAGGGAATAAGAGACTGAAACCTATTTTTTCAGAAATGCAAAAAAACTGTCTAAATAGATTTCTGTTGATCTTACACAATAACATTAAACATGAAAAATATACTCTTATACATGGGCAATCTTAATATATATCTATTAGAACATTATTTTACACTTTTAGGACGTAGGGACTATTTAATTATTTAAAAGTTATTCCCTTTTTTCACTCATATGGTTATAATATGTATTTGAGTTTTGTTTGATATATTTTACCAAGTACTGCACTGTACTCAGAGATATTCTAAGGTAAAATCATTAATGAAATACGTTTCAAATACAAATTTATTACCATTTTACGTACAAAAGTTAACAGCTTTTACTTGACTTGGAATATAATATTTTACTCGTCATCTTCGGTTCCCTCTTTTGTTTTCCATGATAAAATGTGTGTATAGAACAGCCTCTTGTCATCTGGTACATATTGTAAGATTTTTCCTACATCATCTAGTTTTTTTTTAATACCCACAGAACCATTGTAGGCTTTGTTTGAAGAAAGATGCTATTCACTTAGATTTCCCTTTATAAGTTTGAAAACATCTTCTGTCAATTCATCGATAAACTCGGATGCAGTTAGGTATCCCTTTGATTGAGAATTGCTTTTCATTTGGTATTCCCTTATTAAAAATTTAACTTTATATTTATATCCAGATATATATTTATATCCAGCCAAGCTCGAGCAACTCTGCTATAATGAGCTGGACATCCATTGAGTTGGAACCACATTTCAATCCGCTGTTGTAAGGGAATGTCATCTAAATAATTAGAAAAGTTGTTCTCCAAAAAGTGTGTAAATGTAATACCATTCAATCTTCCAGGTAAAAAATATGGTCCCACCAGTAATCCGTTCCAAATTCCAAGCCAAACGTTAATAGCAAATTCATGCTGAAACCTATTCTCTCTAATAGCTCTGGGATTTTCAAGAGCACATACATGATAATTTCTTTGATTAACAATTCCTCCTCTTGTAAAGGTAGCTTCATCGGTCCATATAATTTTTAATGGAAATAAATTATCATCGCGACTTTTTTCAAGAAACCAGTGACTAAAATTCAATCTCTTGACATAATCTTGAGGTAATAAATTCTGAACTTTTTGAAGATGGTATGGGTAGCGATTATCACCTTTCAAAGTTCGCCATATTGCTTGCCATGATATTGCTAATGCAGCAGATGCTCTTCGGATGCTAGTCTCAGGATTGTTATCGAAGTGGCGTTGGACACAATTTCTTCTCCGATAATCTGCTCTTACTGCTGCCTGGAATTGGTCGCCTTCATTACGTATTAGGAATGACCCAGTCTCTCGTAGTCTATTAAAAGTTAACGAAAAGACTCATCGATTAGGCACTCTTCTATTCGGAAATCGGCGCGCATACTCCCCTACCGCTTCTAAAGCATTACCGTTACAGAAACCATAGGCAAAAATCATATCAGCGTACTCAACATTAGAATATGTATGCGGCATTGTGGCTGATGCTATTCACACAAAAATATCTGAGTAACTGACTGAAGACTGATTTAGGAATTATAATCCTAGAAGGAAGCCAAAATGTAAACAAATAAAATAATGTAAAGGATAACATTAAGTGTTTACATATTTCACTGCCTAGCCTGACGAACTTTGAAAGGTTATAATCGCTACCTGTAACATTTTTGTTTTGTTTCTTTTTTTGCGATTTTCTCTAAAACTAAGCAAAAACAAGCAAATCTCTAAAGGACTTTTTGTCTTAGTTTTTCGGTCCCCTTTAAGTTCCTGAAGTTTTGCCATTTAAATTCGGGACACCCTGTATACAGCCTGGAAGGGGTCACTCAACCTCAAAAATAGGTTCCAAAAATGAGCCAAAGAAATACATTGTTTATAAATATATAAATTATATATATCTATAACTACCACTCTCTTCTATAAATATATATAAATATATATATATATATATATCATTCTATAGATTGAATATTTTAAATCAGGACGCAGCATAAAATGCTATATCTACCTTAAGTGATATGATACAATTGTATAATGCGAGGTTATTAATAAAAAAAAGGCTTAGCCAACCTGACGACTTCATATATATATATATATATATATATATATATATATATATATATATATATATATATATATATATAAATGTTAGCATTTAATGCTGCATCATGATTTAAAATATTCAATCTATAAAATGCTTATACTGATCTGTTGAAAATAATATCTATCTACTGCCGGTATTAAGAATAAATTCTTTTGAAGATTCAGAAAATGCCACATCTAAGATAAAATAAACATGAAACAACTGATATTTAGGCTAATATCCCATTGCAGTAACATTACCTCCATTAGCTGGGGTTACTTTATGCGTTACTTCAAACCCTTTATACTTAAAAATAAATTTTTATCATTATCATTTCTATAGGGCTTTTTTCACCAAGGTATCTATCAATAAGATAACTAATATAATCAAACTATAACTAATCTATTTAATTTGAACTAAATAAGGTAGAAATATTATTGGCAAACTGATAATTTTAAAATTTTTGTCGTAGCCGAAAAATTCATTCCATGAGATTCTTTAGACCCTAAGTATTTAATCTGTTCAACAGGATTTATTGGATATACATAAACACAGACATACATAAAACACAAGCGGTCCAGACTTACTTAGTAATTGATGCTAGCTTGACAAAAGCTAAACAGAACAATGGAACAAAGGGCACATGCCACTTCGATCTTAGTGATTATTTTACAGTGTTCAATAACTATAATACCATAATTAATATGCAAATTAAATACATAGTGCAGAATTACTCCAACAACATATTCATAATATATTTTGTTAGTACCAATAGTAATACTGCATAAATCCTTGAATTATAAACAGTTAATGACATTAGTATTAGAAATAATATAATTTTGAGGAGTTAGAAGAGTTGAGATACAAGGAGTAAAAGTGAAAATTTGTAAATTTTGTGAAAGCGCACTTTGAAGTTGATAAAATAAAAATAAGTGTAATCATACTTAGATATTTACAGCCCCAGTGAATAAGTGGTAAAGTCGGATTTTGTCCAGAGAGAGTTACTGCTTTCAGATAACCGGAATCGTATCATTCTTGTAGTTTTTGGCTTGTAATGGAGTTGTAATATAAACAATAACTCCTTTTCAATCCAATGCCTTACTTAGCCCCTTATTCAATGCGAAAGTAACTTGATTCTGATTACTTAAGTACAAGAAACTCATTTTGGAGAAAATTAGACTTAACCACTTATTCCCCGGGGCTGTAGATATCTTGTATATCCATAGAATAATTAGCTATATTGCTTTCAAAAAATATTTTTTGAAATATGTCCATTAAGCAGGTAACACATCTGTGGAAAAAAAGTCACTTAAGCCACTTGACTTTTAATTTCCCCAAGGATTATTTTAAAAATACTTTCTATCTTTTTTTATGAAAAAATACGTTTTTTGTACTTGGTGGAGGTGGAGAATTTAATTATTTATTTATAGAGAAGATTGAATTTAATCAACCTATTCGTACTATATTCTGTTAATACCATAAATGGTAAGATATAAAATATTAAAAGATGAATATAAATTTAATAAATAATAGAGACAATACATATTTTGTTTGTGAACTTCATTTTTTTTTAAATAAGGTAAAAATTCATTTGTTTGATAATTGGTAGAAATTTCTTTTTAACTTTTTAATAAAAAAAAATTAAAAGATGAAAATAATTTATTTATGACATAATAATACTATAATCCTAAATGTCTGACCAATAAAAGCATCTCTTAACATTATTAGGAATGAAAAACAGAGCGAACATTGTGTGCAATTTAAAATAGGGCTAGGCTCTGATGATGTTACGAAAATCTTAACATCTAGTAGAGGATTACCTTCATAACTCAGTAAAATATCTAATATTTGATATTACCTCTTTCCTCTCAACAGTCAGTTAATTATTAGATAGGTATTTAGTTAAAACGAAAGAGTCATGATGGTATAAATTTACCAAACCAGAAATAATGGCAGATAATATTCCAGTTAAAAATTTTAATAACATGCTAAGGTGTACTTTACCTGGAGGATACTCCATCATGTTTTCAAAGTAAATTTTATAACCTTGAATTCTTCCATTTTGATAATTAAGGTGTGGAGGCTCCCACATAATTAATATACTTTGAGAGCCTTCAGCCCTGCATTGAATCTGCTGGGGTGGCGATGAAGGCACTAACAAAATAAATAAATAATTAAAAAATCATTGGAACATTCTTATTTTGATACTAGAGTATTTCAAATATGGATTAAGTACCAACTATGTAATTACATGATATTCCGGTAAATGTCATTTGATTAGTATGTAAAACAAACTATTTACATTTACAAATTTAATAGTAAAGAATGAACAAAAAAGTAATGGCCTTCTTCAATTTAATAGTTATAAACTAAGGGATTCCTATTAGGGAACCAGAATTAATTGATTCACATAAAATTTAAGCAAAAACAAAATAATGCTCATAAATAAGCAAACTGTTTCGAACTTATGTGGTTTCACATTTTTATTGACAATGTGTTGTATTGTAATGTATTTCGTACTTTTGTTTACAATTTAAATGCAAGCACTAATTTAGAATTTGAAAACAATTTAAAATTTTAATAAAGAATGCCAAAAGAAGACAGAATAATTAGTATATTATAAAAAATGTTTACCATCTTCAAAAGTATGTGAAATGAATTCTGAACTCATTGGTCCTGGGCCTTTCTGATTAAAAGCTTGAACTACTACCCCATATTTTTTGAAAGGATGCAATTTATCGAGGAGAGCAAAATTTCCATTTGGTTGGATGCTTACAGTAGTAAAATTGAACATTTGTGCAGGAGCTCCGCTGTGAAAAACAGTGATAAAACAACTTTTAAATAAAATAAAAGATAAATCGAATATCTATTAGTATATTTGGATTACATGAAAGAAAATGTAATAAATAAATATATATATTTTCTTGCCCTTTTTTATTTTCTTGAAATATTGCCTTATTAATCTTTTTTTCCAATCTATTCTATAAAATTCATTTAACATATGACTAGTGTATGAGCTGTAATGTATTTCAATAACTTGAAAACCAGTGATTAGAAGGCTCTCAGACATAATATTAAAAACTACACTAAATTGCAAAAGATCGACAGAATACGTAAAAGAATGGATGACAAAGTGATGGGGGAGAAAAGCAGTCTTATGAAGTGAGGGGTTGAAGAGGAAGGTAGCAAGGGAGAAGTGAAAGTTATGAAAGGGGAACAAAGAACAAGCCTACCTGGAGAACAAAGGAAGAAGAGAAGACATTTTGTTGACATATCCGTTAAAGTGGCAAAGGTACTGTAATTTTAATATGTTCTTAAGTGATATGCTAAAAAGTGTGGATTAAGATGTTTCAGGGGTATAATTTAAGATTTTTATTTTTAATTTATTGATATTTACAACTGTATTACAATAATACAACAAGTAAATAGGCTAAGTGATACATAATGATAAGTAGAGCTGCTATTTCATCCATATAAAGTATAAATAGCAATGGGCTTAAATTGTCACCCACTTTTACCCCCACTTTTTTTTTTTTCGACAAAGCATAGATCTGAATTTTACTTAGCAATAACTAACTTATTTTTATGAAAAACATTTGATAAATCCGTTTTTCTATTGGAATCTAATTTATACATTAATGGAGAAATTTTTTCTACAATTTTAAATGGTCTAAGTTCATCTAATTTTTTCCAATTTAATTTATTACCAACATCTACAAAAACTGTATCTCCAATATTTAAATCTTTTGACTTCTCATTTTGATCAGTCCGAAGTTTGTTCTTCTGATAATTTCTTACTGAATTTTCATATGCTGTTTTTCTATCTTCTTGTAACTTACGTTCACAAAGATCTGGAGGACAAATATTCATGTCCTCACCATATAATAAATATGATGGTGCAAAACCCGTCACCGAATGCAGAGTTTCATTATAAGTATCTATCACTTCTGCAGCGATACTATGCCATTCCTCATAGTATGACGTTCACCAGGTGTGTTTATCGCTCATCTAATGTTGTTTACTAAAGTTTGGTTGAGACATTCAATCATTTCATTTGACCAAGGGCAGTCAGGTGCTGTAAAGATCAAAGTTATATTTTCATCCTTTAAGAATTTTCTAAATTGATGGGAATCGATAGCAGGATACCTATCAGCTAAAATAGTTTGTATACTATCTAGTCAGGGATACTTTCTTAATTAATTCTTTAAAGTCATTTGAATTCTGGGAAGAAGAAACTCTGAACTTGCAATACCTAGTAAAATGATCAATTAAAATAAGTAAATATTTTTTTGTTGATTTGGAGAAACCTCCCACTGTATCTAGTAGACTCATTAATTCAAATGGTTCCTTTGGCGGACCTAAATTCGATAAGAGACCCATTCTTCTTTTGGTCCGTGCTTTGTTCTCCACACAAATAATTCATTTATCACAATATTCCATTATCTTTTTATCCATATAGTTGAAGTAATAAAATTGCTTAATAGTATCAATCATCTTTTTCGAACCAATATGCCCAAATTTTTTATGTATTCCATCTATTAATTCAGCTGCTAAAATTTCTGAAATGAATATTTTCTTTTTACCATTTTTTAATTTGTATATTATGTCATTATCTGTTCTAATTCTTTTATTTGATCTTAATTCTTCTCCATGGGTCACTTGGTCATGTTGTATTTCTTGTAAATCAACAACGTTTGTAACTCTATTTTTATCCTCTGTTTCAAAGGTTTCAAGTATCGGATTGCGAGATAAAGAATCCATCCACCTCTATATATTTTTTCTCTTGTTGATATATAATATTAAAATTATATTGTGTCAGGTATAAAATAAGATTTCCTAAAGCTTCATCGGGTCTGGACTTTGCCTTCAAATTTTCCAATGGCTTGTGATCAGACACTACTGTAAATTCTCTTCCAATTAATAAATGTTGCCAAAATACAATGGCTTCTTTAATTGCTAAACATTCTAAATATATTGGTGCCTTCTTTCTTTGACCATCAGTTAGTTTCTTGGAAAAATAAAATACTGGATGTAATAGACCATCTTCAGCTTCTTGTTTTAAAATTGCTCCCAGTCCCTCACCACTTTCATCTGTGTATTTACAAATCTTCTTGGTTGGATTGAAAATTGCTGGAACTGGAGGGGAACACATGTAAAGTTTTATTCTATCAAAACATTGGTGGCACTAACGGTACTATTCTATTATATGACATAGATATTTCACTGATTTCTTTGCAAACTTAACATTTGGTTAATTTCAATTTCAATTGGTCTTTCTTTACAGCCTTGAAGAATTCATTTAGATGCCTCAGATGTTCCTCAAAAAAGTGTGATATATATCACGACAAAAGATAGTAATATATCATCAATAAAATTCATAGTAAATGCACTCAAACCATTTCTTCTTATTATGTTTGCTAGAATTCTTTGAAAAATTGCTGGTGAATTTTTAAATCCGAACAGAAGAACATTAAACTGATAATGACCTGTTTCAGTAACAAAAGCTAGTTTTTCTCTATCTTCCATTTCAACTGGTATAGACCAAAATGCAGAGTTTATATCTAACACAGTAAAATATGAGCAATCATAGCATTTGACTAATATGTCCTCAATACGTGGAAATGGTTGAGCCTCTGGAACCACTAATTTATTTAGTTGTCGAAAATCTGCAAATAGCCTTGTTTTACCTTTTCCTTTTTTATATGCAAGTGTAACTGGAGCTGCAAAAGGTGAACTTGACTCTGATACCAGACCTGCGTTTAATAATTCTAAAACTTGTTTCTCAATTTCTGGCCTATGGGGTAATGTGCATCTATAAGGTCTTAGAGAGAGATATTTTTCAACTGTTAGCTTAATATGTGCAGTGCCTGCATCCATTTTTCCAACATCATATTTATTAAGAGGAAAACAATATATATTATCTTCTACTAATTTAGTTATTTCTCTTTGTTCTTCTTTATTGAAGTGATAATCATTCATTACCTTCACATACATTTACAAAATTCTTAATAAAGTCATTTCTCTTTATATTAACTAATGCAGAACCCTCTTAAGGTACCATATCCATAGCCCATCTAATCACCATTTCTTTGTTTATTGATTCTTTTTAAACTATTACTTTTTTGTATTCTTTGCATAATATTCAAATTTTCATCTTGGATTAGCTTTAAAAGTTCGTATAGCATCTAATCCTAGTAAAATTTTATATTTAAATGTATGACTTTCTATAATATGAAATTCCATAACTTGTTGAATCTTTCCTATTTTTAATCTCAACTTTGCCCTTCCGGTTCCTAAAATATGACCAGATAAAGAATTCAATACATCAGATTTTTTTATCAATGTAATTTGTAAGTTATCAATAACATCTTTGTGGATTAACGAAATAGTTGAACCAGAATCGCATATTACTTCAAAAACTGTATCTTTTATATTTACATAAATTTTAATTAATTTCTCTGGTATTCTGTCCTCCAAACTAGATAGTCATGCCTCATCTTCATTAGCATTCATAATTTGATACATTCCATACATTAAATTATCAGACTTGTATCTACTTATGGATCTGAAACATAAGCTTTTTCTAAAAGTAATGAATGAGCACTATGTATATTCAAAAGAAATATTTTACAACATATTTATGGTCCACTATAAGAAACACAAAATGGAGAAGGTGAACAAAGAACGAACTGTACTTCTTATAAAAAGAACCAGATGTTAAAATGTATAGATGTATATGATTTAGCATATGTATAGTTTTTAGCAATGCTGAAATTTATCATTAATAAAAAGTAGAGCTGAATATAGACTAAGAACTAATGTCTAGGAACAAACATTAGATTAAAAGATATAATGCTTTCAGAAAATAAAATACCAGTGAATGGATATATGAGTGAAAAATTGTAACATAATTTGTGTAATGATAATACCTTAAACTAGTTTTAGCGTTCCCTCACACAACAGGTGTGTGATGCTACAGCTGATAGTTTTTGGCCGCTACCACAATTTCTGTGTTCTGATTTATGAATGAAAACAAGTCTTTGATTTTAGATAATTATTGTTTTATTGCCTGTTTTAATTTTTTTTAAATTAACACTACGCTGTTTGGGTCAGTACAAGTGAGATATAGGACAAAATAGAAAAATTATGTAATGGACTTCTCAAATTTCAAAAATGAAAAAAAGTACAAATAAATTTTCTTTTTATTTATTTAGTTTGTTATAATTAACTCTTTTGTGTTTATGAACACTAAGAGCAAAGAATGTTCCAAGAAGCCTAGTTAAGGCCATTAAATCCATATACCAAGCTCCAAAAGAAATAGTCAGACTGAATGGACAGGAATCTGGTTATTTTCGCATAGATAAGGGGGTCAAAGAAGGTGACAGTTTAAGCTCTTTGCTATTCACAAGATGTATGGATGAAATAGCTGCAATCTGCAAAAGGCGAACAGAAAGGACGTTTCTGGGGAGAAGGAATCTACTGCCAGTTGTGGTTCAGCTTCTTTTGTATGCGGACGATATTGTTATAATAGTAGATTCCGTGGAGACATTGCAGCAGGAGGTTGATGAATGGAACAAAGAGCTCTGTAGAAAGGGCATGACCATCAGTACAAGCAAGAGCAAGATCCTACAAGTTGGAAGGGCACAGGATACTCAGGTATACTGCAATGGAGAGTTGATGGAAGTAGTTTCGGATTTCACCTACCTTGGCACTGTTATGGATAGGTCTGGGAAAGTGGATTCAGAAATTCTGAAGAGGATAAGCAAGGCAAACGCTATATACTACCAGATCTACAATACAGTGATCGGGAAGAGAGAAGTGAGCAGAGGTGTGAAACTACACATATTTAAGGCAGTGTACCTCCCTGTACTCCTATATGGAGCTGGAAGCTGGGTGCTAATGGACAAACTGGAGAGAAAAGTCACTGCTGCAGAAATGAGGTTTCTCTGAAGGATCGCAGGGAGAACGAGACGTGACTGCATTCACAATGAGAGAATCAGGGAGGAGTTGGGGGTTCTCCTGATGAAGGATAGGACATCCTGAGACTCGGCAGCTTAAATGGTTTGGACATGTCGTGTGAATGGAGGATCACAGAGATCCATTGAAGTCTATGGACTATGTCCCCGATGGTAGGTGACCCCGTGGTAGACCGAGAATGTTGTACCTCGAATACGTTGACCATCTGTGTAAAAAATGAAACAAGAATATACGCCAAGCCAGAAATCTTATAGGTAACAGGGAACGTTGGAAATCCTGGTTAGACGTTACCCTACGCTGAAAGGCACTAAAGGGTGATGCAAAAGAAGAGAAGAAGAAGTGTTTATGAACATCTGAATACTTATCATATTCGGAAGTATAAATGGATTTACAAAGGGATTAGCATGTGTTATGTGAATAAAATAAGAAAACCTAGATAATTTATGATATACAAAATATTCTTTTTAAAAAATAAACACATACTTATATTCTCTAACACCAACATAATATCCAAGGAGATCACCATTGTGTGATTTTGGAGGTGGTGGAAGCCAAGATACTTTTAGCTCTCGAGAGGAAAGTGTTGTAACAGACACACCTTGTGGTTCTCCTGATGGTGGCTCCATATTGGTTGTAACCTAGAAATTATTGCTTCATCAAATTTAATTCAAACAGTTATCAGAGATCATAAGTGATTTCAGATTTAGTAACTTAGCTAACTTTTTGAAGCTTATTTAACTAATTTATCTTTATGATATATCTATAATTAAAAATTTATTATCAAAATATTTTATCAATTAATATCAGACCAATTTTTTATCATGAAGAAAGTAAATTATATTTTTGATCTAAATATTGAGACCGAGAAATGATTTTGGTTGATTCCTATTTGATGGTATTCTGGAAACGGATACAAAACAATATTTTTTGGTTTGAAAAAGCACAATAACAGTGCTGATTTGCGCCATTGTAGCAGCATCAAAACCTGATGTGGAAATCACTTTCCATATGTAATCTTGTAATATTTGCATTATGACAAACATACAGATTTATATTCTTATTTTTAAAAAGAAAAGATAGGCCCTCGGCTTTTCCCTTTAAAAATAAAAAAATTGACCAATAATTATAAAAAAATTATACAGATTTATACATAGATTTATGTATATTTCCACAAAAAGCTATTTTCGTATTTCCATTGCCTTAATTAGCCAAGTCTCAGAGAGAAAGGTATTAAGTTAAAGAGAAATCTCTAGCAGTTTCAGGCTTGCATAAAGTAAGAAACAAAACAACAGAAAAATATTTCTTGTTATTGACTATAATTGTAAATATCTTAAATATATTTTATCAACATCTTTTTGATAAATCCTTAATAACTTGGTTACTTTTTTTTTTTTAGACTAATCAGAAGAACAGGTACGTATTTACCTACGGCCCCCAAAGCTAGGGTCCCAAGACATAAGAAAACAATTTAATGAAGTAACATTTAATTCAGATTGTTTGAGCTTTCCCGAGACAGTAGGACCTCTCGATAAGAGCCCCGAAATATGTGTGGGAAAATAACACTGATTCAATTACCAGATCGCATGTCTTTTTAATGTAACCATTTATTAAATTAAAAGCATTATATTCTAAAAATAGCAAAACAAAACTTTGTTGATATTAAGACTAATCAATTGAATTAAAATTTAATCCTTTTTATAAAGAAAATAAATTACTTATACTGAGATTAATGAACAAATAGGAAAAATAAAACAAGAATTACAATTACTACTGATATAAAAAGAACTAGAGCACAATTTTAAATAAGTCAATGTTTGTAAAATATAGCTACTATTAAATGTCTATTGATTATCATAAATCTGGCTAGCCAGTCGACTTCCTCGCTACGGCCAGGCGTGCGAAACCTTAAAGTAATTTTTCCCCGCAGGGCGAGAGATAAAGTCCATCAAATTCGAGCGAGGATCAAAATATCGGGTCGGTTCGAAGTGGTCGAACCGACTGACAGACCAATACTGTTTCCACAAAATTCCTCACTCCAACAGGGCGAGCGAGGGTCAAAATATAGGGTCGGTTCGAAGTGGTCGAACCGACTGACATACCAATACTGTCCTGTGCTTTAACTTGAACTAATTCCCAACTGCAGAGGGGTAGCAAATTAGTCTAGTTGAAGTCCACCAAACAACAACACTATTGTTTATAATTTGCGCTCACTCGGGCCAACACTGTTTGGATTACATCAACGAAATAAACAATAACCGATCGAATCCACAGTCGGCATGTGTCTTTTTTTTTCTCTTAAACTTTTAAATAAATTATATTAATTATTTAAACAATAATAAAAAACATAATAATAAAATATGAAAATAAACATTTAAATCACTATATTTACAAAAGGTGAAAATAAAAAGAAATTGTACTTTTACAAAATATTTATTGTTTTATTTTTACGATTAAAATAAACACCACTCCAGCAAATCAAACAAACCATCTGGCCTTAACACAGATTATGAAGTTTCCTTTTACGTGGGTTTCAAACAAACATATAAATTGGCTTAGCAAATCCGAAGGCTCGATGGTGTAACCACAAATTTAATTGCATTAATATGGTGGTATTAAAAGTATATTTCTGAAACTCACAGATCTGTGTCGAGGCCTGCCACTTTGCTCTGATTTCTTAAAAATAAATCTTACTAAAATTCTGTACATTTAGTCTCAATAGACAGCTGCAATGTAAATGGACATCATGCCAGGATTGCCCCACTAATGGACAGGTTGCCCCACCTACCCTAAATTTATTCAAATTATTTTTGCTGGTTTTTACTTTTTTTTTACTTTTAACTATGGGGCATATACATCACACAAACTTAATTATTTACACATACCCACGCACCATAACACATACACAGGCATGCACTCAAACAAATACACACACACACACAGACATGCACCCAAACACATACACACCCAGTATTACAATTTATTTATTATTAAAATATTTCTCATGCAAGTTATATATTATGTTTTATTATCTTCATAGATTTTATTTTACTATTAATCCATTTATCACGTGTTTCTTCTGGCTTCGACTGTATAGTCAAATTCTTTGCTGATTTTTCGCTGGCCATACTGCAAGCTTCCTCAGGGCTTAATCTGAGACTGCGGAAGCTTGCTATGTGTAGGTGTAAGTTTTGCATATTTATGTATAATTCATTTACTGCATGTCGACAACTTTCTGCATTACTCAGGATATATACTAACCATTTCCTCGTCAGTATGGTCAATTTTTAAATTATTTCTAGAGTTATATTTAAAAGCTGGGTTTTAAAAAAAAACATACTTGTATAATGTCACTAGGCTCTCCTGCTCCAAGTTGATTTTCTGCTTTCACCTTAATTGAATAAACACTTGCTGGATCTAAATTACTAATAGTTACATAATTATCATGTCCTACATTGATATCTTCCCATTCATCTGTTATCATACCTAAAAATAATGAAACTAATTAGAACAAATTTAGTAGAATGACATGAAAAGCATTTATCATAGATATTTGATAAGAAAATGATAATAGAGCACTGAAACATGTAATGTTTGAAATATGAGAGGCCTTCTTTCTTGAAAACTCTTCCTCGGTAAGGCTAAAGACTCTTATGGTTCTCATCATTGTGGCTTTCAATGCCACAAATGAAGTATAGATTGTGATACCTTGTTTTGTGGGTTTTCAGAGTAATAAAAGTATGGAAGATGGAGCATAAAGAGGAAATTCTTGCTAACATTAGTTACTTAACATAAAATATTCAAAATTATAGCTAAGTCAAGGGAACTTGGCTTAAAAGCCCCAATACCCAATAATGGAATGGCAATTTTGAGACTTTCCAAGTTTTAAAGTTGGAAAATGCTATTCCAGGGGATTGCTTTTTGGGCTAGTCACCAATAGTTGGTTCCATTTCTTAATGCTATCAACCCAAAAATTTTCAATCTAATTGGGTCTTCCATAATCTTCAGTTGAGGAATTGTTCCACAAAATAGGAAGTCCAGATATAAAACAGCTTTTATAAACTATAGAAGCTTTTATCAACCCCCGATAATCAAGATAATCTTTATTTCTGTACAATAAGAGATATCTTTGAGGATATTAGCTTAGGTCTTAATAACAGACATTGTCTTTTTTTCCTTACACATTGCTATCAGACTAGCACCTTACTCAGGTTCTATTTTTACCTCAACTCTGATCTTAAAAGCCACTATAGTGGTTGATTTATCAAATAAGTTAGTAGCAGAGAACAATTGTTTCTCTAGCTCCTTCAGTAACATGCTAAAAATCAGCTTCCATAGAGCAGAGTGCTGTACTCTGATCTTAGAGGATATCCCCTCTCATTGGTAGTGCTACTTTATTCACACTTTTGTCCAGCTTTTGGCTTATAACAAAATTATATAGTTTTTTGTACTTTTGTGACTGCTTTAACAAGCTTAGCCACTATACACTGTTGAAGGCGGACGATGGGTGATATGATACATTACTCCACAGTTAATTCCACTTGGCAAGGGAAGTGAAATATTTTGATTATCATAAGGTACAGGGTCATTCAGAGGAATCGCATGTTTTTGAAATAATGAGTACTCGGTAGATTTTACATGGATAGTTTATTTATTATTCTTAAAGCGGCAGCATGCATGGTAACAGAACGACACGGGCTCCTCAATATTGCCATCCTCACTCTGTCAATGTTGTCTTGTGTCCGTGCAGTACAAACGGCACCTGGTGATTTGCGTCCAGTTATGGTATTTGTTGTTCTGAAATTCATGACCCATCTAAGAATAGTGTTGCTATCTTGTACGTTTCCGTGATGGCTGACCTTGAAATGTCAACAAAAGAGATGTTGTGTTTGGATAACAGATTCACCACTTTTAACATAGTTATTCATGAACACATAGTGTTCCACATTACATTGCGACTAAAATGGCAAAGCCTGCTGAAATGAATAATACTGTGCTGGTTCCCCCCACTCTTCTAGGTGTTGTGAACAGTGTGTTTCAAAAACATGCGATTCCTCTAAATGACCATGTACTTAAAAAAAAAAAAATTGCCAGTCCAACAACAAGCAAATAAACTGATCATGCAATACAACTGGTGATTATACAGGGTGTTTCAAGGTTAAGTAGCCAAACTGAAAATTTGAACTAAAGACCTCAAAACAAGAAAAAAATTTCCTATGGAGGTATGTTCACAAATGCCTTGTTTAAGAGATGGATTTAGATAGAATACTCATATGACCGTTGCGCTTGGGGATAATACACAATATTATAATAAGTCCATACTCCTTACCACCTAGACTCAATGTGGACACATTTTTGAAATTTCTTAATAGTGATTACGATGATTTAGTTGAAGATATTCCACTACAACTGAGAAGTAACATGTGATTCAATTAGATTGTTGTCCTGCACATTACAGGAAAATTGCTAAATATTAATGCACAACAATGGCTAAATATTAATTATCCCAATCAATGGATTGGCCGTGGAGGACCAATAGCTTGGCTTGTATGCTCTGCAGACAACCTGACTCCACTGGATTTTCTTGTTTGGGGTGACATTAAACAAAAAGTCAATGCAAGGCCGGTCTTAATTCTTTACAATGAAGGATAATTGAATCTTGTGAAACAATAACATATATCCAGTGCCGTTCTGACACTGCTGCTGTTGAAGAAAGAAGCTGAGCCTGTCTTAATATTCAAGGAAATCACTTTGAACAACATTTAATATGAATGTTAATGTTTATATTTAATGAATAAAGTAGTTGGAACAAATAAAATAAGTTTTATTAATTTACTATGGGTAAATAATTCATAATAATGAAAATCTTTAGGTGTGAATATCTCCTAAACAAAGCCTTTGCTGGCATACCTTCATAGGAAATTTTTTTCTTGTTCAGAGGTCCTCAGTTCAAATTTTCATTTTCGCTAGTTAACCCTAAAACACGCTGTAAATATATAAATAATTGATGTTAGAAGTTGTTAAGGGGCAGTATATAACTGAGATCTTTGTATGGTTTATAAAATATATTTAAAAAAATGTTTATCAAACATTGAGTAGGAACACAGATGAAGATTAGATATTTGGACCAAAGTAGAGATTGGTAGGTAAAAATAAAACATAAAAAATCAGAGCTAAATCTATAATTTACAGGTTATCACATAGCAATGACAACATATTCCAAACAAAAGATTTAATATGACCTGAAAAAATCAGAAAAGTTTTAAGGGGAATTGTAGGTCTTTGGAGTAATTCCACTTTATGTATTTACTTTGTATATTAATTATTTTATTATAGTTAGGAAACACTGTAAAATAATTGTTAGGATCAAGTTTTCAAAAGCCATTTGTTTAGTCAGTCTTGATTGTTTATGTAGTGTGTGTGTGTGTAAAAAATCTGTTCCTATTCAACCCGTTATAGGAAGCATATGCCAAATGCATTGAAAAAAAGAAATTGTTCACCCAAACTATTAAAAAGGTGTAAAACACAGCATTAACCCTCTGCCCGGACCGTTCAGTCCGGAGACAGTCATAGAAACGTTGGGTGGTTTACCACCCGACATTTGACAAGTGATCACATAATCTAATATATTGCTATGTTTCTACTCTTAAATATATTTTGAATATTCTAATTTATTTTGGGATGCCAGAGTAATCATATATGATGATTATCCAAATTATTATTTCTAACTTTAGTCTTAATTGGATTATTTCCCAGAGGTCTGTACTTGTGTTTACCAATTTACTCAGTCTTTAATATATTTTCATAAATAAATAGTACATCTGGGGTATATAAGCACCAAAAGAATTAAAATAAGTATCGTTTATTTATTCAATTTAAAATAAGATTAATGATTTCATACATATATTTTTAGAGGTACATTTAATGATTCAGATATATATATATATATTGATACAGTGGATTGAATTAAATTTACATGAATTAAATTATTACTCATCTGTTAGCAAAGGTAGGTTAGGTCTAAAAGGTCGATCTTCGTCTGGCCGCGTCCGGGTTCCTTTCCTTATCTCTTCCCAGTCACCTTGACCATAAGGGACATTTTACCTGCCTGACCTGCTCCATGTAAATCATAATTGCTCTTTGTGCAAAAACCCGATCACTTTCATGATTGCTCCTGGCCTCATTTCCTTGATTGTCACCCTGCCTCACTTTTATGATCCCCCCCCCCCAATACGTAGAAATATATTTAAACACATGCTCACAAAATATCATCTTATCTATACAAATAAGGTGTATATAGTAAATCTAGTATAAGTAGTTATATATATTTATTATTGTAAATAAAATTTGGATGGTGAAATAAGAAAAAAAAGTAATCTAATGGCAATAATTGTTTCAATTATGAAACTTTTACTCTGATTCTAAATTTGCTCTTTCTTCTGTGTCCACTATGCAGGATGGGCACTTTATAACTTTGTGTTCTCCACATAAACATTTTCCACATTTTTCACAAAAGGAATATCCTTTTCTATCCTTTTTATCTATGCAAAATTCACATCTTCGAGGTTTTCCCGTCAAAGGTACTTTGACGGGCATATCTTCTTTTATTCCAAGAAGCTCTCTGATACACATTTTAAGTCCTCGAGGAATGTGCTTATTCAACGCTCTTCTATTCATATGTTCTAGAGTCAAAGAATGAGCAAGTGCTTTCAGAAATGTTGATCTATCTCTAGAAGCAAATCTGTCTTTCCCACTGTTCCACTTATACAGCACGAAGGCATTGACACCAGCAAAATCTAGCATACCATAGATGCAAAATCTAGCATAGCATCTTCATCATGCTCTACGTCACTATTATTTAAAATTTCATCTTCAAGTTCCGAACCAGAGTTACCACTTGTCTCTCCATTTGACTCTTCTTCTTGGCGTCTATATTCCTTCCAGAACTCTTCAGAAGTCATAAAAATATCTTTTGAGGACATTTTGTAAATCTGTAAGAGAAAATAAAAACTTTTTCACATCAAACCGATCAGAAAAAAATGTAAAATTTATAGGAACGTCAGGTGGGATTCCACCATATCTAGGAAACTGAATAAAACTGTTTTTTCTTAGAAACAGAGAGATAAGGGTGACTCACCTGACCTGCTCTTGCGGAAGTGGAAGGTTGACTGAAAGGGTATTTAGGAGTTAGAAGCAAATATAAAATAGAGTGCGCTAGTAGTAAACAACAACATGGTGACCGGGTGGTATTCCACCCGGACATTCCGGGCAGAGGGTTAATATCAATACAGAATGCCATCGTTGAATGCTTTCTAAAAGAAAGCTTCTGTGAATAATAAAACAAATCTAAATTAAAAAATAACTACCTGACTCCTTTTTATATTGTACAGTATAATGAATTAATTTTTGTTCATCCCTTGGTAAACGCCAAGTTGCTTTTAAACTCCGACTTGTTATTTCAACTACTCGTACTTCTGAAGGTTTCCCAGGTGCATCTAGAAAGTAATAATTATAAAAAAAAAATTATCAAACTATCCAGAAAATATTTTTATCAAGCAAATAATAAGAAACCCTTTCCTTCCACAAAAGTATAAAATTATGTCAAAAATCATATTCCAGAGGTTATTACTGTAAATGAAAAGGAAGCTAGACAAGTACCAAGATAGCTTCAAGAAAATAAAATTTAAATCTATTAAATTTCCAGATAAGCTTCTTCTTCTTTTGCTACCTCTTTTGTGCCATTTAGCATAGAGGGGCCTCAATCCATTGGAGCCATTCTTCCCGGTCCCGACAACTCCTCTTCATTTGAGCCAGGGTTTTTCCTCTTTTACCTCCCATTCTTTGGATATAATCCTCAAAGAGGATTCTCGGGCGTCCACAGGGTCTTCTGCCTATCGGGTGGGCTTCCATAACCTTTCTAGGAAGCCATTCTTCGTCCATGCGACAGACTAACCCACCACTTGAGCTGTCTTTTTTCGATGGAGGTCTTCAGTTCTGCTACCTGCAGCTGATCCCTTATGTTTATATTCCGCACTCGGTCCCTCCTTGTTTTACTGACCATTATTCGAAGGTATTTCATTTCAGCTCCTGTTATCCGGCTGATGTGCTTGTCAAGCATGAACCAACTTTCACTCCCATATGTAAGTGTTGGGAGGAATAAACCACTGGGTCTCAACGTTATCCTCTAGGTTAAATCACTGATCCTTTCCCCCAGTTTATCTGCATACTCCATTCTTTTCACAAGGTCATCCAGTGCATGAACCTTGATGTTTTCGTACATTTTGGGTAGAGGACAGCGCCTTTTATAATTCTGGTATCTACTACTAATAACAGATGGTCGGTTCCTAACTCCGCTCTTCGGATAACTTTCACATCTGTGAAGTATCTTCTGATACAGCGATCGTATATTATATAATCTAATATCAGATAAGCTAATAAGATTAAACACAGGTCTCTTGACTTTATATTGAACAAAATGTTAAGGAAGCGGAAGCTCTAGGCTACTTTTTCTTAAACAAAAAGCTTAGAAAAGCAATTAAATATTAGGTCATACAGACAGAGGAAAAATCTTTTATGAAACAGGGCAGCTTGTATGGATGATATTGACATAATTTGCAACTCTCTTAAAGCATTTGTGGTAATTGTTAACATAGTAAAAATGGAAGGGGAATTAATCCATATTAATAAAGGGGAAAATTTATATGGTTTTTGGAGAAATCAGGTTCAGAAGAAACGATTATTATCGGCTCTTTGAATTTGAAAAGATAGCTGAAATAATTGTGAACAGAACTCAGAGCTTTCTCTCTCTGGCAATGCCAGACCCTGACTTATGAATGAGACAATGTTAGCTTCCAAAAGGTAATGTTCATGAAGCATATACAAAATTATTCAAAATGTAAATTATAAAATTGTAGATTTAAAAAAATAACTAACACACTACATATTTACTGACATACCTTCTTGTTTAACATTTTTATTTATTATTCACGTACATCATTAGAAGATATTCTGATGTTATTAAAACATTATTATAATGCAATTGGGAAAAACCACAATGCAAAGCCTTATGTTTCAAATGCAGTAATACACCCACTTACCAGTCGACGTTTCGCCTATTCAGGCATTATCAAGACACAAAAACAAAAAAGGGTTATGTGAATCACATCTCGAAGAAAAAGGTGCAATACATTCCAACAATCAACAGCCCAAACAGGCTCCAAACATTAGACAGCACCCCACCACCAAGACGTTCAACATACAACTCTAATAAAACATTATTATTAACTCCCAAAATTTAACAGTTAAATTCCATTTACTTCTGATTAATCTAGTATACATTAAGTAACTTTTTAAAAATAATAATGACATGTCACAAAAAACTGAACAAACAGTAAATCTTACAGGTAAATTGTTTATTCATAATCTTTTTTTCAGAGAACTGAAATAATTAGATTATGGGAGCATTAAGAAATAGTTTAAGTAGCTTAAGAAGTAAAATACATAAATGCTGTCAAAAAGTAACACTAGCTTATGCGGGAATTCCCATAGAGGGAAATTAAATCATAAAGAAGCTTAGAAGTTTGTTAAAAACATGATTTTTTTGTATTAAGAGTCAGGAAATAATGACTGATTTTTAAAGAAAATCTTTTTTAGAGTACCTTCAACTTGGAGCAAAAATGTCCTTTGGGCAGTCCCGTATGGATTTGAAGCAATGCAGGTATACTGACCACTGTCAGATTTAATACTATTTTCTATGAGCAATTCAGATATCATTCCACCCCTCACTTGTCTCTCTCTTACTTCAAATCTAATAAAACATAATCTAGATTTATAAATAATTTTAAATATAAAAATAGTCAACATATTGGGAAAAATTGGGAGTTGGTGAAATTAAATTTAGTAATTTATTCACTTTTTAATGATTTACAATAGACATTAAGCAATCATTATTAAAATACATGGTATTTAGATGTGTGTTCCAAATTTATTCCAATTCTAATGTAAATGGGGATGAAATTGCAGACATATTTTAATGGGATGCAAACTAAAGTTTCAAGAAAAAAAAAAAACTGGTTTTATTAATAAAAAGTTTAATAATTTATAAAAAGAAAACAGGTTAATTTGATCAGTTATAAAAATTTTGACAGGAAACTATCCTATTCCCTAAGCTTGATGAAATTGATTCAGAGAATGTGAGGTTCCAACAAGAATGGGACAAAGATCACACATCTATAGACTCGCTTAGAGTTTTGTAAGAAATGTTTCCTGACATATGGTCTCTGTAAAAGATTCCAGAAAATTTTTTTCACTGAAAATATCTCAAGAAAAAGATGTGTTTCATACATTTTTCTGAAAGATGATGTTTCATCTTAGATTAGATATTTCTTATTGATTATAATAACAGTAATATCTTTATGATTCATATACTCACATACCATTCACTCAAAGTCAAAGTGGCATTTCTGCAAATTTTGCTTTTAACTACAGAATATTTTGTAAATATGCATATACATATTTACTTTTACTAACTTTTGTACAAAATGTCAGCTATCAATTGGGTTGTCACACATGAAATGATCGTTTTTAGAACCAGGAAGAAAATAAAAATTTGAGATCAAATCTAACATATTTTTATTTAAACTATTTACCATTATTTTCGATACACTTCTGCCAATGGCTTACCAAGTTTTCTATTCCAGATTTGAAAAACGTTGAGTCACGTGATGAAAGGAATTCAGAAAATGCATTTTTAATGTCTAAATCATTGGTAAACAATTTTCCTCGCAAAAAGTGGTAGTCTGTAGGGGATAGATCAGGGGAATATGGGGATGTGGTAAGACTTCATAGCCCAACACCTTTAATTTATTCACTGTCTGTGTTAAAATATGAGTTCCGGCGTTATCATGAAGGAGAATAGGTCCTTTCCTGTTTATCAGTACTGGCTGTTGCTTGATCAAATTTTGATGCAGTTGATCAATTTCTTGGCAGTATGATGATGAATCAATTGTTTTTCCTTTGGTAGAAAAGAAAAATGAATGACCCCTGCCATAGACCACCATACAGCAACCATTAACTTTTTCGGATGGAGATTCTGTTTTGGCATGTGCCCAGGAGGCTGATTGGCATCTAACCATTGACCAGATCGGCGTCGATTGTCAAACATGATCCACTTTTCGTCACAAGTTATTAAGCGGCCGAGAAATGGCTCGTTTCTTTGACGAGCAAGCAAAGAAACACACATCTCTAAACGCTTTAACTGCTGACATTCGTTGAGCTCGTGTGGGACCCAGGAATCGTGCTTTTTTGCCTTTCCGATCAATTTTAAATGCTTGAAAACTGTCGTACAACTTGTGTCTAGCTCTGACGCATATTCTCTGACTGTTTTATGAGGGTCTTCTTTCACAGCATTCTTAAGATCTTCGTCCTCTATCGATGTTTGAGGCCATCCACGGGGCAGATTTTCTAACGTTGCATCTACTGAGGAAAGTTTTGTAAGCCAACGATGGATGGTTCTTTCATTAGCACTTCCTTCACCAAACGCATGATTAATATTTCTTGCTGCCTGGGCAGTGGAATGACCGAGTTTGTACTCATAAAAAAAATCGTTCGGAAATCGCATGTTTCCATGGCCACGGTTAAAATTATACTAAAATCTGTAGGTATACTTGGGAAAAAACAAACACAGTTTGCAAATACAGGATTAATAAGCTTATTATAGATAGTAAATATTTTTCTAGGAATCAACAGGCAACGCGTTAATCCTCTATAACGATTAAGTTTTAAAAAATTGGACATTTCATGTGTGACAACCCAATAGGAACAGGTTTCAGAATAGTTTATGAGAACATGACTCATTCCCCAGTTTTCACTGGACTAGGTTCTCATTCTGATACTTTTATATGAAGTATCAGATTTTGAGCATAATAAACCTCAAAAAAGGCCTAGATTTTATATTATTATTTCTAAATATAAAAATATATAATTAATGATATGCTTTAGTGACTGAAAAATAAAATACCTTGGGTTCATTTGAATGGGAGATTGTTTATTCCAAACAATTTTCATTGGTGAATCACCTTTTGGCTCACAAATTAGTATTTGGCTTTGACCACGCCTCACTCTTTCTTCAGTTGATACAGTTTCAAATTCTGGAGGATCTGAAAATAAATATTATTAATTGCATTAATGGATTGATACATGAACTCACTGGTTAGGGGCAGGACAAAGGAAACTTTAAAGGAGACTAAAAGGAAATCTTAGGAGGCATTTGAAGAAAAATTTAACAAGAATCAAAGAGAAATCATGAAGCTCTTTTGGTGTCAAATAAAAAACTGATGCAATGAAATTAAAAATTAGCATGAAGAAATTATCACAATTTGACAAAGGATGTAGAGGAAACATTAGGGATGTCTTTAAAATTTAGAATTCTGACTGAATCTTATTAATATGGACAATAGAATGAGGCAGTGTTCCAGTAGAGGATGGAGAAGAAGTGTGAATATTCGATAATTTTGTGTTGGAGGAGAGGACCAGACATTGACCAGACCAGGAGCCAAGCTTGGTCCAGGGAAGAGAGTGATAGTCATGGCATTACACAGAAAGGCAGTAAAAGAGTGATGCAAAAGAAGAACAATGAGCTACTAAATTCTATCTCCCTTTTTCACTTCAATTATTTTCTTTCTCAATCCATAATTTAATCAACATATAATGAAATAATCTATTGTGCTATTACAATATACAACAATTTTCTAATCACAGGGTCTACTTACAACTAAAATTTTATTTTTTAGTATTTAATTGTGTTATTTAAAATAAAAGAATTATAAGTATTTATGTTAGAGAAGAATTGGTTGACTGTAACTTCTAATATAAGGAAGAAATAGTTGGGGGTGCAGTCAATAAAAACACCTTAATAAGTGTAACTTATTTATTGTGTGCCGACGTTTCTTATATGTTTTTCTGTTTGTTTCTCTCTCTTAGCCCTGAAGATGGCCTACATTGTAGGCCGAAACGTCGGCACACAATAAATAAGTTACACTTATTAAGGTGTTTTAATTGACTGCACCCCCAACTATTTCTTCCTTATATAAGTATTTATATTTTGTTCATTACACCCAGGTTATCACTTTGAGTTGAGTCACAAGTTTTAACTTTTCACTCGTTTCCCATTTAATATTTTCTAAAAATATAAGTTATCATGATCTTTAGTATGGAAAAGAAAATTATGTAATTATGGGAAATATGTATGCTTTGGTAATCGTTTCATCAAGAAATGAACGTTTCAACAAACATATATCATCTATACATCGAAATGTTAGTTGAAACTTTTATTTATTGATGAAATGAATACCGAAATCTACTTCATCATCATCATAATCAATCCTCTTTACCGCCTAAGCAGAGTGAGGAGGAATTCTGTACAGTCTTCTCCAGCCCTGTCGGTCTTCCACCAACTGTGCTCTTCTGCTCCAATGGAGTCCCCTCTTCTCAAATTCCTTCCTCATCTCTTCTTCCCACTTCCTCGTTTTCCCTCCACTGCTGGCTCGGTAGGTTTCGCTAACAATTCTGCTAGGATCCATCCGCCGGAGGTGTCCAAGCAATCTTAGTCTGTTTTCCTCTATTAGCTCGTTGGCTGGTTTAACATTCAGGTTCGACCTTCGACCAGTTCCGGACTCGGTTTCTTTTTGTATTGGCCTCTGTCTTCCTGAGAAATCTCATTTCTGCTGCTTGTATTCTGGATTGGTGTTTCTTTGTCCAATGTGAGGATAAGGAGGAATGTTGACTTAAATACAGCTACTTTTGTTTCCTTTTCTACTTCTCTTCGGTTAAGAAATCCTCTCTTAAACGCTTTAAACATCCTGCCGCGGCACCGATTCTCTCGTTCACTTCCAAATCGATGTATCCGTTTTCGTTTAGATGCGCTCCCAGGTATTTGAAGTTCTCCACTTGTTCCAGGACTTTATCTTCAACTCTAATGACCCTCATTGTTCTCCTTGGTTTCTTTTCTACCCTTATCACTTTTGTTTTATTAGGGTTTATGGTCATATTTATAGCCAGCAATTCTTCTTTTAATCTGCTAACACTGTGTTGGAGGTTTCTGTCATTCTCTGAGAAAACCACAATGTTATCCACAAATGTCAGCAGTGAGAGGCTTATTGGACTCAGAATAGCATATCCTAGGTGCAAATTCCTCATTTTTGTCTTGGCCTTTCGAGCTGAATCCATGACCAAAATGAACAGTAGGGGACTCAGACTACATCCCTACCGGATTCCAATGGTGGTCTCAATTTCCTGAGAAGTATAAAAGGCAAATCTTACTACACTCATCATTTTCTGATATAAACTTTCGACCACAAGTAAATGACCTTTATCCATCCCTTTTTCTCTTAAGGCTTGCAAGATATCAGTTTTCCTTACACGGTCAAAGGTCAAACGCTTTTGTGAGATCGACAAAGCGCAGAGACATTTCCTTTTCCTTTTCTAGGACTTTTTCAAAAACCTGTCTCATTGCAAAAATCAGGTCTTGGGTGCTCCGATTTTCAGGAAAGCCGTATTGTTCCTCTTGGAGCAATCTTTCGACTCATCTTCTTACTCTCTTTTCCAAGATTTTGAAATATATCCTGCTTGGCACACTTATGAGGGTTATACCTCAGTGGTTATTACAGTCCCTGTTGTCTCCTTTCTTTAAGATTGGAACTATAACAGCCACTTTCCAATCCTTCAGGATTTTCTTCTGTTTCCAAACTAAATTTAGTAGATGGAGCATAATTTCCTTTCCTTTAAATCCCATATATTTTAACATTTCGGGACTTAGTTCGTCAATTCCCTGCGGATTTTCCTTGCTTCATGGTTAGCAGGGCTTCCTCTAATTAGCATGTCTGTATATCATCAGAGTCCCATGGGTAATCTGCGTCTCTAGCCATTCTCTCAATTTCTTCTTGGAAGAAGGTAGCCAATTCGTCTTCTTCCTATAGCCTATGTGCTTTGACCACTTCTTTCCTAATCCTTCTTACATTCCTACGGACTCTTTTCTCTCCTCTCCACACGATGTCCATCTTTAATAGATAGTGTTCACTACCTATTTCAAAACCTCTTTTGACTCGAACATCAATTATATCTTTAAGGGAATCTTTCTTGACCAGGAAATAGTCTATTATAGACTTTTTGTTTCAACTTGGTTCTTCCCTTGTATATTTCTGTGGATTCCTATGAGGGAGCTTGCTGTTAGCAACAATCATGCCATTGCCTGCACACAAGTGGAGTATTCTTTCTCCATTTCTAAAATCTTCTCCATGGATCCCCAATAAATTTGGCCATAGGTGGGAATATACTTATTACCCATAATTACATTCTCTTTTCCATACTAAAACTCACGACAACTTGTATTTTGGAAAATATTAAAAATAAAAGTAATAAACAGTTAAAACTTGTTTAGCTCAACTCGCCCAACTATCTCCGTTCTCCAAATGAATTAATATATTCCAATCAAGCATAGGCTCTTGTGGAAATTCACAATAGACATTTTTATGATGATTTGTATGTTCTAAAACTACAATACAACTGGTAAATTACTAGAACTCATCAATGTCCTTAGGTCATGAACTGCCTTCAATATTTATGACAAAACAGAAAGAAAAACAATAAAAGGATAGATCACCGTTATAAGATAAAACTAATACAAAATTTACAGATTTCGCAAGCCTGATATATTCAAAGAAAATTTTAACACATAATACATAACAATATGAACTATAACATTTGGATAGAAGCAAGTTTTAAATTAATAAAAATATTATAATATCAAATTTTTCATAATTTCACAACCTGTGGTTTCTAAACATTTTCAAAAGATATAAATCGATTAGAAAAAATTAATCCTTTTTGTTTCCCATAATATACATTTCTCATAGATTTTCAGTAAAATAAAAAAAGACGTGTTCTAACAAAATCAAGCTGATTGAAATTATTCAGCTATTAACAGTAAAGTTAATAGTGTAATTAAAGCTATCTTATGGTATATTAACTCTTTCATTCTTCTTTGAAAACTTTAATACCATTAAACATTTCATAACTTTTGAGTACTTACTATAAACATTTAATCTAACTGTTGCACTGAGACCTGATCCAATACCATTAGTAGCTTCACAAAGATATAATCCTTCATATGATTGAATAGTTGGATGAATTTTCAAAGTTCCATTTGGAAAAATATGAAATCCATGACGTCCCTCAGATAAATCTTGGTAATCACTAGGCTGCTGACCTATAAAAGAAAAAGGGCAATTTTTCAATGCATTTATAAAAAGCAATTGGTTAATTGACGCTAAAAAATTGAAAATAACACATTATAATCTATTATATTAATTATCAAAACCATAGGCATAACGAGGGGGGTTATTGGGGATGTAACCCCCCCCCCCATTGCTTAGAAGAAATTTAAAAAAAAATTGTAAGTAACAATTTAAAAAAAATAAAACTTTGAAGGATTTTACATTTTCAAAGTTATTATTGTGGGATTACAGAAGTAAGAGTCAATAATGCCAAAAACACAACAGAGAAAGTGCAAACACAGTTATTTTAATGAAAAAAATATACACTAAAATGACAAACCAAAACGTAATACTGTTTATTTACAATTAAGTATATTATTATAGCGGCTGTAGTGGTATCTAGCGGCAACAATATGACCACAAATGTGAGAAGAACAGTTTAGACAATTCTTGGAATCTAGAAGTAAAGTCTGGATGGGTCTAGAAAGTTCCCTATGCAATTAAGTATAGTAAGTTATTGTAACCAATAAATAAGATTACTTGTATTTAAAAGCTACTTCTTGATTGCCCTTCCAAAAATAACATTTATAACTTCCAAAATAACATTTATAAAACATTATAATCTATTTATTTAATTTGAAGCTACATGATTTATAGTATAATACATATTATACCTATATTACGAGACATCTTATTTGAAGGGAGTAATATGTTGGAGTGGTTGACTGGTGGGGGTTAACCCCCCCATGAGTCAACTCTAGTTACGCCAATGATCATAACTGTCATATTATTTAACCATTTTTTAATGTTTCATAATTTTTTTATGGAGATTAGGATAAATTAAATTATCTTTAAAATACAAAAATAAAAAAATACAACAAATTGGATCTACAAAATCTAAACTTACTAATGAAATAATATTAAAAACAGATATAAATATATGATCTAGGAAAAATCACTTCTCTGTACAACCAATCAGACAATTCCAAGAAACAGTGCAGTCTCTACCATGTAAGACCCTTCATGGGTTGTAGTGGTACAGAATGCAATATATATATATATATATATATATATATATATATATATATATATATATATATATATATATATATATATATATATATATATATATATATATAATTAAATCCATTTACTGGACTATATTTTTATTTCTTAGGATCTTGAATTCAATGCTTTTAAGTTTGTTCATGTTTAAGCATCTATCCCATCTTCTTTTTTTATTTTATTACTTTACTTTTCTCATTATTTATTTGTTACTTTCTCTTTCTACATATTTTAACTGTATTACCGTTTCTTTACTGTTTATATTTGTATATGTTTTTTATCTTATCTTGCATTTCTTTGACTATCTGGAATATTTCATAGCTTCTTACTTTATCTATCTGCTAAAATTAATTGTTCACAGCATCTTCTCCTCTAATACTTGGGTCATCTCTCCAATTTCACCATCATGTCCAGTGTCCTGACCTCCTGTCACATCAAAACCCAATCCTTATCTGCCCATTTTGATGAGTTCCTTCAATATTTTAGCCGAAACTTTTATCATACCATTGGAATTTCTGAAACATGGCTATAACCCCACATCCCCACATCTGCTATATACCTGCCAGACTATTTATTCCTCCGCCACGACCGGGTAGACCGGACTGGTGGAGGAGTAGGTCTTTATGTACACAACTCCCTAAAATCAAACCCTCTCCTGTATGTCGTAGTATATCGCCCTCCTTAGGTCCCTCTTGATTATATCTTTGAATCTACCCTTTACAACTACATTCCTCTCTATAACCACATCATAATCTCTGGTGATTTTAATACCAATCTCCTCATCCAATCCAACAATCGACTATACCTGGAAAATCTCTTTTACTCCCTACACCTTTTCATTGTTCCATTGTCTCCCACCCATCACACCTTTCTATCTGACACCTGGTTAGACCTGTTTGTCATTGATTCATGTCAGAACCTCCTTTCTTCCTCTCAATTATCCGTTCCATTTCTGTCCTCTCAATCTTATCCGAATTTCATACAATATCCAAACTCCAGTTACACCACCTAAAACCATAACCTTCCGAAACCTAGATGCTCTCCCTCCAGAGAACATTTCACCCTCGCTTGAAACCTTGGATTGGAGAGAGATTTATTCTTGTGCCACTATTGATTCCATGGTTGACATACTTACTTCCAATCTCAAATATATCCATGACACCCATGCCCACTGAAAACCTCAACCTTCCGTCACCAGCCAGCTCCCTGGATGTGTCAAAAAATTAAAGATCTTCAAAGGAAGCGTGATGCAGCCCAAAGACGATTTAGACGTACAAGGTTAACCGATGACTATCAAGCGTTCAGGGCTCTCATCAATTTGACACAGTCTACAATTAGACAGGCAAAAAACAAATACTTCCACGAAGCCCTTTCAACTGCTCCCGATTCTAAATCCAAAAGGCATCCTTCGAAAGCTTTCTCTCCTTAATTCATCTTCCTCTAGGTCCTTTCCAGACTCTTCCGATGAAATAAACTTGTATTTTTTGTCCACCTCAGTTAATACTTCTAATTCATCCTCTCCCGGATTTTCCCCAACGCCATCTTTTAACCCTGACAACTTTTACTTCGCTGACATTTCACCCAACGACATTATTTCCTCTGTTCTGAAATTCCACTCCAGCTTCGCAGGCTTTGATGGGATTCCTGTCAAATTGCTAAAATCCTGTTTTATCCATATTATACCTGTCCTACTCTTTATATACAATTTTTCACTGCAAAACGCAGTATTCCCTACCTCTTGGAAAAAGCTATAGTCTACCCTATCAACTAATCCTCTAACCCTGTTTCGCTTAATGACTACCGCCCAATCTCAATTCTCTCCAACCTTTCCAAGCATCTAGAAAGAATAGTCCAATCACAAATGCCAAATTTCCTCGAGCAGTCCAACCTCCTCGACCCACTTCAATCAGGTTTCCGTCCCGGTTTCACCACACAATCTGCCCCTACCAAAATCACCAATGACATGCATACCGCTGTGGGCGAAAAAAAAAAAACTTTTCACTAAACTAAAATCATTGTCTTTTTCTAACAGTTCTATCCGTTGGTTCCAATCTTTCCTCTCTGATAGATCTCAAGCAGTTTCCATACCTAATCATCCCCTTTCCACTTTCCTCACTCTTTCCTCAGGCGTGGCACAGGCCTCAAGCATATCTCCGCTTCTGTTCAACTGCTATATCAATGATCTTCCTAAATCTGTTCACCACTGTTCCCACCATCTATATGCTGACGACTTCCAAATATATAAAAATAGAAATAGAAATAGAAAAATAATTTTATTCTGGGACCAGGTCCCTTTAGAATAACAGAGATGAACATAATTAAGAAAATATTTATCTGGCCAAAGGCCTACATCTGATTAAAACAATATTTACAAAATATCCTGAAAGTAAATAACCAATAAATTAAAAAAACAGACAAATTTACAATAAAAAGAACTAAGCTTATGGAAAAAAACAACAACAGTAAATACATGATAGCATCTAGTAACAGAAATAAAAAAAATAAAAAAAATGATTTCATTATGAGTGAGGAATATTTACAGTAGTTCATCAATCAATAAAGTTGAAAATATCTATAAATTATTTATTGATTATAAAGCACCTGATTGGGAATTTAGAAGATGTTGGAAAACTTTAGATTTAAATGAGGTTAAAGAAGACGCATGATGGATATCGAGTGGGAGTGAGTTCCAAAGAGAGATAGAACGGGCGAGAAAGGAACGCTCAAAAGTTTTGGTTCTATGGGAACGGATATAAAGATCGGAAGGGCAAGATCTTGTGCCTTGGGATTGGATAGAGGATTTGAATTGTAGGAGACTATAGATGTAAGATGGATGTTGTGAGTTGATAGTTTGATATAAGTAAGAACAAAGGAAATAGAGCCTACGGATAGAAGGAAAAAGCCACTTTAACTCAACGTAACGGCGGGACACATGAGACCTTCTCGGGGCATCAAAGACAAATCGAAACAGTTCATAATCCGCCTCATTTCTCCTCGAGCCTGTTCGAGAGTCCACCATATGCCACACAACCATAGTCAAAGTGCGGAAAGATAAAAGATGTGATGAGGAGCTTACGGATTGGTAGAGTTAGAAGGTGTTTGGAACGGTGGAATAACTTTAGAGAGCTTATTGCTCGACGAGAAATTTGGGCAACGTGGGGTTTCCATGAGAGGGATTGGTTGAAAATGACTCCGAGGTTTCTAACAGAGGAACTGAAGGCAATAGAGTGATCATTTAAGGTTAATCGGGGAAGTGAGTTGATAGATTTAAGAAGGATGTTGGAACCAATTAGGATGGCCTGAGTTTTTGCAGCATTCAACGAGAGTTTATTCAAGTTTGCCCAGGCACTCCTATCTAGATCCCCTAGAATGTTGGCAAATGCTGCTATTATCTCAGACGGAGGAAAGGACAAATATATCTGGGAATCGTCGGCGTACAAATGGTGGGAACAGTGAAGGATTGATTTGGGAAGGTCATTAATGTAACAATTGAAAAGGAGTGGGGAAATACTAGAACCCTGTGTTCAGCGGTAGGAAAGAGGATAATGGTTGATTAGGGATGGAGACTGTTTGAATCCTATCCGAGAGGAAAGCTTGGATCCAGAGTATGGAACTGTTGGAAAAGGAAAGAGATTTTAGTTTATAGAAAAGGATGGAATGGTTCAGTGAATCAAACGCTTTTGAAAAGTCAAGTAGAATTAGTATGGTCAGTATGTATAATTTTTTTCGTCCATGGCAGTATGTATGTCAGTGGTGATTTTAACGAGGGCAGATTGTGTAGAGAGCCCAGGGTAGAAGCCGGATTGAAGTGGTCGACAAGTTTGGTCTGTTCCAGAAAATTTGACATATTGGATTGAACTATTCTTTCGAGAGGTTTGGAAAGGTTAGTGAGTATAGAAATAGGCCGGAAATCATTTGGGTTTGATGGATTGGGTGATTTGTTAATAGGATGGACTATTACTTTTGGAATATTACTTAACAATTTGACGGGAATGCCGTCAGAACCGATGGAATGAGAGTGGGATTTCAATAGGGAGGAAAGAAGGTCGTTGGGTGAAATGTCGGAGAAGTAAAAGTTGTTGTGGTTGAATGATGGTGCTAATGGGAAAGTAGGAGAAGTAGATCGTGAGTTAGAAGAGAAAGACAAAAAATGGGTGTTCAATTCATCAGGTGAGACCGGAAAGACTACTGGTTTATAAAGGGGATTTATAAAGTCAGAGTTTCCGAAGGATTAGCCGTTTGGATTTAGGATCGGGCGCGGAGGAAAAGGCTTCATGGAAGTACTTGGATTTCGCCTGCCTTATTGTGGATTGCGTTAAGTTGCGAAGGGTCCTAAACGCTTGAAAATCGTCGGTCTGTCTGTACCGTCTGCGAGCTGCGTTGCGCTTCCTCTGCAGTTCTTTTGATATTTTGATCCATCCAAGGAGCTGGTAATCGACGGAGGGTTGTAGTTTTGAGAGGAGCATGGGTGTCCAGGATACAAATAAGATAGGAAGTGAGTGTGTCAACCATTGAATCAATGGTGGGACAGGAATAGATATCACCCCAATTCAGGGATTCAAGAGAAGGCAAGATGCTTTCACGACTGATAGCATCAAGGTTGCGGAAGGTAAAGGTTTTAGATAGTTTGTTCAGAGTTTGGATATTATATATAATTTGGATTGGGTCATGGGAAGAAAGAAACGGGACGGGAAATTGAGAAGAAGAGAATAGCTTCTGAGGAGAATCGATGACATACAGATCTAACCATGTGTCTGATCGGTGGGTATGATGGGTAGGAGAAAATGGAACAATGGAGAGATTTAGGGAGTGGAAGAGATTTTCCAGGTATAGGGTGTCATTTGTTTTAACAAGGAGATTGATGTTGAAATCGCCAGAAATAATGATATGGTTATAGAAGGGAATATAGTTGTAAAGGATAGATTCCAGGGAAGAGTCAAAAGGCACTAGAGGAGGCCGGTATACAACTACGTAAAGGAGCGGGTGTCCATTACAGGAAATTTCGGAGAGAAGGAATTCAATGTGAGGGACTTCGGATGGAAGAGAGGATTCAAGGATTCGGGCTTTTAGGGTTTGATGGACATAAAGACCTACTCCTCCACCAGTCTGGTTATCTCGGTCATGGCGGAGAAACGTATAGTCAGGTAGGGTGATGGAGGAGGAAGGAATATGTGGTTTAAGCCAAGTTTCAGATACTGCGATAATATGATAAAAATTGTGGGTGAAATATTCTTGAAATTCATCAAAATGGGCAGGCAGGGATTGGGAATTAACTTGACAGGAGATCAGGAGATTAGACATATGGATTTGGTAATCGATGAATTATCAGAATGAGATGGAAAGATGCTGAAGTAAAGAGTAGTTTAATGGATGAACTGATGTAAAAATTAAAAATTACAGTTTGGGTATTTAGAATTACAATAAGTCCAAGGTTCGCCGAATGTGTTGTAAAATTTAAAGTATTAAAAGGAAAAAATATAGCATAACCTAAAAAAAAAAAAAATATTAGTAGTTAAAGAAACAAAAAAAGTAAATTTGTTTTGAGAACCAGTGAAAGATCCAACGAGAAGCCAATAGACAGCGGACGGGTGCCACAGGGTCAGCATTACACATCTAAGTTGGATGGATGGTTGATATAAATGACAGGATGACCGTCATCCTTCTGGCACCGTACTCTGCCGCCGGCGAACCAGACATACTTCAGCTTCCCTGCAGCTCTCATCTGTCGGGCCAACCAGTATAGGCGTCTGTAGGCGGGAGTCATCTCTTCCCCGAGGTACACTCTGTGAAAATCATTTTCTTGCCAGCCTAAATCGCGAGTTGAAAAATCCCGTTTCACTTTCCTTCTCTGTATAAGGTCATCTCGCAATGACTGCCTGACGAACCTGGCTATGACTGGGTGTGGTCGTGGGTCGTCCTTCCTCGGTCTGCGGCGCTCTACTAGGTCGAGGTCTTCTATACCAATCTGAACCCCAAGACTTGCCCCTACATTCACCAGTAGTCCGGCGGGGGTTTCGCCAGGTCTAACAGGAATGCCTCAATATACTTGTCCTTTCCTCCTTCTGAGCTATTAATTGCGTTCGACAGTATTCAGGAAGACCTAGATAGGGTCAGTGCCTGGGCAAAGCTGAACAAACTGGAATTGAACGCAATGAAAACTCTGGCCATTGTTTCATGTTCTAATTCCCTCCTTACATCCATCCACACCCTCCCAACATTAATCCTAAACGATCATCCTATCCCGTTCTCCTCCTCTGTAAAAAACCTAGGAATCACCATCAACCAAAATCTTTCTTGGAAATCCCACATCGCCCAGATATCCCGACGGACAATTAGTTCCCTGAAGTTATTCCATCGTTCTCGTCATCTCCTTACACAATCTTCCCGTAAGCTTCTCGTATCTTCTCGCATCTTCCCCCACTTTGACAATTGTAGCGTGGTATATAGAGGCCTTTCTAAAATGCTTGAAGACAGACTAAAGAGAATAATGAATTGTTCTCTAAGATTTGTGCTTGGCACTCCTAGGCGATCGCGCGTGTCCCACCTTTATGACAAGTTAAAGTGGCTCTTCCCTTCCTTCCGAAGACAATATTTCCTCTGTACATTCTTATATCAATCTATTTACTCTCAACACCCTTCATATATTTACAGCCTCCTCCAATTCAAATCCTCAGTTCAACACCATAAAACAAGATCCCGCCTTTCCGATCTCTATATTCGTTCCCACCGAACCAAATCATTCGAACGCTCCTTTCTTGCCAGCTCCACCACACTGTGGAACTCAATCCCTCCTAATATCCGTCATTGTCCCTCACTATCGTCATTTAAATCCTTGCTTTTCCAACATCTCCTAGCTTCCCAAAAAGATGCTCTCTAAGCAGGTTAGTCATTTGCTTAGATTGCAATGTATAGAAATTCATTGTGCTATTTATTTCTTTTAATTTTGTCTTTTAAGAAGCTGTACATCATGTAAAGAATTTATTGCATGCTAGCTCATGCATTTAACAAAAGCTATGTATTTATCAATTCTCTTTAATTGCTTAATATCTTGTCAAGATTTGTACTGTTTATTTACTTATTATTATTTTTGTTTAAATATTTGTTTTTAAATTGTTTTTTGTCATTTTTTACACGCTTTATGATTTGTAACACTTAGTCTTCTGGCCAGATAAACATTATGTTTCTTTTTCTGTTCATATTTGTTATTCTAAAGGGACATAGTCCCAGAATAAAGTTACTTTTCTATTCTATTCTATTCTATATATATACGTGATTCTCAAGTTCCAGTCAGTTCTTAAATTAAGTACGCCACAAGAGTGCCCGATGTCGCCTTTACCAGTGCAAAGTGCACAGCTAAGACTCTGAGTACAGTCAGCGGCTAATGCCCTTCTTTGCCACATTTGCGACAACATTTTGTTCTGTCAGGTCCCTGACATCTTCTGGCCAAGTGCCCGAATTCCCAATACTGGAAACAGCGTTGAAGTTGCACCTTCTCCCGTACACGGCTGATTACTAGGCCTACTCTGATCCTGCCTTTCGAGACAGCCTTCCGGGCCAGTAGAACTGGCAGAGTGACCACAGTTAAACTGCAGTCTCTGTTCCAGCCTACGCTACTCTCATCGATCGCACTGCGGTAGGTTGAATCACTTCTCCATCTAAAAAGGCTGTGAGAGCCTCGGCAATCTCTTCTTTTGATGTAAGTGCGTCTAAGTCCCTGATTTCAATCAGTGACTCTTGCGTCGACACTCTAATTTGAGCCTCTGATCCTAGTGCACCCTCTAGAGTGCGCTTCATGGTATGCAGGGCCTCACCAGACATATATATATATATATATATATATATATATATATATATATATATATATATATATATATGTGTGTGTGTGTGTAATAAGGTTTTGCACGTTTTTAACATTAAAAAAGTTAATGTGAATTAATGTAATTCACTTTAACTGTTTAATTAATGTTAAAGCATGTTTAACCTAATGACATTGCATCCTTCTTTTATGGAAGTATATAAAAGTGTCTATGGGCAATTTAATTTGATTATTTATTTATATACAGCACTGAGATCTATTGCGGACCACACTTGCACCACTATATTTTACGTTCGATGATGAAAAAAACCCATTATTTCGTCCTACAAACCTCGTAAAATGACTTCTATAGCTCTCCAAAATAACATATTTCATTTAGAAAAGCGGTTCCACAAATCACTCTTTTAAGAGAACATAAGTTGAAATTTGGCAATTCCAGTCTCTACATTTCTTAATTTGGAATGACTAACCTAAGCAAAACATAGAAATATAGATTATGTCTTCAACATTTTGGACAAGATTATGTTTGGTTTGACATAATATTTGAGAGCTTGAGGTTAATATAGAATAATAAAAAATACTCTTTCTCTCTCTCCCTTTATCTCAGGAATTATAATTCAGATGAAATTTCAGTAATTAATATAATCCTTCTTTATAAACTCAATAATCTCTCCTTATCCAGAGATCCTCTTTTTGACTTTTCGCTTTCAAAAAGTTATTAATCCCTGATTTCTCTTCTTTCCAGAGGTGTCCTTCAGGGATTCTCGCTTTCCTCAGTCTTATATTTCTTTTGTCATTAATTATTTATCTGATACTGTTTTATGGACAGATTATAATTAAAATGCAGACAATACTGATTAGTTCTAAGTGATACTGAAATTGCTAGAAAATGTTTATGATAATTTCTGAAACAATACAATCGGATAAATAATAATAAAAGGTTTACCGTTTGAGACCAACAGTCAAGGTAAGTAGAAACCGAGAGAGAGAGAGAGAGAGAGAGAGAGAGAGAGAGAGAGAGAGAGAGAGAGAGAGAGAGAGAGAGAGATTTAAATAAACTATTTAGCCAAGTTACTTTTTAGAAAACAGAATCTTATTATTACCTGATACTTTTCTCCAAACAATTTGAGGAGTAGGGAAGCCATCAGCACTACAGTCGAATATTGCACAGCCATCTCTGCTCACATTTATATCTTTTGGTTCAGACACCCAACGAGGTGGCACTAGAGAAACAAAACATTAATTTATAAAACAATTAACTGAACATAATATCTTTTAATTCTGATGAGTATATTTACTAAATTTAATTTCAAGAATTAATAAGTAATTAAATATGAAAGGAAAGTTTAAAAAAATAGTTTTACTAATATTTTTAACACATTAGGAATATTTGTCTTAACATATATATATGAAGAATAATGGGTTTAATTAAAAATTCAATAAATCAATATAGAAAATTTCAATTGATATTTTCAAAAATAGTCAAAGACACTAATACATTATATTTTGATTTATAATTTTTAAAATGAAATTAAGTTTATTCATTAATTCTTAAATTGATAATTTTAATGTAATGCACAAATTTTTAATTAGGAATAAATTTAATATTTCAAACAAATAATTTTGGACCATGTGCATAATTATCTAAGGCCTCACAGAAGCCTTAGAACTCATGAAGTGCAAAAAAAGGTTGGAACATCTAACATCGTTAATACATACATATCAACAGACAAACCTTAAAGCATCAATACAACAATAAGATACATAAAAAATTGTTAGATGCTTACTTAGAGGACAAGTAACGTAATCATCCAACTAAATGGCCCTCATTGTTAAAGAATTCTACCCCAGTAATAAATATTGTAATTTGCAGATGTGAACTAATAAGCTTTCCATATGACCTAATAAATTACCCTTTTAAAGAAAAAGATCTGCTTTAGAACAAATAGAATAAATATTAAAATAATCAAGTTAAAAAAAATTAAACAACATAATAATCCCAAAAAAATGCATACTTTTTTTAAAGGCAGTATGTTAGATTGACAAAATCGAATCATAATAGTAACCCATATCAATATAAATAAAATTAAATAGTATGCAAACACATAAACTCCCCGTCAAAAGTATTGCAATACCCATAATTCTCGAGATTTTCTTGGTTTCGACCTGAATCCGTACTTTGTTTATATTTACAGTAATATCATTTACTATATGAGATACATTAGTGACTAGACACTTCATTCTTATTCCACTGTTTAACATCAAACGATAAGATTTTGGATTATTCATTTCAAATTTCCTTTCAGTCCAATTTTATCTTTCGTGTGTCTCAAGTCTGTTTCTTCTTTTCTCTTAAGTCTAGTTGAAACAATTAATTTTATCCACAATGGATCGTTTAATCATCACTCTCTCTGAAGAAGGCAAATTATTGCGTTACATCGCTAATCGCCTTGGGATTCACTATTCTTCCGTTTCAGGGACCATAAGAAGGTACAGGGAGACTGGTAGTCAATCGAGGCGACCAACGTCAGGGCGTCCTAGGATTACTAATCCCGTAGATGGCCGCTTCATTAAAATGCAAGCTCTTCGGAAGCGTAATTCTACAGCTTCTTCCATTAAAAACTTGATAGCTGGTATTTGAGGGATATCAATCTCGGATTCAACAGTCATTAGAAGACTGAGAGAGTCAAACCTCAGCTCAAGAAGGCCAGTGAAAGGTCCTCTTCTCACCGCAAAACACCGCGTAAAGAGATTGAGATTTGCAAGAAAACACCAATCTTGGACTGTGGAGGAGTGGAAAAAAGTTGTATTCACTGGTGAGACGAGAGTGGCCCTTAACAGACAAGATGGACATGAAAAAGTTTGGAGAAGGCTTGGAGAATGAATTAGTCAATGCTGCACGTTAGAAACTGAGTCATTCGGAGGAGGGTCTGTCATGTTCTGGGGCGGCATATTTTAGGAGGCACGTACCGATTTAGTGCCAATCCAAGGAGGGGCCTTGATTGCTTTAAGGTATGTAGAAATGATTCTTCAAGATCATGTAGTGCCTTTTATGCCGTTCATAGGCTCTGAATCGTTGCTCATGCATGATAATGCCCGCCCTCACAAGGCAAGATGTGTTTCTGAATACCTGAACACCACAAATATCCACACCATTGATTGGCCAGTAAGATGTCCTCACCTTAGCCCAATCGAGCACGTTTGGGATTATCTCAAAAGAAAGGTTTGGTCACGAGATTCACCTCCTACTACCCTTGAAATGCTAAAGGCAGCTGTATTGGAAGAGTGGGACAATATACCCCAAGATTTTCTTCAAAACTTTTTTACAAGTATGCCAAGACAAGTGGAAGCAGTCATTCAAGCCAGAGGGGGCAATACGTCTTATTAAATGTAAATTAAAAATTTAAATTGTGATTTAAAAGTTAAAATTGTCAGAAATTAAAGGTTTAGAAAGTAAGTTTTCTAACTTTTTTGTTTATTGGAAGAGATATTGTAATTTATTTTAATAAAATTTGTTTATGTCCAGTTTAAAAATGCTTAATACAGACTTCAGAACTTTTCTTTATTATGAAAAGACAGACGTTTTTGTAAAATTCAAATATTTCAAAGTGTTGCAATACTTTTGACGGGGAGTGTATATGTATATGTATATATATATATATATATATATATATATATATATATATATATATATATATATATATAATGTATATATATTTATTTGACGCTAAACAGCCCTTAAGGACTACGTGACTATGATGCAGGTTTCTTTTTCAGTTTTTTCTTCTTGGCCCATCTTTGCCAGATTTCACTGAAATTTTTCGCCCAAAATTTTTTATTCTCTACCACAAGTACTAAATTTTCCAGGGATTCCCGTTATTCTGCCTTATTTTCACATAAATCCTGTGTAATTCTGAGTCTATGTGTTTCCTGTTTATATGTGTACTGTGTATCCGTAGTTGAATTTGTATTCCACAACTTAACTTAAAATTTTCTTGTTTAATCTCTCCTCACTCACCCTCTGCATGTGTCCATAAAACCTGAGTCTTCTTATCCTCATTTCTGTTTCCAAGTCAGGAACTTCACTTTAAAAGTTCTCAATTGGATTTAAGCCTGTACCCTTCTGGTGTTATTTTGGGCCTGTAGATTTTCCTAAGAATCCTTCTCTTTTATCTTCAGCAGTATTTTTATACTGGGAAAGCACATAGTCTCTGTCCCATACAATATCACTGGTCACACCAGGCATTTTTTATTATATATACTCCTCATTAAGTAGCATAAATTCTCCAAATTTGTAACCCTGTACTCTATAGTTTCTTTTTCTGATAAATTTCTGGTGATTATTTTGCCCACATATTTAAAGCTTTTAGCCACCTGAATTTTACTGAATTCCGTTTTCACTTCTTTCCTACTAAATTTGGGGTCTTTGGTCATGAATTTTGGCTAAAATTTAAAAGCTACTTTCTTCAGGGAATTTATCTGCCTAATCGCCTCTTCTTCCAACTCAGCCAGTAGAGCCAAGTCATCCACAAAAGCCAGATATTTTACCAGGATATTGCTCTTCTGATTTCCTATTTTAGCTTCTGATGTTTCTATTTCCTATAAAGTCCTCTTGACTTTGTCGAGAACAATGTTGAAGAGAACAGGTGAAAGTCTGTTCCCTTGTCTCATATCGGTTTTTATCTGAAACGGCTTGCTGATATTTCCTCTTAATTTTATTTGATTTGGTTTCTGTTACGGTTTCTTTTACTAGGTTTATGATCTTTTGATCAAAAACTCTCCCTATTCCCTCAGGGTTTGCAGTAGGGTTTTCCTCCCTAAGGAGTCATATGCTTTTTAAAATTGACGAAAGAGATATAAAGGTTTTTCTAGGGTATATTTAGATAATATTTTATCAGAAGTTTAAGGCTATGTATCTGTTCTTGGCAGGATCTTTCTTTCCTGAATCCTCCCTGGTATGTGTATATATTTTATAGTTGGCGCTGAAGATCTTAGGCTACATGATGAGGTTTTCTTAGAGTCAATGACTAGTGGAAGAGCAGTCACTCAACCTAACGTTGCTGCAACCAAACAAGCTGCCCATAACTCCATAACCGATCCCTTGGGGGCCCATTCATCAGTGTCCTTACCTCAGATAAACAATCTGGTTCAAGGACAGTGGCAAGTAAGTGCAAGGATTATGGCTGATCAAGGTCAGCAGGTGAATGAGAACCTACCAGAGAAATAAATTAGAAATTAGAAACTACCAGATTTCTGATTCCAATTACAATAGATATAGCTACAATTTAGAAGATAAGACAGAATATAATGGCAAGAAGATAATGGCAGAATAAAAAAAAAAAATGATTTTACATTTGTGTAGAATAAGCTTCACGAGAGCAATGGACTGGCATAAGGAACATCGTACTTATGGATTAAAAAAACCTCATAAGTCCTTAATATCAACCTATCAGCTGACCTGTGGTCTAGTGGTTAGCCTAAAAAACTACTAAGCCCAAAATCGCGGGTATCATAGCCCGGCAGGTGGCCCTAAGATTTTTTAAAGGAAGTGAAAAATCCTTAGCTACACCATCCTTCGGAAGGGACGTTAAAAGGGGGTCACGAGCCTGCACGATGCCAGGTACTCGTTAAAAATCCCTATCTAATTAAACCTGGATAGGCAATATTTAGAGCTCCCAATTTAGCATCGTACGATTAGCCATAGCAGCAAAAAGTCACGTTAAATGAACAAACAACAAACATCAACCTATCTGCAATATACTTCGAAAAAGAAGAATAAAAGGAAGGAGCGGAGCATAGCATGGAAGAAGCTTTTTAAAACCTATTGAGTTCTGTTATTGAAAAAAAAAACCTGTAACACTACAACCCGTGAACGGGTCTGAGGGGTTCAGTACATGGTAGAGACTGTACTGTTTCATGGACAAGGGTTCTGCAAGGAGGTGATTAGTCATAGGTCACGCTCAACCACCAGATATTTTCCCCTTATTTTGGGTACCCTATTTTTATATTTTATAGAGGCTGGGTGAGCCCAAGGAGGGTCCTAGATCCTATACGATCCATCTCTGGCTGCAAACAGACTAAACAAAAGTCTTGCCTGCAGCGGGATTTGAATCAAGATTTCTGGCATGGCAACTCAGTGCTCTAAGGTTCCAAATATGATGTGATTATATTACAAGGCAACTTTAATGCCAAAAAGGACAAAGAAGAATCGGTGTGGCTGGGACTCGTTCACTGCATGATTTAATTAAGTCAAACAAAATCACATGATTTAAGTCAATACATTTATTTACAAAAAATATATATATGCATTAAACATATATTTTTCAGCAAGATTGTAATCAGTTTACAGTACAGTAGTAAAAGCATTTGAAATGATGAACTGGTTATGTACTAAGATGAAACTTTACATGAACTCTTCCTTTTTGGAGAATATTGTTGGATGGTTCTTTCTATTTCTTTAAACTGCACTATGAATGACTTGTTATTAAGGTTCTATAATTAAAATGAAATAAAAATGTCATTGCTCAAGATTGCAGAATTTCTTTCCTTATTATTGATTCTACATTATAAGTACCACATCTATGAAATGAAGAAAAAGGTAGAAGATACATAAAAACAATAATACTTAAGAATGATTAGTCACCATGATTATTTTCCTACTGTAAAATATTGCTGTTTGTGATTAAATGAGATATATGTATAACCTTAATATATATTTGTAATATCAATACAACTACGCATTTTGCAAAAATGGTCCTCACTTGGCCTGCAAAGAAATTGTAGAGCAAACAGAAAGTGAGAAATACTTGCTAAAAATTTAACAAGTTATTAGAACGTTTTTCATGCAAAATAGAATAAAAGAGTTTGTGTGCACAGTGCACCTAAGCTCAAAAGCTGTGCTGTGCTTGTGCAGTGCATAAAGTTGCTTTTTGTGTCCTAAGCTCTCCTGCTAAGCATTACCAACACTAAAATCTTCGGAAAAAAACTGAAAGTTGCAGGCAATATTATAGAATGAAATTTCACGCTCACATCTTCTATCACTTCTTCATTTCTTTAGTCCTTTCTTATTAACTAATAAAGTGATAAATTAGTAGAATTTGTACAATGATTTTTAATTATAATTCATCTTTTTTCTAAAAAAGTCTTATCTTACAACTTTTTCTCAGTTTCCTTAATTACAATAGAATTTAAGATCAATATTCAGTATGCAATATCAATAAAACATTAAACTGTAGTGTTCCTAGTCCCTTAAGGAAGATATTGAGTGTTGGAAAGTCAAAAGTGTGCATGTGCAATAGCGAGCAGTGCATTATCCATTTGCACAACTGCCACACAATACCGCTGACAGTAAGTCTAGATGACAATTTGATGGATTTTGCAGCATTGGTTGCCACACATGTGTAGAATCCTGTATGCTCCAGACCAACTTTGCTAATAGCCAGGGTGCTTGAAAAGTCATCTTTGGTTATTTGAACACCTAAATCCGATGAAAATTCTACACCATCTTTCAGCCAAGTAAGTGTTAATGGAGGGTCACCAGATTGAACAACACATTGTACTTGAGTTCTTACACCTTCCACCAGTTCCCCAAATGCGAAAGGTCCTAGTTTTGGAGGCACTGAAACAAATACAATCTAGGCTACTTTCATAGTTCAAAAAAGTAAAATCTGAGATAACCTTCATACAATGTAATTCCAGCAATTGAAACACAGGTTCAAGGTTATGGAAGCTATTCTGTATACCAGAGACATATAACATTTATATATTGTATATATTTTTAAATTAATTAATTTAAATATAATATCTTACAATTTAAGCACTATCTGTGTGATAAAATAATAACTCTCTTGTATAAAGGCATATCTCAGTCCTTCTAAAATGATTACCATTGACAAGAAGTTTAGCTGTGTATTCTACACTTGAAGCATTGTTCCTTGCAATGCATGTGTAGTTCCCTGTATGACCTTCAGTTAGAGAGTTGATGGTGAGAGAGCTAGTATATTGTCCATACTGGCGTATAGTTACATCTACTGGCAGCACACCACCATCTTTTGTCCAACCAAGCCAGAGTGGTAGATCACCCTTGGTGACAAAGCATTGCACCCCTACACGATCCCCCACATGGAGATCATGTTGAAGAACAAATGGAGCTATCTTCGGAGCAACTGAAAAGCTATATCTGTTAGATAAGAGCTACTAAATGTTTTAAAAATTGTAACTCTTAGCTGATTCATTTTCAACATAAAGTAAATTATTTAAAAACATGATATTATATAGAGTTTTATCTAGTTAAACTTCTAATGAATTTATAACAATAATCTCTGATTTAAAAAAGAATGATATATTTATATATGTAGGTAACAAGTCCACTCCAAGGACAATAGTTGTGTGTAATAACCTCACACCTATTTTGGCACAGGCATTTGTATTGACTGAATGAAATAGTGCTCATTGTTGACTCGAAATATAACCTTCAGAAAGCTGTGATGGAGTAGAGAGAGGAACAGGAAGATTCAGAAGTGTCCAGTAGAGACTTTCCCCTTTCACCAAATTAGCAACACAGTAATAGGAAAAAATGAAGTAAGCAGAAAAACCAAATTGGTGATTTTGAAAACAATATACTTTCCTGTGCTACTGTATGGAGCAAAACACTGCGCTGCCCAAGAGAAACACTTCTCAATAGTAACTGCTGCAGAGATGATATTCCTCAGAACAATTGTCTAAAAGACGAAGAAAGACTATCTACGCAATGAAAATATTGAAGAAAAACTAGATATAGTCGCAGTAAAAGAAAAAAAATAGTGGGACAACTCACTTACTCACATGTATGGCAAATGTCGGACTCCTAGAAGACCAAATGATATACGGAAGCAAAACTGGAGGGACGAAGAAGACCTGTTGGAAGACCCAAGCTTACTTGTAGAGAGTACCTAGGGACTCTGGGAAGGAGAAAAGGGAGGATATGGGGTCAGATGAGACAAATGGCCAAGGATAGAAGTGAGTGCAGGAGATGGACTGAGGCTTGAGCTTTATGCTGAAAGGCAAAAGAGCAAGGGAAAGAAGAAAAAGAAGGCAACAGATCCTTGACCGGTCCTAGTAGACACCACTTTGATGTTGGTGGACTGGCTTGCTTGTACTGAGAGTTTCTCATCTTTCATATAGCTACTCTTGTACGCATGTGACATTGCTTCACTGTTTCCCATATATATATATATATATATAATAAAGGAAAGAAACAATATTAATATAAACTCACACACATGTATATTTGTCTTATGGCTAAAATATTTTTTCTTAGAATACCAATTAATTCTTAGGTAACAAGTCCACTCCAAGGACAATAGTTGTGTGTAATAACCTCACACCTATTTTGGCACAGGCATTTGTATTGACTGAATGAAATAGTGCTCATTGTTGACTCGAAATATAACCTTCAGAAAGCTGTGATGGAGTAGAGAGAGGAACAGGAAGATTCAGAAGTGTCCAGTAGAGACACCCTTGTTAATAAAAACAAAATTGAAAACAGATTTTTTGAACGGAAAAGGCTTAAATGAGACAGCTAAAGTTTGAAACCTGGAAACAAGCAATATATTTAAAGATATTGCCATAATGATATGGCCACACATTACTCCACTATCTTCTGTGCTGGCTTTCCCAACTATGTGGGATTTTTATTTAATTTAAATAAAATTAATAATTAAATAAACTAAGGGAAACATTAAATATGCTGTTTTTAAAAAGGAAAAACTTTGTACTTGATAATCATAGATAAAAAAATTGCAAAAAATATGCAGTGATGTTTATTTTAAAAAAAATATAGTAGCTGCAAGAGAGGTTACACAGTTTAATGAGCCTGAGATGAGTAGCTAACTGTTTGTTAAATGGTTGAGGGATCAGATAAATGGAAGGATGGACGACCAGTACAAAGAAGAAGATGTATTCCAAGGAGTCAAGGAGTAAACCACCATAGATAAATGTTACTTTTGCTTGGAGACTTACGAGTCTATATATCATATGATAGAATTGGCCATGGAAAATGGTTTTATGGCATGGAAAATCATTTTATATAACTTAATGAAGCACAACAAGTTAGCAAAATATAAGTAAAAAATTGAAGATAAGGAACAATGATGAAGTATCCAATCATCATACTCTAGAAAAACATGTATAAAATTTACTGAAATACACAAACGATTATATATAACAAAGGTAATGTAAAGATGGAGTGGTTAGTTAAATAGTGAGCTAATATTTCCATAATCCTAGAAAGCAGATCCAAGTAATTCCAAATTATTAACCAGTACACCAGCATTGAGAAACTATCAAGAATTTACCATAAAATTGAAAATGCTTTATCAAATTGATAAAGTGATGATTATTTTTATTATTATGCCAGTCTAAACTCTTTAATTAAAGGATCTTAACCCTGATCTCCAGAATTTGGAAGTGCTTTTATAAAATTATGTAACAAACATTTATGAAATATAACCGTAATAAAATTACTTTTTTTATGTCATACTTTGTAAATAGAATTTGCATTTTTTAATAGAAACATTTTGTAGTACCTTAAAAATAATTAACCCAGTAGGCAGCAAATTGGCTCAGACAGAATCTTTATCTTTCAAACAAATAAGATTAAACTATAGTTTATAAAAAATCTCCCTCAGTATTTTTATATAGTTGTTGTGTGGGATTCTCAATTGAATAAAAACAAACAGTACAACCATAAAAACAGTACAATCATAAAATAAGTTTAAATCATTGTTATATTATAAGTTAATATCTTTAGCATTTGCTTTCAGAATTCAGAAATTATTTATTAAATGACCCTACCTATTACTGAAACCACAATGTTTTGGGACGTTGCCTTTCCTTGCTTATTTTGAGCTGAACATAGGTAAGTACCTTTATCTTGCTCTCTTCCCACGTTAGCAATATAAAGAGTACCATTAGTAAAAATTCTTTGGTTGCGATTAAACGGTAAATTTCTCCCATCTGAAATTGAAATATATTTTATAGCTATTTTTCTGGGTAAAGAGAAATTTTTAAATTAATTTTCTTCTTGAAGGATTGTATTAGTTTAAGTTTAAGACAGCTAACTTAATAAATTACTAGGCTAATTGAAAATAATAAATAATGAATTATTATGAATATAGCTAATTAGAGTCACAGTTCATAATTTACTAAACTAGGATGGTCCATTGAACATTTGTTAATGTTATTATATTCTAAGCAATTATTAAACATTACTTTTCCTTGCATTTAAATACATCATTTTTATTAATAATTTTAATTTCAATTACCTTTTTCCCAGGTAATGGTATCAATAGGGTATCCAGCTATAGGGCAAGGCAAATATAGAGGCTCACCAGCAACGGCAGAAATGTTTGGTATCTTCCTGATATATGGAGCACCTGAATGGGAATTTAATAGAAAAAATTATTACTTAACAACTTACTATTACTTATAGTACAATAATATATTTAATTAGATATTAGGGGGACCAGAAAGTAATGTCACTTGCTTACATTAAATTCAAACGTATAAATTCCAACAAAATTTTACTTCTTAGAAAAAAATTGTAGTCCATCTTACAAACAAAACCTCTAACCCTATTTTGTTGTGTTATCTTTGTCTGCACCTTCTGACCAATTCAATCCATCATTAAAAACATTGTCCTTTTCTAACAGCTCTATTTTCTGGTTTCAGTTCTTCCTCTCTGACAGGTCTCAAGCTGTATATCTAATCAACCCCTTTCCACTTTCCTCGGGGCTTAAGCATCTTTTCGCTTATTTTCAACTGCTACATCAATGATCTTCCTAAATCAGTTCACCACTGTCCCTACCATCTATATGCTGAAAACTTCCTAATCTATTTGTCCTTTCCTCTGTCAAAAACTCAGGCTTTCCTGGAAATACCACATCACCCAAATATCCTGATGGTTAATAAGTTCCCTGAAGTTATTCCATCGTTCTCAACATGTCCTTAAGCAACCCACCCGTAAGGTCTTCATATCATCTCTCATCTCCCCCCACTTTGACTACTGTAATGTGGTGTGGTGTCCAGGGGCATTTCAAATGTGTTTAATCTTTAAACACATTAAAGCGAATAATGAACTGCTCTTAAAGATTTGTTCTTGGTACCCCGAGGCAGTCTTGCGTCCCACCTTTACAATGAGTGGCTCTTCCCACCTATTTGTGGGCAATATTTCCTCAGTGTACAATTATAGCAATCCAGTAACTCTTAACACCCTTCATATATCTACAGTAGCCTTAAATTCAAATTCTCAGACCATCACCATGAAACAAGATCTTGTCTTTTCGATATCTGTGCTCGTTCCCACAGAACCAAAACATTCATACGTTCATTTCTTGCCCACTCTATCACAGTGTGGAACTCAATACCTCCTATCACCTGCCATGCTTCTTCATTACCCTCATTTAAATCCTTGCTTCAAATTGCTTATACAGCTTGTAAATATTTCTTTCGCTTAGAAGAGATTCACCAAGCTACAGTTAACATTTTCACAATGTCAGAGCACTTACTTCTGTTTTTTATGCAATATTTAATACGAATCATTTGCTAAATTTTTTAAACAATGAAAAATTGCCACACATATGTAAAAACAGTTACCCTTGTGTCCGTCGTAAATAACAAAAACATGCAAAATCGCTGATCTTGCCAACATATGTTAGGGGCATGCATACCAGCATATTAAAAAGAGAAAAAAGAAAATTTCCCCACTTAATTTAAAAATTGGTCTTATTGATTGAACACACCTTGTGTGTGTGTGTGTAATAAATATATAAACAGAAAATATATCATCTGGCCAAAAGGCAAAATAATAATAATAATCAGTTGGTGTTTATTTACATCAATCTCAACAGAAATTATTAAGAATAAAAAAAAATTCACATCGTGAAAAACAAACTTAAAGTAAAAAAAAAATTAACAAAACACTTAAAAGATAAAAAAATCTAAATGGTAATGAATTTAATTGAAACTATGCCAAAAAAAATTGAAAAAGTACTATTTACTTTAGATTAAAATTAACCATTAATTAAAATTACATCATCTAGAAAATTGAGAAAATAATGGATAAACAGTGATTGCTATGAGAAAAGAGAAGAGGCATGGTGGATACTAGATGAGAAGGAATTGAAGATGATAGTGGAGTCGGGAAGAAAGGATCGTTCAAATGATTTGTTTTTTTGGGAATGAATTAATAGGTCAAAAATTATGATTTCTGAAATTGGACATAGGATTCAGACTAACATACTGGATATGTTGGAAGGGTGCAAGGAGTTAATGAATTGGTATATGAAAAAAAACAAAAAAGAAAAACCTGTACCACTACAACCGGTGAAAGGTCTGGGATTCAGTACATGGTAGAGACAGTACTGTTTCTTGGACAACGGTTGAGCAGGGAGGTGATTAGTCCTAAATCACGCTCAACCACCAGATTTCTTCCCCTTATTTTTGGGGCCAACTTTATAGAGGCTTGGTGAGCACCAGGAGGGTCCTAGAACCCATAGGATCCATCTCCAGCTGCTAACAGAATAAATAAAAGTCTTGCCAGTAGTGGGATTTGAACCAGGATTTTTGGTATGACAACTCAGTGCTGCCACTGAGCAACTCCGCTCCCTTGGTATTTGGAAAATCAAGGAAATATTGTCTATGAATGGGAGAGTAGAGCCACTTTGACTTGTAAAGGTGGTACTAGGGACTATCTCAGAGTACCGAAGGCAATATATTCATAATCTGTCCTCAAGCATGTTTAAGACAATTCTGTATACCAGACAAAAATAGTTAAATTGGGGGAAAATTTAATAGATGAAACAAGAAGTTTACTGGTAAGTTATGTAAGAATGAAGGAATAACTTTTATAATAGAGCTCTGCGAAATATGGGTGATATAGTTTTCAGGAAAGGTTTTGGTAAAAAGCAATACAAAGGTTTTTAAAGAAGAAGTGATTTAGAAGTACTGATTTAGGATTGATCTAGGGAAGGTGTTGGGTCGAAGAAGGGAATGAGGACCTATAATGATGACCCGAGTTTCCAAAGAGTTTAACATCAGAGATCTAATATTTATGATGTGTATATATAACTATGGATTCTTGTTGGAGCAGGCTTTGACTCATCATGTGGGTCATGGTGACAGATAAGAAGAAGAAGAAGAATATATATAACACCACATTTTATAAAGTAGGTGTTTAACTAATATCTGATATATATAGATGATGTAGTGTTGGCTGCGAGAACTCTACCAGTAGAAGGCTTATGAGAAAAATTCAAGACAGTTGCATTTATAGTTTACTTAAAAAGTAGACAAAACCAATCACATCAAAATGGATAGGCCATAAACTTAGGTACAAACAATTTCCTAGTACTCTTTGGTAACTTGTAATAATATTATAAGGACTGAAGTAGGAGTCAGAATAGCTGTTGGGAACCAATGCTGAACTTCACCCTTTAGTGTAAATTTCATTTCTGTTGGCTGTCACAAAAAGCAAGACAAATAATTTAAAAAACTATGATTTTCCAGTGGTTACAGCAAAATACGGAATGAAAGATATAGTGGGGAAACAGCTATGCATGGGAAGAGAAGATAATTTGTAAACAAAAATTCTGTTGGAATTTTTCCATGCTCTTAACATTTATGTAAGGTCTCTTTTTACCTTTCCCTTTTCAATATTGATAATTTGTAAAATTTATGGGCCTATTTGTGAAAGATGTGTTTGGAGATAAATAAAACCTAAAGCTGGTGGAATTATACAGAGAAGCCAATATTTTAAACTTTATCAAAGCTAGATGCAACGGATAGTTGGAACATGTCGAGAGGATGGCAAAAGAACAGGTAGCATAAAGAATGGTGAAAGGATGATCTAGTAGAGGGAGAAGAAGATCTGATGCAAATTGGCATCAATATATGGAGGTTTTTTACAGTGGACTGAAAAGATTGGTGATACATTATTGAGAAAGCCCATGTCATATTTGGATTGCAGAGCCTAGCAGAACAAGACGAAGAAGTAAGAATAAAATATTACCACAATTCCTTTACTTTTTTTGCAATGCAAGTTGAATTAATTTGAGTTTCACTAAATATTGGTGATACATATCCCAATATAGTCACTTTCTCCTGGGTCTCAAATCATTTCTAGAATAGTGGAATAGCAAGGAAGGTTTATATGAAGGACTAGAGAGTACAGATGTTTTATACACACTACACAGATGTATACTAAATACTAAGGGAAATAAGGGGACTGGCATGCTTCCTGTCATTGAGTTTTGAGTTAAGGTAAGGAGGGCATAGAGCTGTGTGACCAGTCTTGGAGTAGGGACTTAATGAGCTCAGGGTAGTGCTCACAGAAAGGATTTGGTTAAAAAAGATTCATCTCTTTCCAAGAAAATTCAAGATGTTGATCAATTAGTAAAAAAGTGTTTCTTTGCATAATGAAAACTGCTTTAATTTAAAGCACACCCATTACTACTGGTACATTTGTTCATTGAAGAAAAGATATTTAAAAAAAAAATTACCATAAACTCTCATTCCTGCACTATGAGAAGTTTCACCCACTTTATTAGATGCTTTGCATTGGTAAATTCCACCATCTTCTACACGAACATTACTAATGTTTACATGACTTACAACATCTCCATTCAGTGTAACATATTGGCCAATAAGGTATCTGTTAAAATACAAATTAGAAAATCAATACTTAACAATGGAATAATTATAATAATAATTCACTGTGTTCATTCTAGAATATAGAATAGAATAGAAAATTAATTTTATTTTGGGACCAGGCCCCTTAAGAATAACAGATGTGAACAAAATAAAAAGGAATATATGTCTTGCCAAAGGGCTACATTATAAGACTGATACAATATTTACAAAAGTACATACAAATAAATATAAAAACTAATTAGTAGGTTCTGGTAAAGAAAGAAAAAAGAAGAAGATTGTAACATAACAGGAATTAAGCTAAGAGAATAAAAAATAAAAGCATCTAACATTATTAAAATAAGTATTGTTGTAAGTGAAGAAAATTAAAAGTAATTCATCTATTACTTCTGAGCTATTAATTATTACTGATTAGAGAGCATCTGTTTGGCAATTTGGGAGAAGTAAGAAAAACATGGATTTGAATGTGAATAAGGAAGACGCATGATGGATATCAGGTGGAAATGAGTTCCAAAGTGTGGTGAAATGGGCGAGAAAAGAACACACGAATGTTTTTGTTTTGTGGGAATGAGTATAAAGATCGGAAAGACAAGATCTTGTTTCATGGTGATGGAGTGAGAATTTGAATTGAAGGAGTCTGTAGATATATTAAGGGTATTGTGAGTTAATGGACTGTACAAGTAAGCAACGAGAAGAAGAATATTATCAACAAATGGGTGGGAAGAGCCACTTTAACTCGACAATTCGTAGTGAGCAGTTCATGATTCGCCTCAATCTATCCTCGAGCATATACAAAAGGCCCCACAGCCATAGTCTAAGTGCGGAAAGACGAAAGTAATAAGGAGTATACCAGAGGAAATGAAAGTAATAGGGTGGTCATTTAACATTAGTAGGGGGGAAGGAGTGGATGGATATAAGAAGGGTATTGGAACAAACTGAGTTTTCGCAGCATTAAACTTCAGTCTGTTCAGGTTAGCCCAGGCACTGATCCTATCTAGGTCATCCAGAATGTTGGCGAATGCCGCAAATAGCTCAGAGGGAGAAAAGGACAAAAGGATTTGGAAGTCGCCAGGGTATAGATGGTGGGAACAGTGGTGAATTGATTTAGGAAGGTCATTAATGTAAAAGTTAAAAAGAAGTGGGGGAATACTAGAACCCTGTGCTACTCCTGTGTTCAGCGGAAGGAAAGAGGACAGGGGTTGATTTGGGATAGAAACAGCTTGAGATCTATCCAAGAGGAAAGCTTGGACCCTGTGTTTAGAACTACTTGAAAAGGATAAAGATTCTAGTTCAGAGAAAATGATGGAATGGCTTAGTGAATCGAAAACTTTAGAAAAGTCAATTAGTATTAGTACAGTTAGATTTTTTTTCCATAGCGGTATCTTTGCCACTGATGATTTTAACAAGGGCGAATGGAGTGGTGTAACAAGGATAGAAGCCGGATTGGATTAGATTTAGAAGTTTGGACTGTTCAAGAAAATTTTACATTTGGTATTCAATTATTCTTATAAGAGGTTTGGAAAGGCTAGAGAGTATAGAGGGGGGGTCTTTTGGGCTTGAAGGATTGGAGGTTTTGTTTATGGGATGGACTATTACTTTTTTCCAGGAGGAAGGAAAAACTGCGTTTTGTAGGGAAAAATTATGTATGAAGAGAATAACAAGGAGAATTTCAGGGAGGCATATTTTTAACAGTTTGATGGGAATCCCGTCATAGCCTATGGGGTTAGAGTGGAGTTTCATTAGGGAGGAAGTAAGGTCAGGGGGTGATATGTCTGTGAAATACTAAGTACTAGTTAAAAATTGAGAGAAGTTCGTGAATTTTTAGAACAGATATACAAAAAATGTACGTTATTCATCTGCTGAAACCGGAAACACTACCGGGGAAGGGAATTTACAAAGTGAGAGTTTTCGAAGGATTTGCCATTAGAGTTGAGGATCGGGCACAGTGGAAAGGGCTTCATGGAAGTATTTGGATTTTGCCTGCCTTATTGTAGATTGCGCTAAGCTGCGGAGAGTCCTAAACACTTGATAATCTGTCAGTCTTGTTCGTCTATAGCATCTGTGGGCTGGGTCGCGCTTCCTTTGCTGACCTTTAATATTAACACATCCCGGGAGCCGGCAGTCAACAGAAGGTTATAGTTTTGAGTGAAGCAAGGGGGTCCAGGATACTGCTAAGATGGGAAGTAAGTATGTCAACCATGAAATCAATAGGACAGGAATAGATTTCACTCCAATTCAGGGATTTGAGGGAAGGTCAGATGTTTTCATGACTGATGCAAGCAAGTTGCAAAAGGTTATGGTTTTAGGTTAGATCTTTGGAGTTTGGATATTATATGAAATTTGGATTAGGTCATGAGAGGGTAGAAACTAGACTGGCGATTGGGAGGAGGAAAGATGTTTCCAAGGAGAATCAATCAAGCAGATTGATGATTATGAAGAATGGGAGAAAATAGAACAATGGAAAGATTTCAGAAGTGTAAGAGATTTTACAGGTATAGGCTGTCATTGGATTTAGCATAGAGGTTGGTATTGAAATTGCCAGAAATTTAAAAAAGGATAGACTCATGGGTAGAATCGAAAGGCACTAGAGGAGAGCGGTATACCACTAAGTGTAGAGGTGGGTTTCCACAACAGGATATTTCAGCAAAGAGGAATTCAATAAGAGGGATTTCAGATGGTGAAGAGGATTCCAGGATGTAGGGTTTTAGATTTTGATGGACATAAAGACCAATGCCTCCCTCAGTCCGGTTAACCCGGCCATCATAAAGAAACAACTAGTCAGATAGAGAGATGGAAAAGGTAGGAATATGAGGTTTCTGCTGTGTTTTGGAGACAGCAATGGTATGAAAAAAGTTGTGGGTGAAATCATCAAATCAAGAATTCATCTAAATGGGCAGGTAAGGATTGGAAATTAACGTGACAGAAGATTAGGAGGATAGAGATGTAGAGGGGTGGTAATGGAGAAATTATCGGTATCAGAAGGGAAGATGCTGCAAAACAAAAAGGGAGTTACTGGGTGAATTAATGCAAAAATTAAATTATGAACCATATGGTTAGATGATAGTCATATAAAACTAAAAGAATTTAAAAGAGAAATATACTTATAACTAAAAAAAATAAGTATAAATAAACATTAATATAACAATCTAGATCAATGATAGTTCCAAACATAAGTTGCCAGAAAGCAGACAGGTGTCTTGGAGTCAACGGAAAACACCAAGATCAAAAGTTGGTCAATGTAGATAACAGAGTGGGGCTGTTATCCTTCCGGCAGCGCACTCTGAACCATATGAACTTCAACTTCCCTGCCACTCTCTTCTGTCGGTGTTGGCAGGAGTCATTTCTTCCCCTAGGTACACCTTATGTAGAAATCATTCTCCCACCAGCCGATGTCCAGGGTTAAAAAGTCACGTTTATCTTTCATCTTTTGAACAAAGTCGTCACTTACCGACTGCCTGATAAACCTAGTGATAAGTGGTGGTCATGGGTCCTCTTTCCTCAGCCTAAGATGTTCTACGAAATCGAGGTCGTCAGTGCCAATCTTCATCTTGAGACGCACCCCGACACTGACCACTAGTGCTGCGGAAGTTTTGCCAGGTCGAACTGGAATGCCCCGAATCTCAAGGGACCGACTCAGTAGGCCTTGCTTCGCTTCATTAAGGCGGACCTCCGGGTCACCCACCTTAGTTTTGAGGGCTTTGTTTTCTGTAGATAAGTCATCCATGGATTGGCCAGCCCCTCCAAGCGGCTCTCGATTTTTGAAAGCCTGTCATTTAATTCAAAGATGAGCTTACCATATTTTTCCATTGATGATTTAAAGATTTAATTTCCATATTAACATTCACATTTATTTTTTTCACCGCTGCGAGTATATCACTCGTGGACAGTTCTGTTGCTTCATGATCATGGCTTCTGGTGCTAGTTTTTTCTTTATTAGTGGGGCCAGATTTTTTCATTTGGTCGCAATTATGACAGACCTATTTTTTAAACATTTTTCACCACCTCTACTTCTTTACCTTTTACGTTGCAGCATCTGCCATGATAAACTAGGCGACATTTACTGCACATTAAATTGTTTTTGTCCTCTCTACTGATGTTGGATTCACAAATAGAGCACTGCGCTATAATAAAAAAAAAAAATAAAAGTAACAACTCATGAAAAAAATGTTTATGTTATTGACAGGTGCTGAAGGTCTAAAATCATCTGGGCCTTGGGGATTAACTTTGGATCTTCAGCTCGTGGTGCAAGTGTAAACACTTAGCCCTTATGTTGAATTGATTACTCACTTAGAAAGAGTTAAACTATTCCCAAGTAGAGTGAAGGGAAATCAAACTATTAATTTATATATTATACATGTATACACACACAGTCGACTCTCGATAATTTGAAACTCAAGGGGCCAGAGAAAAATTTCAAATTACCAAGAGTTCAAAATAACAGGAGTTTAAATAACCAAGAGGGAGGGAGGAATAAAATCAAGTAAACAAGAGTTTGATCGAAATTCGTGATTTATTATTTTAAACATTTGTACAATTATTCAGAAAAGTTCATTTTGAAAAGAAGTCCGTGATTTTCTGTTGAGTGACGACTTCAGTCTATAATTGTCCAGTTTTCAATTTTCGATAGTGGTGAGAGCTGCGAAGAAATTGTCACTTGTGTTGGTTCTGAGGGCGTAGAAGCTTAGGGTAGTAAGAGATCTCCTTGCCTCGCTCAATGTGACTGGAATTAGCGGTTGTTTTTCTTCGTTTTCTTCCTCGTCCTCATCCAGAGTGGCCAAATTCAACAGTTTGGCATCGGTTAGGGCCCCTTAAACACTAATGTCATCGTCAACATGAGCATAATCCTCAAATGTTAAATGTTAGTTAGGTAGAAGTCCCCACCCTGAGTCAGAATTAGTAATTTTTGGCAGCTCCGATGACTGTTCTATGCTTTCCGTTTGCTTAAACTCGCTCATTTATGTAAATAATCGGAGGGTATGGGCATGTATGTAAACAAAGGACAGGTCTGTGAATCTATGTAAACAAAGGACAGGTATGTGCATGATAAATGCTTCAAAATATACAGAGTAGGGTAGCCCCACAGAACATTGAATAGAGTAGAAGCACTGCCCGGGGCTTGTCCTATGAATGGGAATGGCACCAGCCTCATCTACACTCCCCCCACTCCTTTGACCCCCTCATCCGGTCTCATGCCTTCGCCTTTATGTTATTAATCTTTTTATCCAGTAACAAACAATGTCTAGGACATATTAAATTTATTTAGGTACAATAAAAACTAACATTTTTCTATTGCATAAGTGTAATAATTCAACGTTTAATAAACAATACACTCTTCAAAAAAATTAAAGAGTCAAGTTGTTACATTATGTTTTGTCAATAATGTATTTTCATATTTTTGGTTGTTTTCTAGTTCCCTTTTAATTTCCATTGGGATCTTTCTGTGCTTTCCCATTTAGGAGAACAAGAGAACAAAAAAAAATATGAAAATACATTATTGGCAAAAATAAATAATGTAACAACTTGATCCTTTAATTTTTTTGAGGAGCGCATAATGATTTTTAAGGTTTTATATTGAGTGCAGTTTGTCATATAAGTTCATACGACAGTTTTAAATTGGGACTTTAAATATTTAGATAACGTAGTTTATAACTATTTATTTTTTCTTAAAAATATTATATCACAATTTTCGTTGAACTTCATTTTCTTTTGATACAATTAATTATTGGCCCTTAAATAAAACTAGCTTATTTGAAAATAATCTAATTTTTTGAACGCTGTCATTATTTTTTTCGGCCAAGAAACTCCTTTTTTTTTCAATTCTAATATGATTTTTTTTCAAATCGCAATTCTTATTTTTTTGTATCTGTTAGCCCTTTTTTGAAGAACCTTAAGCTGCTTTCTTTTTTCTCTCAGCGAATTCTTGGTTTCTTCTGAGTAACATTAAAACTTGAAGTTATTTGTTCAAGTTGGGAAGATGTTTGATTGACTTTATTTGTCAATTCACTGATTTTGTCGTCCCAAATTTTAGCATTTTTTAAAATTTCTTTTTGTTGGGGGATCGAGTGTTTTTCACACGTGGAATCGGAGAGGTGAGCCTTTTAATTGCTCGTCTCTCCTAAAAAATAATAATACATAAACCTATCGTGCTCAAAGTAACTGAAAAATATATTTACTACCTGAGTAACTTCGATATTTTTTACTTCCTTAGTGATTTATTTTCGAGTTACTATTGTATAAATTTAATTACAATATGCCTTGTTGTGTCGCCTTTGAATGCTGTACAAAAAAGCCCGATAAACAAGCAGTACCTCCAATAACATTTCACACGTAACTTTATTATTCCATTCATTACATAAAACAATGTTTTCTCAAATAATATTCTTTTAGAATTTAAAGAACATTTAAAGATCTCATTAACAAATTACATATTAGTTATTATGCTAAATAAAGAACAATATGTGCTGAATTTAAATAATCGAACCACATCTTTGTTGTGGGTCAATAAAATTGCAAAGCAAACACTTAAACTAGGAAAAAATTGTTTTTATAAAATTAGATTTTTTTTCTTTTTAATTTGACCTCGGTGTTTTATTCTTTCGGGTTAGCTTACCGTCAGAAGCAATTGAACGAAAAAAGTGGGTTCAAACAATAAGAAGAGAGAACTGGAAGCCCACAAAAACCAGCCGGTTGTGCTCCAAGAACTTCAAAGATTTTGACAGATCGTCTCCACTTTACGTAAAACTTAAAAATGGCGTCCCGTCAGTTTTTGGTAGTTTTTCCGAATATCTGAAACCTAAAGTTACTCAGGTAGTAAATATATTTTTCAGTTACTTTGAGCACGATAGTCGAAGTCACACACACACACACACACACGTGTATGTGTGGTATAATAATATTACTTCTAATACCGAACATGTTAATATAAACATTTATAGAAGTGTATAAGTAGGATTATAAAGAGAAATAAAACAGTATCAATTCAGAAGTCATGTTTTATTTCAAAAACCTTTATTTCTTTTTAATCAATTCAACTCTCTGTTCCATATTTAGTGCTGATGCTTGGGAGCAAAGCATAATGGAGCCTTGATTAGAAGTCAGGAAATGCTCCAGCTGCCAAGAGAAACATTGCCAAAATCACTTGGTAATGCCATAAAACACACTTTAATCTGTCACTGCTAATGAATAAAAGGCAATAAATGTGTTACTACCAGCTACTATGCAGGCATGGATATGACTGAAGATGCAGTAACTTCCAGCCTCCTGTGCTGTCTTTCTGTTTCGTTAAATAGCAAAACTTTTGTGGTTCTCTTTGTATAATGTAACTTCAATTGAGGTAAAAAAGCATCTACATATATATATATAAAATAACCATTATCATTTTCAGTTTACTGGCTCCTCAACACAATGGTCCAATGGTTAGGAATGAAGCCTCCTAAGCTATCAACATTTTTCTTAACCTAACAAGGTATGCATTTGAATTATTAAAATTTCTTAATTAGAAAAAGTAATCTTAATACCTTTCATTCATTGGAAGAGGAAAACCATCCACTGCCCATGTTATCTGGGGCGTAGGATTTCCAATAGCTATACATTTCAGTGACATTGCTGGACCTGGTTGAACTGTTTGCTGAATAAATTTGTAAGTCAGCTGGGGTTTAGATGCTGCAACACATAGATTAATTACATCTCTTACTTAAACAATTAGCAATTTTGTAATTGTATAATAATGATTTAATTTAAACTTTGTAATTTATTTATAAAAAAATATATATGAGTTTTTCAATAATGACAGCAATTTAGAAACAAGAAAAACCAGTATCTGGAGAATTTGGAAAAATTATCGACTAATTTTGTCAAAGTTTTCATAGTTTGAAAAATCATATTATAAAAAATAAATATGACCTGGATAATGAAACTCATAAAAAAAGAGATATTAACATTTAATAAAACAATTATAAACTTAATTAATAACTTGTTCTAAAATAAATTTTAATCAATAAAATAGTAATTGATATGAATGACAGGCTTATAATTACAACTCTCAGAGGCTGCTACCCTACTCAAGGAGCTCTTCCCAGATGGTTAGCTCATCCAGGATTTGCCTCCCATCTTATGCCATCTACCCATCCCAATCTAAGTCTCCCTATTACTATACTGTAGTAACCTTTGAATACTCTTCCAGGCCAAACTCAATCTATTAATTTTCATACATTTTGTACAGCTGTTGGAATTTAAGGCAGCTGTCAAACAAGCATGTTCAATCTTTATTTACTCATTAAAGAATTCTAAGCCGATATTTCAATGCAGCGATTCGATATCTGGTAATACCCTTTGTGAGACATTAAAGTAGCTATATGTACCAGTTGTCAAGATCCATTAGCATTTCATCAATTGTTTCTTAATTTTAAGGTAAACAAAACTATGTCAATAAAATTCACTAATATTTCTTTTCAAATTATTGTTATAAGATGTAAAACCTGTTATTTTCAATAATAAAAAGCTTTCATTTTATTTTTTTATGAACAGGTAAACTATGGACCCCATAATGTAATTGATTTTTACTCTTCTCCCCCTTTTTCTTTCAGTAATCTTCAATTACTTATTAATATTATACATTGAAAGAGAAGAGACAAAACATTGAAGAATAAGTTGGAAGGCAGTGAGTTGGGGTTGGAGTATTTAAGGAGGTATAGTTGTTCTGATTGCTACTCTTGATCTGGCGAGTTAAATTTGGAGTCTTTTGTATCATCCTCTCCTAATTTTTATAATAAAAAGAGCATTATGACATAAATAAACTATCATTAACTTTTATGGAGGAAAAGAGGAAGAGGGGAGAGAAATAAATTATTTTGCTTCATCGCACCATGATCTCTCTGCTTACTTATATCTGTGAATAATAAGAAGGTTAATAAATATCAATATACTATTCATATTTCTGAACTATAATAATATAATCAGTTTTTAAGGATTTGAGCGATGTGTACATTAAAATTAAATTTATTACATAGAGCTTTTAAAGCATCACTTTTACAACAGGTTTTAATATAAAATGTATTTTTTTACAATATAAATAGAAACATTTGTAATTTGAATTGAAAGAGTTTCATATGTTTTGAAATAGGTTTTGGTTGCTGGTCATAAGTGGCTACATTTAATTTGTAAAATATTTTATTTGATTAAGATCTAAAAGATAAACAAATGGTATCGGTATGTACACACTAAAATAGATAAACCTATACACTTATTAACAAAAGAAAATTATAAAATTTCAATTTTTCATAACTTCGTTTTAGTCCAGTTTCAATTTCAAATGACTTAATAATATGGAAATTTTTGTAATATGCAAATTAACTTGATTTCCACAAGTTGAAAAAGTAAGATCAAAATAAAAACTACTTGGAATACAAACTTCAAATATTCCCCTTTGCCATTTATAAACTGATGCAAAAAAAAAGCAATTAAATTAAGTTTATTCACATAATTAAAAAAAAACAAATTTCTTTAGATAAAAGAGATATTTAAAAAAAAGAAGAAGAAACACTAATTTTTATTTAATCTATGTTTATAGTAAATAAAACAAATAATTAATGTTCAAACCACTGTTTTTTTTTCATTTAATCCCTTCTTCCTTAGATTTTTTAATTTGTATTAAAAATCAAAACATTTAAAAAGTAATTGATGCTAAATTAGATTTGTTATAAAGATATATATATGTTAGTCATGCATTCTGAATAATATTTATTAATGAATTATCTAACACTAAAGTAAATTTAATAAATCCTTGATGGATCCATGATAACTTTGTATGTTTCTTTTAGGATATAAATTTACAAAATTCTGTATTAGGTTTATATTGAGGTGTTTTAAATCTTTTGTCACTAATTAAATTAAATTAAATATCTTCGAAGGTTCTTCATTCACCTTCTTATAGTTGATATCTTCTTTCTTGATATTTTCTGTTGATTTGTACTTTTCTCAGGAACTTTTATCATTACAAAATCTACATATTTAAAGTTTTCATAAAACACTATAATAAAAAGAATTTATGTATTTTCATCTGTGTTTATTTCATTTAATAGTAATTTTTTAATACATTTTTAAAATAAATCTTGAACATTGTTGGGAATTCCTAGAGGAATATTTCAACAATATAGAAAAACAATGACTAATGAAACATATTAAAAGGTATATTTTAACGTTTGAAGGTATATAACAATAATAGTAGTAAAAACAAACAAAAATGATATGCATTCAATAACAATGAGAGTTTAAAAAAAAAATTAATGGCATAATTTTCTTCAAGGCAGGTTGGTTTCCAGGTTGACAAAAAATATTAATTTTTTGTAAGAACTGTTTTAATCTTAACTTTTACACTAAGTTAAGGAATTCCTAAAAATAGCAATAATGTGGGTAGTTCAACATTAAAATATAAATATTCATAATCATAACATCAATGGTTACAAATAAAATACCAGGAAAAAAAGTGAATAATAATAATTTAAAAAAAGATTGGTGCTTGTGTCTTAACGCAGCCCTGGTTACTTTTCCCTGCTTGTTCGCATGCGCGAGCAGTTACATTTTGTAACGGTTACATTTCTAAAAGTTACCTTCTATTTATTGGGGTTGAAAAATGATGAACAATTACAAATCAAAAGAATTTATTGACAAATGGAAAATAATAATAATAAATTATGAACAATAAAGAAATAAAAGTAATGAAAAATCGCAATAATGAAAAATTATGTACAAAAAAATAATTTCAAACAATTAAGAATTAAGAAATAAAAGTAATGAAAAATTATGTAAAAAAAAAATTGAAAAATGTAATATATGATGAACAATTAATTAAAGAAGAATGAACAATTACAAAATACAAATAATAAAAATTTAATCGCATTTAGGTGGAAAATGCGTCGAAATAGACTTCAATATAGATTCAAAACAGTCTGTATTTTACTGATGCTGTCGCCATACGAACTCGCATAAATATGATTCATTTCCAAAAAAACCTTTCACCACAATACAATTTCATTTGATGGGAATTGCTACATTTTCTTTGTTTTGGTAAAATATTATGCTCCTGCAAAAAATGTATAGCTTGTTCTTCTGTTGAAGGCAAATCCCAAATACGCATCATTTTACACTAATTAAATAACTAAAATAATAACAACGAAAAATCTATAACAAAGAATAAAGAACAAATAACGAACAATAAACAACAAATAAGAAACAATAAATCAGCAATAATCAAAACACAGTAAGCAAGATGAAACATAGAATAAATCAGCTCTTAGAAATGTAACCGTTACAACGCGCATGCGAACAAGCAGGGAAAAGTAACCAGGGCTGCGTTAAGACACAAGCACCAAAAGATTTATCATGAGGGCATTTGGGATTTTTTTGTAAAAAGATGCAAACATTATTCTACATTTATACCTTCTTGTTCTTGTTAGCAGAAACCGAAACAAACTGGAAACAAATGTGAGTCGGGGAGTTACAGGATTACTTGAGAAAAAAGGCTGTTCTGAGAATGACAATGCTTCTCAGAACGAGCTGTTCAGGCTAAACGGTTCATATTTAACAAATTGACTTCGATATGTAGAGGTTTTCCTACAAAAACGTCGTTTTGTAGAGGTGCGGTGTAAGCTAAGGAATCTTGGAAAATTCGATATATCAAGGTCTTCTAAACCAATCCTTCGATATGTAGAGGTAAAAATAATGTAGAAAAGATAGGCAGATTCAAGGGGAATAGAAAAACTTTGATTTATCAAGGAATTCGCTTTTTCGAGGTTCGATATATCGAGGTTCGACTGTATAAGTTAGCTGTAGATGTAATGTAGACCTTAATTAGAATGTAATTTAGAATCGTATGTTCAATTACTTATTTTTTTGTCGAGATATTATTAGAATTAGTTAGTTGAAAATAGCTGTTACTAAACTATAGACGTATTATCACGTAAAGTGCTTTATTTTCAGTGATAGTCCTTTTTATAACTAATTAAAAACATTTTCAAAAATACTTTTTTAATTTTTTCATTTGCTGGTACCAACCCTTAAATATTACTTGAAAAGAATGAAAAAACAAATACATTAGTCTTTTGTACCTTAAAACAGAATAAAATTGTAATGTGCAACAAATTAATTATATTGCAACTATTCAAATACAAGAAGTTATTATACGACAAGAAAGTTATTATAGGTCAGCTTGAAGAAATTTAAAATGAATGGAATGATTAAAGAATATCATTTAATCCTAATCCCAATTTCAGGTTTAAATCTGTGTCAATATCACTTTTGTCAAACTTATGTGTATTACATGATTTAAAAAGTGTATACATTCAGCAATATACAGAGTGTCCCGAATTTAAATGACAAAACTACAGGAACTTATAGGGGACCGAAAAACTAAGACAAAAAGTCCTTTAGAGATTTGCCCGTTTTTGCTTAGTTTTAGAGAAAATCGCAAAAAAAGAAACAAAACAAAAATGTTACAGGTAGCGATTATCACCTTTCAAAGTTCGTCAGGTTAGGCAGTGAGATATGTAAACACTTAGTGTTATCCTTTACATTCTTTTATTTGTTTACATTTTGGCTTCCCTCTAGGATTATAATTCCTAAATCAGTCTTCAGTCAATTACTCAGATATTTTTGTGTGAATAGCATCAGCCACAATGCCGCATACATATTCTAATGTTGAATACGCTGATATGATTTTTGTGTATGGTTTCTGTAACGGTAATGCTTTAGAAGTGGTGCGGGAGTAAACTAAGCAAAAACGAGCAAATCTCTAAAGGACTTTTTGTCTTAGTTTTTCGGTCCCCTATAAGTTCTTGAAGTTTTGCCATTTAAATTCGGGACACCCTGTATAGATTGTAGCAAATAGTAAAAAATACCCCATAAATATTTTTCACACCAGGATATAGGTAAAATTGAGTATAATTTAATATTAAATAAATAAAACAAAACTTACATGCTTATAGTTTTTTAACCTTTAATTAAGGACATGGGGTATACAGTTCCCCAATGGACTTTGAAATGTTTCTCAAAACCTGAATTTTTTTCTTAAAATTTTACTTTTTTTTTTACTTTTTCTAAAATCAACGAATGATTAATTTTATCAGATAATAAAATTTATTGAACAATTAAAACCATGATAAAGTTGCTGGTTGGGGCACTGAGTACCCCACCTCCCTACAAACGTAACTTTTCTCCCCTCCTAGTACCGGCAGGCTATGCATGATTTTTCGTGCATCTAGGCTTTTAATTTCAATAAGGAATAAGGGGACAGCCTTATCTCTCCTCATTTAATGTGCTGATTTCTAGAATGCACCGAGTTATATTCAAAGGGAGGAGCCCACAAGTTACAAGAAGTACAACTACTCCCCAAACACATATTGATCGAAAAAGGCCCAGAAAACCTAAATTACCTGCATCACGTGTCCTCGAAAAAGTGGTAAAAAACTACCAAGGTGTGCAACTTGTCTACAACCAACATGCAAGGAGTTTTCCGGAGTGCTATGCAAAAACTGTGCGAAGAAGTAGGAAAACATAAACTGTTGCAGAATTTTTTATTATACATTTTTTCCAATTTTTAAAACATATTTGTATTACTTATACATCCCTTTTTTAAATTATTATCAGTTTTACATTTATTCGTTTTTTTCTATACGTGTTTTTAAATTTTATAATGAATTGTAACCATTTAACCGAAGTTTTTATAAAAATACATATTTTTTTTCCTCAAGATTATTTTTTTAATGATCCAACTATCTACATATCTAAAAGAAGGTTTAAATAATTGGAATAAATTACTTGAATGTAATTAAAATAAAAAAATTGAGTATTTATGTTTAATTATAATGGCTGGGGTACTCAGTACCCCACCTCCCAGAAGATGGAAGTTTTTTCACCTCCTTACGTAAAGGTTAAATTAAGCATTACTAGAGAAAATTTTAGGGACTAATTTTCTAAAAACTAATTATAATGTAATAAAAATTAAGTGCTTATTTTAGGTGTCTAAATACAAGAATATTTGTATTATTCATAAATAGATGCATAATTATTTTTAAAAAACCTAACAAGGAAAAAGAAAATATGTATATGCAGTAATTAATCCTTGCCTCCAAGCACAAGCTGCAATGTTGCTTGCATTGAGATATCTTCATCTCTTACTAAACATTGATACATTCCTGCATCTTCTCTCCCTACCTTTTCAATCTTAAGCCTGTCTTCCTCCCCTGAAAGAATATAAATCACATATCATAGATGGATCATTTTAAAAACCGTAGTTAACTCCAAATGCGACTATGATATAAATAATAATCAGAAACATTACTAATCAATAATTAACTTTAAAAAATCAACAACTAACACATATTTAAAAGCAATTAATCTCAATTCACACAGAGATATCCCTTACCAAAAATAGAGGAAACTGACTGGTCAACCTATGTACAAGGGATAGGTGGGAGGATTGTGTTAAGGGTGATCATTATGATTATATATAAGTTTGGGTTGGGATAGTAAATCATGGATGAAAGTTTGTAAGCAGTGATTGGTGGGGTCGACATCAAGCCTTCAGGTTCGCTAAACATTTGTTATTATTTTTTTATTTCATAAAAAAATATACTTTTTTTAGAATTCAAAGAAAGAAAGTAACAATTATCAATCTTTAAAATATAAGAAATTTTTTTATCAAAAAAGTGAATTACTAGTATCAGTTTTTATTAATAAAAATGAACATAACTAAAACTTTAATACAAGTTAAATAGTATATTTAAAGCTGTTATAGTTTTAAATGTTTTTCCATTAGGATGAATGAAAAAAAATTTACCTGATGAATGTGTTGAATAAATGACTGGTTTTGCATCTTTAAACCATGTTATAATGGGATTTTTACCTCCAGTCACATAACATTTAATTTCAACTGCTTTGCCAACATCAATTATTACTTGCCTGCTGGGTTGGAGGTTAACTGACAATGGAATACCAATCTGAAAAAAAGTGTCTTTCAACTATAGTGCTATATGATATCTAAAAAAATAATGTAACAAAACTTTTTATTAATAATTTTTTTTATTGAATGTCATGGAATGAGGTTGCTGTCTTTGAAGGATGAGTCTGTCTGGATTGTTGATGTGAGATATGCTACATTTGATCATTATTGATGTGAATTTTTATTTCACTATATGCCTGAATTGGCTTCATGTATGTATTTATTTTAACATTTTCATATCATTTAAATTAAGATACATTATTTGGTAAAGAAAGGTGTTGGTTAAGATTTATAAAAAATGAGACGAAGATCTTAAAATCTTTTTACACTCAACATCCTCAGTAACCTGATTATGTAGCTGGAAATTATAGATATCCGAAATATTAAAACACTTGAGGAAGTTATCTGGAAATTAATATTATTTACATAATCAGAACTCCCAAAATCCCAACAAGGTAATATAAAAAAAAACACATAATTTTTCTAATTAGATGCTTCCATTATTATCTAATAATGGGTCTCAATATATTATGATACCTGAAATGTTAAAATAAATCAATACTTGAAGTTGAGATTATAAAATAGAAATTCTATTCATATTTAGCACCCTACATAATCTAGTAATAGAACCTAAATTAATATAAAAGGCATAGGGATGCGGCGACCCTATCGCCCAGTCCTTAGGACTGCAAACGGCCTCTGGCCCTCCAAGTTGTGGGAACACTTACACTAACACCCATATAGTACACAATTTCAGCACACTACATACACCCCCACACTACGGTCACCCCCCTACAGACGAAGGTACACACCCTAGGGCCATCTCCCCTAGGTAGTCACCCCAAAGGGGGTGCAGGGCTGCAGGCACGCAGTGCGTTACTCAAGAATATCAGAGCCGAGGATTCGTGGAAAGTTTTATAATTTCTCAATCCTAAGTGTACATGCTCCGACCGAAGAAACGAATGAAGAGGGAAAGGATGAGTGATCTGCTTGAGAACACATTGGATTCATTACCTCACTATGATATGAAAATCATTGCAGGTGACCTAAACGCTAAAGTAGGTAAGGAAGATATCTATTTCCCTACTGTTAGTAAACACAGCCAGCATGAAATATGTAATGATAATAGCCAACGACTGACCAACTTTCCTGCATCCAATAGCCTTAAAATTGCCAGCACATTATTCCCTCATAAAAATATCCATAAGGGCATGTGGACATCACCTAATAGACTCACTGTTAGACAGATCGACCACATACTTGTCAGAGACAGGCATCTTAGTAGCATCACCGATGGCCGAGTATTCAGAGGAGCCAATATCGATTCTGACCATTTCCTGAGTATTGCCCATGTTACAGCAAAGATTGCAATTAATCCACCTAGGGCACGGGGAAGAGCGAAGAAATTTAATATTGTAAAGTTTAAAGACTCTCAGATCAAGGCGAGATATGGAGAAACATTGGACATACGGTTAAGGTGCATAGTACAGATGATAGCATAGGAGATATCTGGAGCAGCTGCCGGAAAACTATTGAAGAGACTGCTAAAAACGTTCTGGGACCGGCTGGAAATGAGGCTAGGCATGGTTGGTTTGATGAAGATTGTATGACTGCTACTGAAGCTAAAAATGTAGCCTATAAGCTGATGATCAACAGGCGCACACGTGGAACTGTGGAAGAATATAGAAGGAAAAGAACGGAAGAAAAGTGCTTACATCTTAGGAAAAAAAGGGAAAATAAGAATAGGGAGTTAAAGGAGTTAGAGAAGTCTAGGACCATTGGGGACACAAGGAAGTTCTTCACAAATGTTAATAGAACCCGAAAACCATTTAAGAAAATTCCTTCGATGTGTGTGGATGAGCAGGGAGCTCTCCTATTTGAAAAACAAGCCTGCCTAGCAGAATGGAGATGATTTTTCGAGAGGCTTCCAAATGGGCCAAGTGTAGAAAGACAGATAGAGCCCCAAATCCTGGAATCCCAAATTGATGACAGAACCACCAGATGGACACGAAGTGACAGATGCTCTCAATAAGCTGAAAAACGACAAAGCTGCCAGGAAATGATGGCCTCCCTTCTGAATTGTTCAAGCATGGAGGAAACAAACTCACCAAACTCCTTCACAATTTACTGATAAGCATCTGGACTGAGGAGATTATACCAACTTATTGAAAGAAGACAGTTATATGCCCAATACACAAAAAGGGTGAGCTACTGAAATGCTCGAACTACCGTGGTGTCGCTTTGCTCCCTTGGGCATATAAAGTACTGTCCAACATTTTGTTTCAAAATTTTACATTAATTTACCTGTACATAAATTTATTGTATGCAGAGCGAGAACTGGGTCAATATCAGTTCGGATTTAGAAGTGGACGATCGACAATAGACCAAATTTTCTGTCTGAGAACTATTCTGGAAAGAGAGTGTGAATACAAAATTAAAACCCATCATCTGTTTGTCGATTTCAAATCAGCCTATGACACAGTAGATCATGCAAAGCTGTACGAAGCATTAACTAACGATGGGGGTCATTGTGTTATGAAAATTTGAGGCAACATCTCAGAAGAATTTTCAACAAAAAGGGGAGTGAGACAGGGTGATGCTTTAGCGTGCCTCCTCTTCCTAATAGTACTGAAGAAAGCTGTACAAGACTCAACATTCAAACATCGCGCACGATATTTAACAGGATGGTCCAGATTCTCGCTTTTGCTGACGACATTGATATTCTTGGAGGCTCTCGACAGGCGATTACTGAATCCTTTTTGAAACTGGAGGCTGCACCGAGAAATCTGGGTTTGATTATCAATTAAGAAAAAACAAAATACATGGTAACCCAGGAGATCCAAAGCATGATTGTGATAGAGTAGATTTTGGCCCCTACAAGTTTGAGCAGGTTCAAGAATTTTCTTACCTAGGTTCACAGATAACCAGCGATAACGGGATGGTGGTAGAGGTAAGGAAAAGGATTTTGATGGCTAACCGTTGTTACTATGGGTTGAAACAGCACTTGAAAAGTCACTTAGTAGCCCAGCGTACCAAATTCATCCTATATAAAACACTCATCCGACCAGTTCTGACTTATGGATCCAAGACATGGATAACAAAAAAGGCTGTGGAACATATTGGAATTCTAATGTTGGAACGCAAGATATTAAGATGAAATGGAGGAAGAATCAGGATATCTACAAGAAGTTTGATGCCCCTGATGTCGTTAAATTTATAAAAGCAGCCCGACTCCGATCGGCAGGCCATGTTGCCAGAATGGGAGATGATATGATCCCAAGAAGCTTCTGACTGAGATTCTTCATGGTGGACGATGTGTCAGAATACCAAAACTACGATGGAGGGACTGTATGGACACTGATACAAGAAGTTTGGAGTGAGAGACTGGATGGCAGCAGCAAAAAATAGGGACGCCGGCGGTGCTGTTTATGACTAGCTAGCAGGTTGTAGTGTCAAGAAAGAAGATGATATTAATATAAAAAATAAATGAAACATTAAAAGAAATCAATACATGAGACCAAGAAATTTACCAAGAAACAGAATTTATATTTTTCACAAACTCAACACTTTTGATTTCCTAATAATGAAACTAAATATAGAAAATGTTTTAAAACTTTAATATTTAGACTCAAATAATATAAATTACAAATTTACTTTTAACATTTGATTTAATATATAGAGATTAAATCATAACTTTAATTTTTAAAGGTTAATGTGATACTTTTATTTTCTAAAGCCAAATATAAAAATCATAATTTGACATTAATCAATGAGAGAAAAGAATAGAAGTTAATTGTGATATAAACTTGTTCACAATTCATATAAAAAATATTTTAATACGACCAACTTACATGTAAAGAAACAGTTTTTGTTTGCTGCCCAGCAGAGTTATTAGCAATACATGTCCAGGAACCCGAATCAGTGAGTTCTGCTCGATGAATTATTAGAGCTTCATTTGCAGTAATAACTCTACCTCCAGCCTCAACCCTTTTTTCACCTTCTTTTTTCCAACTGAAATTTTATTTTCATAAATTAACTAAATATGGTGAATGATGAATTATGAACAATGAAGCATATTTTGTTCTACTGAACCTTAAACTGAAACAACTGGATAGTGTGCTATTCTTTCTATTACACTATAAACTAATAAGGTAATTTCTTGAGCCTGCTCAATATTCATTACTTTTTTCATGTTACTTAGGAAGACGGAAGCAGATCCAAGGTGATAAGCATTAAAATAAGTTACGTGGATTTGCTACATTATCAATTTATACAGGGAAACTACTATCCATGCTTTCACTACCTGAAATATAGTATTATGATGCAGTTTAAAAGCAGCTAATACTACACTTCTTTCAACCAAAAGTCTTCTAAAAGTGGGCTAATAAGTTGTATCACAAAGTTTAGGCTTTAAAACTCTCTCAAACTTAATAATGGTTTATAAGCGAAATGTTGATTCTCAAAAGTCAAAAGCACTTAAGGTAGATTGCTTTAAAAGGAATCTATCGAGACACATAACGGGTTGGTTAAAGAAAATGAAACAAAGCATCTCTGAAGAAATATTTAGTTGCATGAGGGATACCAGGGTTTGAGCCTCTCCAACTTAATTAGGTTTTAGAGGCTGCAGTTGATTGGCTAATAGGATCACAGATATCCTTTTAAAGCTTATGGAAATACTTTGAGTAGGCTCCCAGAAGGAATAAAACCAAATTGATGATGAACTGATATCATGATGACAAAGAATGATTCTTTAAATTTTTAATTATTTTAGCTCCAAAAACATATAAAATATCTAGCTTCCCAAGGACTTGAAGGATATAATCTGTCATTTTAAATATTTGTAGAAATTATTCACTTTACTCTTTAATTAATAGAAATTATAAGAAAGAAATGAATAGAAATTATTCTAACATTTACCTTTAAAAGTTACACTTGCTTAGATAGACATCCTAGACATAGTGCCACCAATATTGTTAATTAATGTTATCTTATGTTATCTCCTCAGTCTTATTAATCCAAAACTTTATTATATTACATGTTTCCTTGTTCTGCAGAGTTTTTTCCCACAAATATGACAAAATGTTTAGCCACATATATAAAAATAACTTTATTTTATTATACAATTTTTCCTTGTTAATGATTGAATTTAAAGAGAGACTTATCATTCCAAGTCAAAATACTTTATTTCATCAATGCAGTTATTAAAAAGTAAAACTATAAAGCTATCTTCTTTTTTAAAGTTGATGTTATATCACAATGGTACTTTATTGTAATAAATACCTCTTTATTTATGACAGCACAGGCTTTTATTATTGTTTTGCATTTCCCTTTGCTATTATCCTCAACCTGCAAACACAGCTTTTTCTATTGAGTCAGAAGTCAAACTTTTTGGTGAAGTGGCTATCATTTCAATATTTGGAGACTAATGCTTTAACATCTTTTCATCTCATCGACATTTTACTAAAGCTTTTGCCTCATTGAAATTGTGCTGATCAAAAATAAGAAATTCTTTGAAGTATCTAACACAAATATTGCCCATCTTTTAGTAAGACGTTCACAAATTATTTAATTAGGCCTAATTTTATTGGTAGAGGAAGCTTATATAACTTTAACCATAAGATTCTGGAACAAACATTCTTTTTTTTTTTCCGGATTGTTGATTTTTTTTGTCCTACTATTCACGAAAATATGGGAAATGGTTTAAGCCAGTTTGATGCCTGGAGCTAAGCGATAACATTTAGAAAAAATGTGGCACTCCCCCCCATGGCAAAATTGAGTGGTCAGCATATTTCGTGTTAGTTTTTCCCACTTATTTATAATAAATTTTAATGATTACAAGATATGAGTGAAAAAAAGAGCAAAGGAAAACATCCTTAATCTAGCCCTAATAACATAGGAAATAGAAAAATTATTATGTTAACAAAAAGATCTAATTTAAATAAGATGGATCAACGGTTTTATTATAATGGATAAGAATTTAAACAATCAATTAACAAATAAAAAATTAGTATGAAGGTTATCAAACAATATAAATAGTTTCATACAGATAATAAAAGATACTCAACTACTTACATATATGTAGGAGGTGGATTTCCTTGAGAAAAACATGGTAGAACGACTGTTCCTTCTTTTTTAGCATGAACGGCTGCTGGTGAAGAAGCAATGCGTGGTGTGACAGAGCTCAAGCTATCTGAAAGAATTAATTATTCTTTACAATTATGATTGAGTTCATAATATCTTAATTAAATAATGAATTTGAGATTTTATAGGTTGAGTTGTTGATGCTAAGTTATTTGATAGAGATTATAAAAAAGACTTTCCTGTAAACCTCATCATAACAGTCATAAAATAAACAAATTATTCAGGATTAGAAATTGTAATCAAATCGTAATAACCTTGGAATTAATCCTCCAGAGAGATCTATTTAAGGTACCTACTCTCCATATAGCCAAGGAGGCAGCCATTAAACTAGCCAGGAATCCTGGGTTCAAGCCCATTGCAACAGAGGATCAACTGGCTGACTTTCTGACCAAGACACTTCATGGACCATGTTTAAAGACTTTATTGCAAAAAGTTGGACTTAAAAAAAAAATTTTAAATGGAAAGAAAAAATGTATGAGAAATGGTCTACTTGCATGAACACCATGAAAGGGGATGAACAGAGAAGCAAAGCATGCTAAAAAATAAATCTTCACAGAAATAATTATTAGCTCCTAATTATAAAATAATAAGTTAAAGAATATTAACAAATTCAGGGGTTCAAAAGAAAGTAAAATTGTCTACCCTTGACCCTTTCACTACTATGGGTGACTATAGTCACCTGCCACAAAACAACACCCGCACACGACGGATGACTATAGTCACAGGTCACAAGAGCCACCTATACATGACGGGTGACTGTAGTCACCCGCTCCAAAAATGGAACCAAATGTAAAGATAAATGGTATCGCTTCGTGTATTTCTGTTCGTAAACAATTGCAAGCGCTATTGCAATGTTCGTTTTTTTTTCGACTTTGTTTTGTCATTGACCCGTGGGCCTCAAATGTATAATTATACTCAGTTAGTCTAAGTCGAATGTATCAGAGGATAGAAACCAGACGTATCAGTGACAAAATTGCAGTAAATTTATATAAATATAGTGAATTGTGATATAATTATATTAAAATTATATAAATAATATATCAGACGTACAGCATGATAAAGGTATAACTGATTATTTTTCTAACTTTTATATTTTTCTTCAATTGCAATGAATTTTTAAATATTTGACCCGTTCCAGAAAATGATTAGAAACAATAAAAATCAAAGTAATAAAAGAAAGCAGCATAATGAATCACGATCGGAAGATGATATTATTACTTCGTACAAAAGAACTCGAAAGAGTATATTGAGCATCTCAGAATCCGAAGAACAAAATCGGAAAAAAATATATTGGATATTGCATGGACTACCGAACCGTATTCATCAACTTTCGGAACGAAATTCCGGAATAAGAGTACCAATTAGCCACTCCGCATCAATTCTTGACTACTTCCAGTTATTTTTCTCCGAGAGCTTTGTGGAATTTATCGTCAAAACAAACGATTATGAAGAATGCATAAATAATAATAACACTCCGAGTCCCTCACGAGGGACTTCTCTTGCTGAAATGTATCTTTTCCTCTGTATAAAGATGTTGATGTCGCGGAATAAAAAACTATCTCATTCTGAGTATTGGGCAAACGATGAGCTTTTGAGAAGCAGAATTTTTGGTGAAATAATGTCAAGGGACCGATTTTTATATTTATTAAAAATATTTACATTTTAATACCAATGATACGCAAGAAAATGTTGATAGATTATATAAAATTCGGGAAATTTGTGATATGCTTAGAGAAAGCTTCAAGAATGCGTTGTATCCCTTCCAAGATTTATGCATTGATGAAAGTTTGTTGTTATATAAGGGCAGGTTGTCCTTCAAACAGTATATTCCATCAAAGAGGAACAGATTTGGTATTAAGTCCTTTGTGTTATGTGATAACGAATCTGGATTTGTTCAAGACTTTATAATTTATGACGGATCCCTCTCCAATATTACCAACACAGATGCAAATCTTGGAAAATCTGGGAACATTGTTGTCCAGCTACTCAGACCATATTTAGAAAAAGGGCATACTCTATTTGTTGATAACTGGTACGCAAGTCCAGCACTGTTTATTTTGTTGCACAAGAATGGTACTAACGCCTGTGGCACCGTGAAAAAAAGACACAAAGGTATGCCAAGGATGAATAAAAAATTGAAAAAAGGCGAGGTGGGTTTCTGGTCGTCAGAATGTTTGCTAGCCATGAAATGGCATGACAAAAGGGAGGTGTATATGTTATCGAACTTTCACACCGAAGAATTTGTCGATACAAAAATCCATTATCGCACAAAGGAAATTATCATAAAACCAAAGTGTGTCGTTGATTATAATCGCTTTATGGGAGCCGTGGATAAAAGTGATATGATAATCAGTACAATTCATTCCCAAAGGAAAAATTTAAAGTGGTATAAGAAGTATTTTTTCCACTTATTGGATATATGCATATGGAACGCCTATCTCAGGCGTTGATGACCGTATGGTTTTATGCCTTACAAACCCAAACAAACTAAGCCTATTGTCTATATAAGTTGAAAAGTGGGAAATATATATCGATGGCTAAATTCCATCTTGAATTAATTTGACAAATTTTAAGACGCTACCATTCATCGAAAGCCACGAAGAATATTAATGAATCTGGACATATTAATACAACGCGTCTTACTGCAAGACATTTTCCATCACTTTGCGCGCTTAATGTTCCCACTTTCGGCACGGCGCTCCGTTCTAGACGAGGTACTCCGTGGCGAGGCCCACCGTAGCGAAAGGGTTAAAGAGAAAGTAAGGGAAGAGTGCTGGCTCAACTAAAAATGAGTAAGAAGCATAATGAAACTTAAAATTTGGAGCAGGAAAAGTTATCAGATAAACTATCAATTTAAAAATCTTAATGACGGTGATTTCTCATCTTTTAATCAAAAGAGTACTGCCCATTAGGTAAGTCAGTCAAGATATACATGAAAGCTATACAATAATAATATATATAATATTATACAAAACAGGACCCATTTGGGTATAGTGATACAGAATGAAAGCAACATTGCCATTTCTTAATTTCTAAAATATTTTTCTTTAAATAATAGAAATTTCTTTTAAAATGTTGAAGATGAATGATACCTATCACATGAAGCTGTACACGACGAAGACTTAGTAAAGTTTGACCAGTTAAAGTGTTTACAGCTCTACATTGATAACTGCGGTAAACATCAGCATCATCCAATCTTCTTACAAGAAGTTCTCCAGTTGGAAGCATTTGATATTTTCCATCTAGAACAAATTTTCGAATTTAAAATAAAGTTAAATATTAAAAACAAATCTAAACTAGAATCAAAGAGTAGGAAAGCAAGTTAGCAGGTATGAAATTTATGGCCCCCTCTTGTCTTTGCTTATAATCTGCCAAAAATACAGTAACTCTCTTTCTCAATCTTTGGGACCAAAAATCGTACAGATTCCCGAGTCCATCACTGTACCAGTTTCTACCGCACTTTAGAACTATAGTGCAATTCCTACTCACTACTTTTCCTTTATTTCGCAATTTACTTTCAAATCCGTTATTATATCAGGGGGATTAAACCAGTAATTATTAAGGCACAACTTCCCCTCTCCAGACCAACACCTTATCAGCATACTGGAGTTCTCCAGCTCAATTTATATTTAATAATTGATTTGTATGCAATTGTAAAATTAGTATTCATTAGATTATTAAAATTATTACTGCTTTAATTAAATTGCTTATTACTTAAAATTATTATATTACCTATTATTACAAATGATACAACGCAGCACTAGAGTGGCAATCCCTACTGACTAGGTGGTGATCTTTAGAAGGTTTACCAGAATTAAAAATTAATACCTTAAGAATAATATGTAAAATGCTAGAAGTGTAATATTAAATTACAGTTACTGCTACATGAAATGTGCAAAAAAATATTTGTTTGAAAATTTACAATTAATATTATTTTCATTTTCAGCTCTTTCTTCAATATCCATTTCCTTCATTAACTGTATTATTTCTTGAGAGTAGTCTAAGAACGGGTATTTCTTGTGGTGAATGAAAAATTCAGGTGTTTATAATGTCCGTTTGTCTCTGTAGAGTTAATGCAATAAAATTATGTTTGGTTTGCATTCAATGAATTTGATGTTTTAATCGAAATCCTCTAGTAACAATTTCCAGCGGATTAATTTAGCATTTTGAGTTTTACTGTCTTTAAGTATATGAGGGCTTTGTGATAAAAAAAATTAAAAATTTTCTGCCATATAATTAAGGTCTAAAATGATGACATGTACAAATACTAGCCCGGAATTCTTTCACAGTCTACAAATAATTTTGTTCTGCTTTATTGAAAGTTCTTTTCCATCCTATTTCCAGAGCTAAAACCACTCTGATAAAGTAGTTGCTCCCATCTGCAGACACATAAAAATCTATAATGAAATCTAAAATTTGTAAAAAGGGGCTGTTGCATACTAGTTGTTTTAGATTTTCAAAAGTTTCTTTATATACCTTTGGTTTTATTTCTTTTTGATCTTTTCACACGTTGGTATCACATTGGTAATCTCCAATAATCTCCTTGGTGAATTCTGTAACCAATTAAGATTAACGAGAATATTTTATAGCAGTAAAAGGAGCTGTTTTGAAAGGAAGATTCTAAGGGGAGTCTATACTAGGCCCCAGGCGTAGTCAAAGCAATAAAGCTTATTAGGTTGCATTGGGTGAGCTATGTGGCTATAGTGACAAGGATAAAGAAAATGTTGTGCTTACAAGAAAAGTAGGGGACCCAAGCTGCGACGGCTGGATGGGGTTGGCGAGGACTCCAGGAGTCTATTAAATGTTCAGAATTGAAAGACCAGGAGGAAGGCAGGACTGACAAAATGGATCGAGGAGCGAATATTTTTATATACAGAAGCAGGGATTTGAATATTATTTCAGGTATTCAAAGTTTTATAAAAGAATATATCACGTACTTGTATATAATACATACATATATAAGTATGTATCAATGTCAACTAAACAGAAATATTTCCCGAGAGATCGAAGTGAGAGTATATAAGACCCTTCTCCAACCAGTTGTGACATACGCTAATGAGGAATGGACCCTTACAAAGCGACAAGACAGTTTCATTAATGCTTGGAAGAGGAAAATCCTGAGAAAAATATATGGTCCAGTCGAAAGTATATACAGGATAAAAACCAATAAAGAACTTAGAGATCAGTATAAAGACCCCAATTTAGTCTCACATATTAAAAAAGGGAGGGTAAGATGGTAGGGTGCATCGAATGGATCAGGAAAGACTACCAAGGAAGTTAGTGGAGGGACGCTCGAATGGTAGAAGAGGAAGAGATAGACCCAGACTATGATGGTTTGAAGATGCCGAGGCTGGCCTACAGCTTATGGAGAAGAGCTGCAGAGGACCGCTCTGAGTGGAGGAGAATTGTTGAGGAGGCCAAGGTCCTTCAAAGACCGTCAAAGATAGATAGATAGATCAATATCAACTGGGTCAATCAAGATACTGTTATTTTTATCCCTAATTTTTTTCATTAAGGGATCCCTCCGTTTTTGGAATCTAATTATATCTTTGTACTAGTCCCTAACCTTCTTTTTATTCTGTTAGTTTCTATCTCTATTATTTTATTTTCAGGATACTATTTGTGAAGGCCAGATAGTTTATTTGGTTGACTAAAAGAGTACTTATTATTAATCATAAACAAAACAAATATCTTGTAAAAGAAAAGAACTTTTTTTCCTTTTATTTTAATTTTCATCTTTTGTAAATATAGTAATATAAATGTTAGAGAAGAAGCACTTCTCATTCTGAGCTCTCCTAGCTGCCTCTTGTTTTATTCGCCCTGAAGATGGCCTACATTGTAGGCCGAAACGTCGGCACATAATAAATAAGTTTTTCTTATTTTGGTGTTTTCTTTGACTGCACCCCCAACTATTTCTTCCTTAAATTAGTAATATAAATGTTTATTTTCATATTTTATTATTTGTTTATTATAATTTTTTTTATTATTGTTTAAATCATTAATATAATTTATTGTAGGAGGCAGTAGGAAATAGTTTTCTATTTATTTATAAGTTTAAGGAAAAAAAGACACATGCCGATGGTGGATTCGATCGGCTATTGTTTACGTCGATGTAATCAAGCTAGACAGTGTTAGCCCGAGAGAGTGTACATTATAAACAATAGGGCAGTTGTTTGGTGGACTTCAACTAGACTAATTCGCTGCCCCTCTGCAGTTGGGAATTAGTTCAAGTCCAAGCACAGTATTGGCCGGACAGTCAAAGTCTTGCGCCACAGCGAATCGACCGGACAATTTATTTTACAATTCTCGCTCACCCTCTTCGAGTGAGAAATTTTATTGGACTTTATCTCTCGCCCTTCAGAGAAAAATTACTTCGAGGATTCGCACGCCCGGCTGTAGCGAGGAAGTTGCCTGGACATCGTCGCACGCCCCGCCGATGACAACAGATAAGACAGTTTTCATTCCTTTTTACAATATTTCGACTGGCTAGCCAGATTTATGATAATCAATAGACATTTAATAGTATCTATATTTTACAAACATTGAATCATTTAAAATTGTGCTCTATTTCTTTTTCTATTAATGGTAATTGTAATTCTTGTTTTGCTTCTCTATTTTGTTCATTGTAATTTCAGTATAAGCAATTTATTTTCTTTATAGAAACGATTAAATTTTAATTGAATTGATTTAGTATTAATATCAAAGTTTTGTTTTGCTATTTATTTAGAATATATATAATGAGTTTTAATTTTAATTTAATAAATGGTTACATTAAAGGGGCATGTGATCTGGTGTAATTGAATCAATGTGTATTTTTTCATATATATCCATTACGGAGCTCTCATCGAAAGGTCCAACAACTATTTCGAGGTTGCTCAAACACTATTTTTTTTTTTTTTACTTTCAGATATTTCAGATGTATTTGTTTTTTATAGTTAGTCATTAAACAACCAGGGTTTATTCTTTTTACTCTCCCTTTCACCAAAATATAAGCAACTGGCATCTTTAAAATTAAACCTAATCTCAACCCATAACTAGTCTACATCTTAACAATCATGTTAAAAAAATTCCTACCCTTTTAATTAACCCTTAAAATTTTAATTGAATGGTTCTTTAATTTATCTACATTGAAACTTTTAGAATAAATGTAGTTTTCTTTTCTAATTTCTTTAGCCAGTTTTTGTCAAAGTTTCAAAATTAATAATTCATTATTTCTTCCCTTTCCCTTATTTCTTATATCTTATACATTATCCCCCACAATACGATCTCACACTAGTTACACTATGAGCCATCTAGTTTGTTTCAACACATAATCAATTTGTGAATCTAGTGATGCCTACATATACTAATGGATATCCTTTTGCTTAAACATACTACTTTAGATTTTTTGAGATAGCAAAGTTTATTAGTCCTATCCCATTATCATTATTAAATTTGTGAAAACATTCTTCACCAATTATCGGATAAAAGTCTTCTCCCCTTCCCACCTTTGTGTTTTCATCTCATATTTATTTTTATATAGTTTCAAAGTAGTTAATTGTAAACCTACTCTGCTGTTATTGAAACTTCTTAAGTTCTTTCGTGGGCCCTATAACTCTCTGATTTTCAACGTGCATCATGAGTCTCCTGAAGTAGCTGATCCCTCCCACCCGTAGACCTTTGCGGAAGACTATATGACTACAGAAAATAGGAGTTTAACTTCATAAAGATCCATGATGACTAGTGATATAAAGTGAACTAAAAAAAAGTATGAAACATACATATCACTCTTCAGCATGCCTTAGGGCAGTGGGTCCATTAGACTTGGATTATAAGAGAAACTTCCAAAGGAAGGAATTTCTAGCAACTGTCCTTGAATTGGATGCTTCCCTATGCAGTATTGAGATCCATGTGAGCTGCTAACTAAGGATGGACTGGAAAAAAACGAGCTTAGAATCCCTTGAACACTTTCCTAATAGTCTCTACCTATTTCTGAGGGACCATGTTTTGTTTGCACCATTAAAATAATCATTTAAAGAAGCATGGTGTAAATGAGAATATGGAAGTCGAGTAGGATGAGTAAAATTGGCTGAAAACTCACAATCACAAGAAATTTTATGAACAAGAAATTTTCAAGCGTCCAAATTGGTGATGAAAGTAAGAAAAATCACTCGAGAGACTACATTGAGAAATTCAGAGAGTATGGTGTATATACATTTTTACAAAATTGTTTTACCCTCTTATTTCACTGAATAAACTTCAAAAGGGAAGGGACAAATAAAAAATTGTATGATTACCTCCTTTGAGAGTTGGATAAATGTTGAAGGATGAATCTTGCAACCATGATGTAATGGATATAAACTCTTTCATAAAGTTTGGTACCATACATCTTAACACAGCTGTATTTCCTCGAATGTAGGACTTAGCTACTTCTACTTCAAGTTCCAAATACTGCAAAACGACTGCAAAAAGTAAGAATGGTTTGATTAAATTAAAGGAAAATTAGAAAAATAAATTACAAAAGATTTATAACATTATACAGAGAATACAAATAGTTTTAAGTATATAAAATATATAATAAAAATCAGTAACTACATATTTTAATTAAAAAATATTTTTTTGAATCTATATTATACATAAATATATGTGAAGGACCTTCATTTAAAAGTATTGCACTGAATACAGGGTACATACAGTTTTTTTTCAGAGAATATTAGGACTTATAAAAGATAAACTATCTGACGGCGACGAAAGAACTGTATACTGTATGAGCTCTTTGAAACAGAGGTGCTAAAGTTTATTAAAACTGGAGGGCTACAATGGGCAGGCAATGTTTCTTGAGTGGATGATTCCAATATTTCCAAAACACTCATGTTGGAGGAACTACTTAATGAAGGAACAAGAAGAGTGGGAAGACCTAGGACGAAATGACAGGGCAAACTGTCTTTGGATAGGAAAAAAAAACCAAAACCTTCAGTTTTCAACAGTTTCTGCTGTTTTTAGATAAATTTACATAGACTGCAACTCAACTATTTAATCCATGGCTTAAAAAATATTTATACAATCACAAGGTAAATAACCTGCAACAATCTGTTAAAACTTTAAGAAAAATTCAAGCGCCATATTCCCAAATGTTATGAAGCTATAGGAATTGTGCTGATTTTATTTTAAGGTAGAGGTATGCATATCAATGTAGTACACCGATATTTGTTATGTTATGCAGTTTCATGAACATATACTAGTACTTTAAGTAAGAAAGTCTAATTACTAATTTCTGTCTCTGTTCATATGATATTTGTTATATAAGATAGATTGACACTCAATCATCTATATGCCTAAATAACTGCTGTACAGAATGTGTAAGTGTCACAACGCTCAGTGAATTTCAGTAAAAAACGGGATCAAACAAAGAACAACGTGTATTTTATAGTAAAAATATACAAAGTAAAAATGTATAAATATTTTTCTTTGATACTTCTGAAGATTCTGTTGAAACTCCTGATGAAGAGGAAATAATGGATGCAATAGACAAACTAAAAAACAATAAGTCCCCAGGAATTGATGACATTCCAGCAGAGCTGTTTAAGACCAGCGGGCATGAAATGATAAAGTTTTTGCAGGAACTTTTAATGGACATCTGGAGAGAAGAGAAACTGCCTGGTGAGTGGAAAAAAACTATAGTCTGTCCCATAAATAAAGAAGGTGACCCACTAACATGCAGTAACTATAGGGGCATATCTCTCCTACCATGCGGGTACAAAATACTGTCTCTTATCCTATTTAAAAGACTTCTTGCATATGCTGACCGTGAATTAGGGAATTATCAATGTGGATTTCGTAAAGGTAAGTCGACTGTCGATCAGATTTACACGCTGCGTATTTTAATGGAGAAAACAAGAGAGTTTCAGATACCAACTCATCATCTGTTCATAGATTTCAAACAACCATACGACACTGTGAACAGAGAAGAATCATACAAGGCAATGTTAGAATTAAAGATCCCTCCTAAGCTGATTCGTTTAGTGAAAATGATGATGGAGGATAATATATGCTTTGTGAGGAAATCTGGAAAACTGTCAAGAGGTTTTAGAACAGAGTCGGGAGTTAGACAAGGAGATGCCCTTGCCTGCCTCGTGTTCAACTTTTATCTTGAGAAGGTATATAGAGATTCAGGGATCCAGACCGAAGGAACTCTAATTAACAAATCAACGCAAGTATTGGGATTTGCAGCTGATCTGGACATAGCAGGAAGATCCCTCAACGCAGTGAAGGAGGCTTTCGAAGCCAGCGGTCGAAAAATCAGCGGTATGCTTGGGCCAAAGGATAAATTTTGATAAAAACGAAATACATGAGTACCCAACCAGAGGAAGGTGCAGAAAGATGTATAAAGATAGGTTCACACAGAATCGAACGAGTTCAGTCATTTATCTACTTAGGATCCAAAGTTAACAACAAAAATGACATAAAAGAAGAAACAGAGTGGCGCATTCTTTCCGCAAACCGCACATACTTTGCACTCCGGAAGCATACAAGGAGCAGCGTATTGTCCAAAGTCTCTAAAACTAGAATATACGAGACGCTTATCAGACCTGTGCTTACGTATGCTGTGGAATGCTGGACGATGACGAAAGCCCAGGAAGAAGCCCTTTTGAGATTCAAAAGGAAAGTGCTCCGCAGGATATATGGAGGTGTATGTGAGCAGGGTTCCTGGAGAAGATAAACAAATGCCGAAATAACCATGATGTATAAAGATGTCAATGTTGTCACCTTCATCAAATTCACCCGACTCCACTGGGCTGGTCATGTCATATCCCATTAAAAATGATGTCTGACCAAGTGTATCGTAAAAGGCGAGTAGGACATGCCAAGCTTCGTCGGAAAGATTGTGTGGCTGCGGACTCCAGAATGCTACTTGGACTAATAAATTGGAAGGCAGTTGCAGGCAATAGAGAGGACTGGCAATTCTTGATGGAGCAGGCTTTGACTCATCGTGTGGGTCGTGATGCCAGATAAGAAGAAGAAGATACTTCTAAATTTTATTTATAATTTATGAATTTTAATAATAATTTATTTCTTTATCTTATTAATTAGTATAAACAAACTAAGTACAATAACTTTCAATTATTCCATTTGGTTGTTCAGCAAGGTCAAATAGGGTCACATATGATGAGAAAATATAAGAACATTCGTAGCATAATTGCAGATAGTAAATGACAAACAGTTTGCCGATTAATGTTTGATAAGACAGATATCAGTTTGGGTGTGGTCATAATAAACTAATAATGTAGGTAAAGTCATACAAAAAAAAAAATCATATAAAATTAAGGTTGATATATTTTAAGCCCTAAACTATGCTGTATGAATTCATAGAAATAACCACATTATTTGCCTTTAAAACTGTTGACCTCAGCCTTAAGAGAGAAGAGAGTTCTAGACAAAAATCATCATTCAATGAGCAAGTTCCGCCGTACTTTGTCAAGGTAGACCTAAATAATTTTTTTTATGTTACAAAGGCATAATTTATTATCAATTCATCCAGAAGGTTGAACTATTAATGTAATCTCTGGAAAATTATTGCTACTCTCTCACCAATTTCAACTGTCGACAAATTTCAAATGTACAGCTGGCTTGTTGTAATTTTAGTTATAAAAATGTATATAACATTAAAACATTGAAGTTTGGGCTTCAAAAAGACAATGCAACACTTCTTGCTACATGAAACTTGAATTATTCATAATGTGTTTTCATGATGACAGGTTTACTCTTAAAAAACAATAATTGAATGTATATAAACAAAATCAATCATTATTTCACTTCCTGTAAACACTTGTTATATAACGAGATTATTTTATTCCAACGGGCACTTTGAAACTATATACATAAATATTAATGCAGTATTAGAAGGGTAAAATATCAAATCAAGTGAACTTACCGGCTTTGACTTTAACATCTCTGGAAATGATAGATCCTGCTGAATTTCTAGCCCTACAGCGATAAGTTGCAGCATGAATATCATGTCTGTATGCAGAAGGATGAAAGGGCAAAAACCTGAAATTTTAAACGAAAATTGAGCAGCTTCAATAAAAAAATAATAACGGAGAAGGCGTTTTCTTTATCAGACAATGCAGATGACAAGCATAAGAAGTGCTTTTTCATAATGGACAACCAAGGTGATTTTCAACAATCCTTTCAATGAAATCTATCAACCTTAAATAATGGACTACCACTAATTTTAATGGAAAAATATTTTTTTAACACAAAATTTTTGACTTTGAAAATTTTCAGTTTGAATTTCGTGCCAAAACGGTTAGTTTTGATAATGATTTAGTGTGACACCATCAGGCTTGTTATCAGTTTATCTTTCTACTTCACTTTGTAACAAAATTATTTTTGAAACATTTTTAGCTTGTTTTAAAAAAATCTCTAATAAAATTGAAACAATTTTGTTTTGTCTATTAAATAAATAAATCACTTATCATGTCTTAGAAATACTGTTGTGTGCCAATGTGTGATAGCACCACAAAATCAACCCCAGATAAACGGTTCCTTAAAGTTCCCATGGATCCAAGAAGAAAAATGTGGTTTTCTCTGATGAGAAGAAAAGATATCCTGGCTCCTTCTACAAACTGTTATGCCTGCAAGATCATGTAAAATGTAAGTTTAAGCTTTTCACTTCTCCTTCACTCTAAATGTGTCTTTCCCTATGTTTAAATAAGATGATTGTCATGATAATGTTATCTTTTAAATTATATGTACAAATCATCTTTAAAAGATTGTTATGGCTTCTTATTATAGATCTTCTACATTGAATATAGAGTAAAGTTAGAATAGTTTCAGCATTAACTAGTCAGTGTATAGTGAATGTAAACTCTATCATAAAAACAAGCAGTTCAACGTATTAAAATGAAACTATTTATTTGCTACTAGAGAGAGAAATGCTTTATTTTTTTTCCGCAGTGCTGTCCAACTACATTGGATTGCCATAACACACAGCATACTCAATAAAAACAGATGAACTCTAAAACTAAAGTATGTGATGAATATCAAAACAGACTAAAATAATTAAACAAATGAATTGAGTATAATAAGTATACAATAAAAAAAAAGTAAACCGACAAATTTATATACAAAAATATACAGTTTGGTTAGAGAAGACTAAATTAAATAAACAAATAAATTGATTGAGTTTATTAAGTATACAATTAAAGTTTATCAATATCAATGTTCCAGACTCTAATATCCATGCATGTACATGTTTACTGGTGGCAGAACATTTTGTTATGAGAATATCATTTTGAGTAAAATGACCAATGAGATAGTTTTCTTTTTAATCAATGGAAATGATAAAACTGAAATTTAATTCCAAGCTTACTTTCAGCAGACAGTTTAAAAACATACACACCTAATCTGCAACTGGCTGCACCACATATGTATGTATCAGAGCATTGATATGTTTTTTGTCAAAAGGATTAGAAAACATAAGTTCCAGTTCATTACACCCATGTATCAATTTATTTACTTACTTAACAGAAAACAACTTTAACTTACCTGGCTATGTGATTGCTAATGAGATGATAAAAATGTTGATAAAACTAATAGTTATTGAATAAAAAGATGCCAATGATAACAAAAATTGACTCTTTACTTGAAATAAGTTAATTTAATTAATAAGCCATTGTTCTATTTCTCAAGATGAGCACAGTATTCTACATGAAAATGCAAAAACATCATATGAATTTCTTATCACAAAAATGTAAACAAGCCTGCTAATGTCACCAAGCCAAAATGAAGCTTTAAAAGTTTTCATTTCCCGCGTGATTTTTTTCATGATTTCATGATTCGCGATTTTCTCGATGAAATAAAATAAATATTTTTGTGAAAGTTGCATTATGGTTAAGCTAAAAATTCATTCATTTTTAATTTTTAAAAAAGTCTTGGTAGTCCATTGGATTAAGGACAACAGGGCATGGATTCATAGGCATAACGAGGGGGGGGGTTATTGGGGATGTAACCCCCCATTGCTTAAAAGAAATTGAGAAAAAAATTGTAACAATTTAAAAAAAATAAAACTTTGAATCATTTTACTTTTTCAAAGTTATTATTTTGGGATTACAGAAGTGAGGGTCAATAATGCCAAAAACACAACACAGAAAGTGCAAACACAGTTTAATAAATAAAAGGTACGCTAAAATGACAAACCAAAACGTAATACTGTTTATTTACATTTATAATTATTGGTCAGCTGTTTTGATTTTTAAATATTTTTATTTTTAAGAGAAAGAACAAAGAAAAAGAAAGAGGGGCATATATTTTTTGTTTAAAATAAAAATATTTAAAAATACAATTAATTATATTATTATAGCGGCAGTAGCGGCATCTACCGGCAACAATAAAATCGCAAATGTGAGAACAGTTTAGACAATTGATAAAATCTATGAAAGTCTAAAGTCTGGATGGGTCTAGAAAGTTCCCTATGCAATTAAGTATAGTAAGTTATTGTAACCAATAAATAGGGTTACTTGTATTTAAAAGCTACTTGTTGATTGCCCTTCCAAAAATGACATTTATAACTTCCAAAATAACAATTATAATTTATTTATTTAATTTGAAGCTACATGATTATAGTATAGTACATATTATACCTATATTACGAGACATCTTTTTTGAAGGGAGTAATATGTTGGAGTGGTTGACTGGTGGGGGTTAACCCCCCATGAGTTAACTCTAGTTACGCCAATGCATGGATTAAAAGTTTAAAAAAACTATTGACCAAAAAATTAAGCTCTTTACCAGGCAAAGAATTCGGTTAGGAGTGGGTGATTACAATCTTCAAACTTTGCAGATTGTAAGAAAAACAGTGGGTTTTTGGTTGACATTCACAATATTTTGCCAGCAGTAAGATTTTCAGTCAAGTAAATTTTGTATTTCGAACTTTCTAATTGCTGATTTTTGTAGGTTAGTCAGTTTAATATAGATATTTTATCTACTGGATATCGAGATCTATGCCACTTCGATCGAACTCTGTCTCTTCTCTTCTCTGTCAATAAGATAGGAATAAGATAAATCTTGTGGCAAATTAGTCATTTGAGAATTATTAGCTATATGATTTGATGTGTTATCAATCTCAATATTTGAGACCAGCATATGACTAATGGAAGGATAAACTGGCGAGTTTCGTATATTTTGCAAAAAAAAAAAAAAAATTGTAGTTAGCTGAACTAAAAAGTAGAAAGTGAATATTAGTTTTAAAATAATTTATAAGTTTAAATAAGAACAGAGTAATGAACGATATCATAAAAAAAAAAACATGAGGCACTTTTTAAGATGTTTTCACAATAAGTCTACTTTTACCAACATCAATCAATAAAATATTTATAACAATAATTAGCATTATGCATTGCCCTATGGTTTTTTTTACAATAAAATGATTTTTTTTTTCTTCATCACTCTATTCTTTTTATTTATTGTTATTGTTTATTATTTTTATATTGTTAAATTACAGACCTATTATGAAAATAAGTCGAAACGTATTTGTAAAAAAATAAAAACTGACTGGAAAATGGTTTACCTCATAAATTAAATATTATATAAAATAGTCCAGTTGAATCCATATTATTCTATTCTTTTTTTAAACTTATTTTATACATTTTAGTTTTGTTATCTATTAAAAAATGTTTCTTTAAGTGTAAGGAAGAAATAGCTGGGGTTGCATTAAGGTGTTTTTATTGACTGCACCCCCAACTATTTCTTTCTTACATTAGAAGTTACAGTCAACCAATTCTTCTCTAACATGTTTCTTTAACTATCATTTATTAAAGATTGAGCTATGGGATAAATGAATGGTAGTCGATTTATGATTTGGGCTCAAGTATCGAGTGTCATGGCAACAGATACTGTTCAATCTTCATATCGCTCTGTCATTGTTATCATTTAATAACACAATTATTTAAAATCTGGTTCGCCGACTGTGCAAGAGTGCATAGAGAAACAGTTGGACATTTTTCAATGAAGTACAGTCAGTCTTATCCATTGTTGAATGAAGGGTGCATCCCCACAACAATCATTCGCCATCACAACATATATTAAAATGTGGTTAGAGAAGAGTTGGTCGACTGTATCTTCTAATTTAAGGAAGAAATAGTTGGGGGTGCAGTCAATCAAAACACCAAAATAAGCATAACTTATTTATTATGTGCCGACGTTTCGGCCTACAATGTAGGCCATCTTCAGGGCTAAGAGAGAGAAACAAACAGAAATATATAAAAACGTAGCAGTAACAAGAATATATAAAGTGGTACAGGAGTGGAAATAAAAATAGTGACTAGATATGATGAAATAGTGAATAGATATATGACAAATAAGAAAGAATATAAGACTGGTTACAGAATATAATAAACTTAAAATAGATATAAATAAAAATACAAAAAGAGAAGATTAAAATATAGAAAAAGGGGGGTTGAATATGAAGGATTTAGAAAAAACTAGTTTAATTATAGATATGGATAATTTACCTATGTAACCCCTCATGTCTGGTATCTTATCCATATCTATAATTAAACTAGTTTTTTCTAAATCCTTCATACTCAACCCCCCTTTTTCTATATTTTAATCTTCTCTTTTTGTATCTTTCCGTTTACCTCCTCATTTTTCTTTCCCTTTATATTATTGTTTACATTTTATCCTTTCTTGACATGTATTTTTTCTATTTTCTATTCTTATTCTTGTATTATTTTATCTGTCACTATTAGAATTTCTGTTCATCATCTACAATTTTATTTTTATCTATCACTATTTTAAGTTTATTATATTCTGTAACCAGTCTTATATTCTTTCTTATTTATCATATATCTATTCACTATTTCATCATATCTAGTCACTATTTTTATTTCCACTCCTGTACCACTTTATATATTCTTGTTACTGCTACGTTTTTATATATTTCTGTTTGTTTCTCTCTCTTAGCCCTGAAGATGGCCTACATTGTAGGCCGAAACGTCGGCACATAATAAATAAGTTATGCTTATTTTGGTGTTTTGACTGACTGCACCCCCAACTATTTCTTCCTTAAATTAAAATGTGGTGTTTAACCAGCTTTTATTCCAGACTCTTCTCAATGATAATCTACGTAGAAAAATCTGGTCCGTACTTGACAATCCTTCTCTAAACCTGGTTTGATAATTACCCAATAATTTTTATGCAAAAGGAAACTTATCAAAAAGTATATTGGACTTTTGACCTTTTTATGCACGAGAAAGAAGTGCAATATCACAACAATTTTCGAATATTGTTTTTCCTAATTTTTTACGTATAGGGCGAATTATAGTTTGAGAGGCTGCTCCTTTCTATATATAGACAGAATAGGGTTATATAAGATACCTTTTTAATTATTTCTCACAGTTCTCCAAAGAGCTTTGCTTTTAATGTAACCATGTTGGGGTCTTATAGTTGCTCAACTTCATGATGGCGCATTCAATATCTACTCAATTACCTCTATCATTGTAGTATTCAATGGGACCAAAAGAATCAAACGGATAGAATAAAATACAAATAGCCTACCTTAAGGTACCATTAGGGAGGGTCTCAAGTATAGCCGGGCTGGCCGGCATCGGCTTCCCGTCAGACAGCTCCCACCATACTCTCGGCTTTGGCTCACCAAAAGCGACGCAATCTACCTGTCCCCCGGTCGAGTTGGAGATGTGCAAAACTGACCAAGGTTCTAATGTCCACTTCGGCCCTACTTCTGAACAAACACCTGAAAAAAACAGAAAAAAAAACTGAATTACCAACAAGCTCATTATAAATCACATGCCGTTGCTGATGAAGGCTACAAAATAGTAGAATGAAACTACTAACGAGCCAACATTTCAAAGTAATAATGTGATACTTGAGGTATTTTATTGCTATCTTATACTTCCAAAAGCTTTAATCATTCCTGCTTATCACATCTAAACTCAAGTGAGATCAAAATGTACTAGTTAATTAAAAAAAACCTCTCTCTATGAAGAGCATCTTCAATCTAATTGTTAAAAACACCAGCATTCGTTGCTTACAAACTTATACCTATGGAATAGCGCCCAAAGGGAATCCTATTTGAGCACGGTTAACAAAATGGTCTGATGTAGCCCTTTTCCTACAATTCGTAGTTTACCAGTTGGCTCTGTGCTAATTATCTTTTCGAGAAATTCGCTCAAAAGCCTAACAACTTTACGTGCCCATCACAATTTGCGATGTTATCACTTCACACTTCAGAGATATTAAGCTGGTGAAATATTTGCTATTCTGTATTATGTAATCTTCAATACATCCGAGTGGATTAATCCTTTTTTAGATAGAATTTTCAAAAAACCTTAAGAGGTTTGACACCCGTATAAAACAGTTGGAAAGATTATAATTTTATAAATACTGATTTTCGAGTTGGAGGACAAAAGGCGCGAGCTAAGAATGTCGAGACCAAAATGTGATTTGTAAATTTATTCAAAATGGCCGCAGGTTCGGTCAAGATATCGTCATTTTTATTAATTAGCGGCTTATACCATTCACATGATCTGTCTATAACCTCATATATGTCCTTTCTAGATTTTATTTTTTCGTATCCTTTAGGTGATGAGGTAGAAAAAATTTGATTAGCAATGGTGATAATGTTCATGCATTTTAAGATATCATCTATTATTTAAAAAAAAAATAAAAGGCTAAATAAAACATAATTTATATCATGTACTTTGTTTTGATGTTTTTATAGCATCCTATGTTAGTTTCATAGGAGCGATGATGCCTTTTAACTTGCACGTCGTCCCTTCTACTTGCACGTCATCCCTTCTACTTGCACGTCATCCCTTCTACTTGCACGTCATCCCTTCTACTTGCACGTCATCCCTTCTACTTGCACGTCGTCCCTTCTACTTGCACGTCATCCCTTCTACTTGCACGTCATCCCTTCTACTTGCACGTCATCCCTTCTACTTGCACGTCATCCCTTCTACTTGCACGTCATCCCTTCTACTTGCACGTCATCCCTTCTACTTGCACGTCATCCCTTCTACTTGCACGTCGTCCCTTCTACTTGCACGTCGTCCCTTCTACTTGCACGTCGTCCCTTCTACTTGCACGTCTTCCCTTCTACTTGCACGTCATCCCTTCTACTTGCACGTCATCCCTTCTACTTGCACGTCGTCCCTTCTACTTGCACGTCGTCCCTTCTACTTGCACGTCTTCCCTTCTACTTGCACGTCATCCCTTCTACTTGCACGTCATCCCTTCTACTTGCACGTCATCCCTTCTACTTGCACGTCATCCCTTCTACTTGCACGTCGTCCCTTCTACTTGCACGTCATCCCTTCTACTTGCACGTCATCCCTTCTACTTGCACGTCATCCCTTCTACTTGCACGTCATCCCTTCTACTTGCACGTCATCCCTTCTACTTGCACGTCATCCCTTCTACTTGCACGTCATCCCTTCTACTTGCACGTCGTCCCTTCTACTTGCACGTCGTCCCTTCTACTTGCACGTCGTCCCTCCTACTTGCACGTCATCCCTTCTACTTGCACGTCATCCCTTCTACTTGCACGTCATCCCTTCTACTTGCACGTCGTCCCTTCTACTTGCACGTCATCCCTTCTACTTGCACGTCATCCCTTTGAAATGGGCCAATCTCATTTGTGTATTTTTGGGGCAGTAGAGGGCTCCTTCCCCAGCGATTCTATTTCATAACTTTTAAGATAACATTTACTAGCTCCAAAGACAAAACTAAAACTGCTATTTTTATCCCTAATTATAGTACAGTGTTGAAGGCCTTCCTTAACCATGCGGGGCCCTTAGGATTTAAAAAAAATCGTAAAGAATAGGCACATGACTGCTAGGACCAGTAAGCTCCTAAACAAACATACAAACTAACAAACACATTAATTATCCTGCTTAGTTTCCAAGACTTGCATTAATATTGGATGAATGGGATGGTTCCTACTTGGCTTATGTTGCCCTTCGACGCCTCATTATAAATGGGAATAAAAATAGCGATTTTAGTTTTTTCTTGTAAGAGAACTATTAAATGCGTAAGCTATGAAATAGAATCGCTTAGGGAAGGAGCCCTCTACCGCTTCCAAATTACGCAAACAAGGAGATTGGCTCTTAGTAGTTGCCACAAGTTGCTCTGCTCCGATAGCTAACTTGCAAGTAGTTAGGATCCATTTCAAAGGGATGATGTGCAAGTAGAAGGGATGGCGCTCCAATGATCGCTCTATAGACCCCCCCTCCATGGAACTGACTTAGCATGTTATGAAAGCAATAAAACGGAGTAGACAATATAAAATCTAAATTCTATAAAATGTTTTTTTTAAAGGTTAATAAAATAATTTGTGTGTGAGCATATTAAGAAGAACGATAAACTGCTCTACGAACTGTGTTATAACACAAAACTTAATATAGAGATAGGAAGGAGAGAGCGCTTTTCCAATTGCTATTATTTTTGAATAAAATAAACTTTTATTAGCTCAAAAATGAACTTTATACATTTAAATATTTTTATTTTGAAGATGAAAGATTTGTCTTGGCCGGGATTCGTACCCGGTCGTCCTCACCTCTAGCGCGGTGCTTGCGTGTATACATCGCAAAACTATAGGATCGGTGAAGAGAATGGGTTTGTCTGGCTTGGTTACGAGTGTTGGTAGCTCAGATGGTCAGAGCACTGTGCTAGAGATGCGAACGACCCGGGTTCGAATCCCGGCCAAGACATATCTTTTTTCTTCGAAATAAAAATATTTAAAAATAATCACCATCAAAAGAATAATAAATAAAAAATAAATTATAGAGCTTTATATATATATTTGAATCACAGTTTATTGGTGAGACATTGGCTTTGCCTTATTCCACCTTTAAAATGGCCTAAAATGTTGAAAATAAATACAACTTATTATTAAATGACTATAGAGGACATGGTTCCCTCTGAATTTAAAATTTTTTTAAATAGAATAAAACCACTTAAATTGAGGTGAATAACGTACGAACGAATTGTTAACCATATAATAGGGAAAAAAGTGAAACAATATAAACAGAAGATTGAGAATGGCCTAGGCCGAAACGTATCTCGATAAATAAGGAATAAAAATTTTTTTTACTGGAAATAGGTTTTTTTCTCCAATTTAAAGAAGAAATCATATGTAAAGGAGATAGTTGGGGGGTGCAGTCAAAAAGAACACTGAATAAGTAATAAACTTATAATTATGTGCCGACGTTTCGACCTACAGTGTAGGTCATCTTCAGGGCTATGAGAGAGAAATAAACAGAACAAAAAATATAAAAATGTACAGTAACAATAATATGGTGACAAGTAATGTAGAAAATTAAAATAGAGGCAGATATGAAGATGAAAGATAACGAATATTAAAAAAGTGACAGAATATAATAAAATTAAGATATAGACAGATTTAAAAAAAATAATGATAATGAAAAGAAATTAAAATAGTGACAGATATAATAAAATTAAGATAAAGACAGATATAAAAAAATTAATGATAATGAAAAGAAAATGAAAATAGTGACAGATATAATAAAGTAAGACAGATTTAATAAAATTAAAGAAAATGAGCAGAAATGATAAATTATAAATAACGCATATAAAATAAAATACAGAAAATAAATGTACAGAAAGGATAGTAAAGTAAAAATAATGTAAAGGAAAATCAAAAAGGAGGAGGTAAACCAAAGATACATAATGAGAATATTTACATATACAAAAAAGGTTGGAACATGAAGAATAAAGAAAAAATAGTAAAATAAAGGTATAAAATGTATGATAACGGACTTAAAGATGTTACATGTTACAGAAAAGTATGGAACTGTATGTACAATAACTAATGTGAATAATAGAAATACTATTGTACAGTAACAATAGTGTACAATGACTGTTTGAAAAATAGTTGATAGGATTAATGAATTTGAAAAATTAAAATTAGTGAAATACTATTGTACAGTAACATTAGTGTACAATGACTGTTTGAAAAATAGTAGATAGGATTAATGAATTTGAAAAATTAAAATTAGTGCTTAAAAATATGAACTCTTGATTTAATTTTAATTTCTTTTCATTATCATTAATTTTTTTAAATCTGTCTATATCTTAATTTTATTATATTCTGTCACTTTTTTAATATTCGTTATCTTTCATCTTCATATCTGCCTCTATTTTAATTTTCTACATTACTTGTCACCATATTATTGTTACTGTACATTTTTATATTTTTTGTTCTGTTTGTTTCTCTCTCATAGCCCTGAAGATGACCTACACTGTAGGTCGAAACGTCGGCACATAATTATAAGTTTATTACTTATTCAGTGTTCTTTTTGACTGCACCCCCCAACTATCTCCTTTACATTAGATCATCCAGTCAACTATTTTCATCTCATTCAAGAAATTATATGATTGAGTCTAGTTGACCTTTTTTTAAAAATTATGTTTCTTTTTCTGTTCATGTTTGTTATTTTAAAGAGACTTAGCCCAAGAATAAAGTTACTTTTCTATTCTATTCTATTTCGAAAGGTTTTTATATTTTTGCTCAACCTATCGGAATAGTAATTTAATACACTCACGCAGATATTTCCTTCTCTACACTTTGGTTGATCTCGGGGAAATGCTTGAGAGTGGCGGTTAGTGAAAATTGGAAACACTAATTAGTAAATAGTATTCTTTGTTGTTGCTTCGTTTCTGCCCTAGTGTTAGGCCATCGTCAGGGCTGGTGAAAAACAAGATAAATACGATATCCAACATTCTAGAATGACTAGAAAAGACTAGAATGATAAGAAAATGAATTATAAATAAACAAATAAAGGCTTAGCGAACCGGAAGGCTCGATGCCGATACCAGCAATCTCCGCTTACAAACCTCCACCGACACGGCACAGCCCAAACCCGAACCCGCCAGATCACTCCTAAAGCAATCCTCCCAGCTACGCCTCGGCTACTCCTCAGGCGCTTCCCAGTCGGTACAGCGCTATTAACATCTTCGTTTTAACAAATTCGTTCAAATCAAAAACGTTGATATGTGATCTAAGGAGGGCTTAATTATTCAATTAAATTTTTAGTTTTAGTAATTCTATATTTTTTACAATAATAGATTATTATTTCTCATAATGCAATTGGGAAAAAACACAATGCAAAGCCTTATGTTTAAAAAATACACCCACTTACCAGTCGACGTTTCGCCTATTCAGGCATTATCAAGACACCAAAAACAAAAAAGGGGGTTATGTGAATAACATCTCGAAGAAAAAGGTGCAATACATCCCAACGATCAACAGCCCAAACAGGCTCCAAACATGAGACAGCACCCCACCACCAAGACGTTCAACATACAACTGCCATTGTTGAACGTCTTGGTGGTGGGGTATAAATTTAATTCATTGTGTAAAATTTTAACAAATTGACAAATGTGTCATGCTCTAAACTCCCCCTCTTTCTACTGTAACCAATTCATCACATTTCCATTAGAGAAGGTTATAATTATGGCATAAATTGAAAAGAACTAAAAATAGAAGAATAATACTTAATTCTTTATTTATTCATGGACACGTCTCTTTAGAATACTATTAAAAGGAAAGTTGTTAAAGCTTTATAGCCTTAGAATACGATTAAAAACTCAAGAGTGTAAACTAATATATGAGGAAGAAAATGAAGCGGGTGGAGGTTAAAAAAATCTCTTATATTAACTGTCTATTGGAAAGACGACGTTTTGACCCATATTGCAGATCTTCTTCAAGGCTAAATATACAAGAAATATTAAATATACAACAATGGCAGTTGTATGTTGAACGTCTTGGTGGTGGGGTGCTGTCTCATGTTTGGAGCCTGTTTGGGCTGTTGATCGTTGGGATGTATTGCACCTTTTTCTTCGAGATGTGATTCAAATAACCCCCTTTTTTGTTTTTGGTGTCTTGATAATGCCTGAATAGGCGAAACGTCGACTGGTAAGTGGGTGTATTTTTGAAACATAAGGCTTTGCATTGTGGTTTTTCCCAATTGCATTATAATAAATAATAGTGTTTCTTTTTGAGTTTTTGGCTCTATTTTAGTGATTATTATTTCTCATTACGTCCTTCATACGTTTCATATTAATATTGAAAAATCAGTATCTCAAAAATAAAGCCAGAAGATGTTATCGAGAGGAACACTTATGAAGTGGATTTTGTGGCCCCTCAGACTTTCTTTTCAAAGAAGTATCAATTGAGTACTCACGAGGAATTGGAAATGGTTTCTTCTTGTGATGCATAAGGATTAGCTGGAAGGTGAATTGTGTTTGCAAAATCCGACCCCGCCAAGCCAGGGTAAGGAAAGGCTAATATTGTAATGAAGGTGATACTCAATTGAAACGGATGTCCTAAATGGATGTTGAAATAGAGTGGGGCGGTTTAATCTTGCCTAAGTGGCACTTTTTCTTTGAGGAGGAGCAAAATGGGGCCAATATGTCAAAAGGCTCCCCTGTTTTCAATTTCAATAGCCGCGTACTATCAAAAGGGAATTGGGGAGAATCCTGCGTCGACCCTTCCTAAACCATTTTCTTTTTCCTTCTTCTCCTTCATAAAGTCTCATGCCTTGAGGAAACTGTTAGGGTTTATTCATTATATGTTCAACATTTCTCTCTTTATCTTTTTCAAGTCCTATTATTATGGCTCACTTCTCTTATTAATACTTAGTTCTTAGGTTACAACCTCTGAATTTACTTGATATGTTTTTGTGATTGGAGGTGTGAACAGCCAAATTAGCATAGAAAGAAAATGTATGTATAAACAGGGTGTCCCGAATTTAAATGGCAAAGCTTCAGGAACTTACAGGGGACCGAAAAACTAAGACAAAAAGTCCTTTAGAGATTTGCTCGTTTTTGCTTAGTTTTTGAGGAAATCGCAAAAAAAGAAACAAAACAAAAATGTTACAGGTAGCGATTATCACCTTTCAAAGTTGGCCATATTGCTTGCCGCGATATTGCTAATGCAGCAGATGCTCTTCGGATGTTAGTCTCAGGATTGTTATCGAAGTGGCGTTGGACACAATTTCTTCTCCAATAATCTGCTATTACTGCTGCCTAGAATGATCTAGTCTCTCGTAGTATATTAAAAGTTAACGAAAAGACTCGTCGATTAGGCACTCTTCTATTAGGAAATCGGCGCGCATACTCCCGCAACGCTTCTAAAGCATTACCGTTACAGAAACCATACACAAAAATCATATCAGCGTATTCAACATTAGAATATGTATGCAGCATTGTGGTCACACAAAAATATCTGAGTAACTGACTGAAGACTGATTTAGGAATTATAATCCTAGAAGGAAGCCAAAATGTCAACAAATAAAAGAATGCAAAGGATAACATTAAGTGTTTACATATCTCACTGCCTAGCCTGAAGAACTTTGAAAGGTGATAATCGCTACCTGTAACATTTTTGTTTTGTTTCTTTTTTTGCGATTTCTTCTAAAACTAAGCAAAAACGAGCAAATCTCTAAAGGACTTTTTCGGTCCCCTGTAAGTTCCTGAAGTTTTGTCATTTAAATTCGGGACACCCTGTTTATACATACATTTTCTTTCTATGCTAATTTGGCTGTTCACACCTCCAATCACATATCTTAATATTTACTTATTTGTAATAGATTCAATAGTTATCATATTTAGTATTGTTTACATTTTTTCTTTCATTATTTTATTCCTTGTTTTGTTGCTATTTTGTTTTTTAAAAAAAATGTGTCTGTATATATATATATATATATATATATATATATATATATATATATATATATATATATATATATATATATATATAAATATAAAATTTGTATATATAAAAAACTATCATAAACTATCATATGTTCTCTCTCCATAATTACTGTTACCTTATTTCAATTTCTTTTTCCTTTATAAGAGATAGCTTTCTTTAAATAAAGTCTTTATTATTATTATTATAATTATATGACTGAAAAAAAGCGTTCATTAATACTTTATAGCACAAGAATCATTAAATATTGTTATCAATTTATTTAATCTCTATAATCGATTAATATTCTGTCATCATTCGTACTTTTTATTTATTTCTTTTATTTTGTTGGCACTAATTACATACTTTATAATTCGTATTATTATGTAGCCTCCTGGCCAGGTGTAATGTATATCATGTGTATTTTTCTGTTCTTGTTTCTTATTGTAATGGGTTTTAGTCCCGGAATAAAGTTTCTTTTCTATTCTGTTGTATTATTTTATATACTACGCAAAGATGAATAGAAATATTGCCAATTTTGTAATATATACTTTACCTAGCATTTATATTAGTATATATTTAATTACTACATTAATATTTAATGTATCTGTTTGTGTGTGTGTATGTGTGTGTGCTTTGTGCTTTAAAATTTTTCTCTAATTGTAGAGAATTTAATACCAACTGTAAGAGGTAAACAGAAGGAATCAACCAATTACATGTTTATAATGATGCTTTTTTCATATTAAATACATTTCTAACTTTTGATAGATAAACTATTTTTGCGGAATTTTCCATGTTGCAATGAGAATATCAATATTGTTACGGTGTGAAATTGATATGCCCCAACGTTCGCATGGCAACGCTTTTAGTACCTAGTGACTAGATACGACTGATGTAAATATTGAAGATTAAATATAATTTATTTACGTTTTCAATATATATATATATATATAGTCGATGGAACAATTCATTTTGAGCATGAAAGAGGAAATAGGAGCGTTTTAACGAACGGTGGAGGATCTGACTCAATGGAAGGCTCTGCGAGTGAGTTGCTTCCATATCCCTGGCACGTATCCGTCGGAAAATAAATTAAATTCATCTTAGGGCCAAGTTCCAAATCCGATTTGGAGCCGCTTCCTCACGGCGGATCGCCTACTTGAGAGTACTTTTTAATTCAGCCGTCTTTCTTCCCATCCGCACTTTTATTCTATCCCGTTTTCCATCCGTTGGTTCATAACGTGAATGGAAGTTGGTAGACGCACTAGTTTTACTTAATTTATACTTAATTTATGTTTCATCGCTATCGTTGTTGATAGCGCTTCTTTCCTAACAAAAATCACCTGTATAGAGAAATTCACAGATAAAAAAAAAGTGAAGTGAAGAAAGTATACATTACAAAACAAAATAATTATTGACCAAAAATTGTAAAACAAAACATTTTCTTAATAAATTCAAAAAGGTTATTATGCATTTGTTTATTGAAATTTACGACTGTTTTAACTAAAAATAGAAGTAAAAGTGAAGAAGATGTGAGAGGCGTTGATGAACTAGCCATCGGTACACTACAGGACTCGGCTAAGGGTACACCTACATTGGATCCGATGCGATGCGACGCGATCCTATTCTATCACATAGGATGGTAGGCTGAAAAAACAGATAACTGAAATACGCAGTGAGTGCCTACACTGGATCAGATCCGACACGATTCTATTCTTTTCAATCCGATAGTGAAACTAGTCACTACCTTCCGAATAATATACTATTAATTTTATTCTTTTATTTCTTATATTTTATATATATTATAGTGAAATATAAATATATTAAAATAATTAATAAATAATCTTAATTTTATAAATTGAAAGAACCAAATGTTATAACAATGAGGTAATATTACTATATTAGAATATTTTTGTCTTGCTGTATGACTATAAATAAATAATTTAGTTGGTTAAAAAAAAAAATAGAATTTATTGTTTTTATTATATATTCGTGTTTTATATAATAATTTAATTTTCTCGTTTGTGATAATATTTATTTCTTTTGGTATTTTGTTGTTGATCTTTGCAAACGAGTATAAAAAATCAGAAACGCCCTTACCACCCAGAGTTGCCAACTGTAACCAATAAATAAATTAAACATTACGATAATAATTTTATCAAAAGTTAATGTTTCCAATTTTATTTGACGAATTAAAATTGTATGTAGGTATATTTTTTATGTACATTTCTGATAGATATAATTTTATTCAACGGAAAAATAACCTTCGCCACTATATTTAATGGTTCATGAAGATTAGTAATAAAATATTTAATGAGAATTGAGAATATTTAATTTTGATTTATGACGGATATTTATATAATAGTTAATTATCAAATTACAATGTACATTTTTTTATAAACATTTTAGACAATAAAGGTTAAATTGGCACAGATGGTAACGGCTGGCTTATCGGATTGAAAACTAATGATTTTGAAATGTGAAAATCGCACCTGATCGTACAGTATCGCATCGGATCCAATGTAGGCGCTTCCGTATAAATGAACTATTTTGATTCCACGAGCGACTAAATCGGTCGGATTGCTCGGATAAAAATGGATTGGATAAAATAATAATAATAATAAAAAAAAAAAAAAAAAAAAAGAACAAAAGCCTACAATGTAGATATATAAACAGTAAAATTGCTATTTTTTGTTGTTGTTATCCGTAAAAAATAACTGCCATATCTTTTACTGAATCTTCGAATTCTACTTTTTGATGAAAGGAAATATCGCACATACAACTGAACTCAATACTTGTTGAATGGTATTCGCATCGATTAAAACCGTGTGATCTGGAAATTGAGGTGGCTGCTAACTTCACCTATGTAATAGATGTATTTATTCGATTTCGTATATATATATATATATATTTTATAGGGGATTGGACGCGAAAAGTCAAGCCTGCAAATAAGGGCCTTAGTATTAGATTGGAAACGATTTGAGGGAGCGCACCCGAAATCTGCCTCGTTCGTGAAAGTAAACAAATATCTATTATAACGCCGTTATGATATGTTTTAGGCCATTAGGAATGTACTCCCGGTTGCAAGTGACCAAAACCCAAGGTCTCAACCTTCTCAGGGTTGGGTTGGATCTTCCAAGGCGAGGTTGGTTGTATTTACTATTTTTTCCAACTTCACTTTTGGAGCGATGCTAGGCATTGATGATTTCTTTCGACTCTTCCAAAAACAACTCTTCAGTGTTGTTGTTCAGCATGTTCAGTGTTGGAAGAAAAGAGGGGATTCGGAAATGGGAGTGTGTTGGTCGGTGGGTCAACTTCCTCCCTCACAGGATTCCTTTATTCGATTATGTCCAAGGAGAAGAATTGTTCTCCCAAATTGCCACGCCCAATATTTTTAATCCATTCATCGCGTGTTTCTTCTTGCTTCGACCGTACCGTCAAATTCTTTGCCGACGATTTACTGGCCATACTGGAAGCTTCCTCAGGTCTTATTCTGGGACTGTAATAATCGAAAGAATTCGAAGACACGGTCGAAACCAGAAGAAACACGCGATGAGTGGATTAAAAAGAGAAGAATTGTTCTTTCGCGGCCAATCAATTCGTAAACTATATAAAATATATGGTACTTTTCCAATCTAACGACGACCTACCCCAGCGCCCCAAGTGTCACTTTCGTTAACTACCTGCTACTGTTAGCAAAACCTTCCTTAGTCCTTTGTTATTGTTTGTGTCTAGTGGACGTTTATTTGTTTTCATGTTAATTATACAATATGAGTCGGAATTTGATGAAGATTTTTCGCGAGGTGATTGATGAAAAGTCAGCTGTGGTATTTCTACAGGAGCGGAACGTCATATTGTGTTTAATCAATATTGTTTATAATAAATGTTTTATTATTTATTTTCTATTTTAAATATTTAAATTTTAAACATAAATAATTATATTTAACTACAATGTGATGTTTTTTGGTTTATTGTTTTGATTGTTCTGTATATACGACACCGTTTTGATGTGATATTGTTATTTTTAATGAATTTTGTTTATAATAAATGTTATTTTTTATCTTCTTATTTATTCAGTAGTTTATATATTTTAAATTTAAAGAGAAAATATGATATACAGCTAAAATATGATTTTTTTTTGTATTTTTTTTATTTTTAGCTATTTTTCGTTTCAAGAGAAATAGCTAAAAATAAAAGAAATACAAAAAAAAAATCATATTTTAGCTGTATATCATCTCCTATTTCATTTCCTAACAATCTTCTTGTCTGTTTACTATTTCAAATATATTTCAGGCATCATAACCTGACAGGCTGCAAATAGTTGAGGTAAGTGCCAGAGGAGCGTGCTGGGGTAGGTCGTCGTTAGATTGGAAAAGTACCAAATATATGTATACATAGTTGGATTCAAGTAAATAAACCCTTCAAACCAGCATTCACGCCATACAACTGAAATTAGAAGCCGCTTACACCCGATACATCAGTTTTATCAAAAACAATTTAGGAGAGGAGAAGAGATGTCAGTAATTAGTGATGAACTAAACGGTATACTTTTTACTTTTCAATATTAAACGGTATAAGTTATATATTAATTAGTTTTCCAGAGTCGAGGGGTTCCACTTGGACTGCACAAATAAGCTTTGCTTCATTCACTTATCCTTTCTACAAAGCGAATCAATCGGCGCGGCAATGGCACATCAAAAGGGGATACCTGTTGCTGTAGAATAAACAAATATAATTAAGTGAATTGGTCATCTGTTGAGCGGTGGGAGGGGAGGGGGGTTGGTGGGGAGGCAAAGAGGCGGAACTAACCGGGGTCACCTCCCCACCATTCCTCCCCCCCTCAACCCAATGGCCAATCTCAATGAGCCTCAAATCAAGTGTCGATGCGGTAATGCATCCACTCATAGATAATACTACTCAATATATTCGATTTACAATAAATTGACGCTCCCCGTACTTCTATGCAAATCTTTCGTGTCCTTCATTTCAATCTTACATTATGTAAATCAGCGATCAATTATTACTACTAATAATTATTTACGATAAATTACTCCACAAGCGGCTATAGTTTCCAAATACTATGCTGGTGGCTAGATATGAAAGTTTCTAGCGCGGATTGTCACAGCAATCCATGACCGCTATCTGCTTCAGTAAATGGTAGATACTCTACTGTTTCCACCTTATACAACATACTACAGTTGAGTAAGTAATTATAATATTGACATAATGTATTCTATAGTATTTCTTATATTTTAAGTTGGCCAGAAACTTTGCCTGATGTAAAGAAATAAAAATGTCCACTAATGAATAAATTTAAAATGGCTATTATCTTGTGAATACAATATTACAAACTATTTAACACCCTTTTTTCTGTACAAATTTTTATTTTTTTTTCATTACATAATGATATCTTATTTCTTTTATGGTCTGTAACAATATAAGTAAGCGTTGCATATATAAAAAAATGTGCTTTATTAATATTAAAACCCGAGTAATTTATTAAGTATTAATTATATTGAATGGGATTTGTTTCTATTTGATTTAGCGTGGTAAAATAAATATATACTTTACGATATCCCACTTGCCTACAGAGAATTTCTGAAATGGAGATAGGTAGCTCAATTGATGACTGACTATTGACTGACATTAAACCTGGATGATACTATAAAGTAAATAGAGGAAAGTAAAAAACATTATTATTAAACGTTTTATTATTAAACGTTAAAATGAATAGGCTATGTCAGATTTTAAAAATACAACAATAGCAAATATTTGAGAAATCCATGTTAAACAAATGTTTTAAGCATATTCTTAACATTTTAGAGAGAGGCGGAATTATTGATTATATTTACTTTGCCTCGCTTTCCCTTTGAAGTGTTTAAGACCCCAGCCTAGCGGATTAGTGAAAACTTGTCCATCTAAGTTGGATAAGTTTCCTTTCAAAGTGAACTTAATTGAAAGGACTAATCGACCGCTTGGCTAAGTATTTTAACAATGCCCCGTAATGACGGAAAAGGTGAATATAGTTCTAGTTGAGGGTTTATTCAATAGTAACAAGTATTCAGAGGTAGTTCCCTCATACTCCTAAACAATTTTGTTATCATCTTGTAGAGACCCTTTGTAATAAAAATGCTTCAAAATCAGATTTAGGCTGGGAAATATCCAGAACTCTTGGAAGGAGCTATCAACACTCGGAAAGTTCTCTCGACAACAGTCTCCGAGGCCTAAATCTCTAATTCAATATGAAACTTGGCGAGTCTTTTCAATAGCATGGGGGGGCCTTGCTCAGTTCCTGTATTCTCCCCCCCCCCCCGTCATATTACTCGGGCCACTCCACTGCATCCAGACATAAAAATGTTGCTAGGACTCTGCGCGGTTAAAACCCATGTGCCAAAGAGTATTTTATATATATCCGGCCTCAACATTTTTAATTCTCACATTTCAATTTGAAACTCGAATCTCAATATCGATATTGCGAAATATTTGGAAAAAATATAGGACGATAATATCGATGTACTTTGACGTGAATAAGTCTTTAAAATTGCTTCAATAATGGGAGACAATACAAAAAAACGAATGATAACAAAATCGGAGGATACAGTTTGGTGTTGCAGCTATATATCTATCATCTCCATCCAAAATTCAATTAGACCACTGGATAGCTAAAAGACCAAAGAATTCATTACGTTAAGTGAGGACTTTTACGCATCTCGCGCGGTAGAAGGCGCCACCATTTTGAGATAATTTTGCTGCATATCGAGATCTCCAATAAGTATAGCTTTTGACTCGAAGCTACAACATTCGTTTTGGACCTTTTCAATTGTCAGCTGTCGTCAAAATCATTCGATTGTATATAAAACATCGTGTAAAATAGTGACAGTGAATATAATAAGGTGTTAGAATAAAAATGTCGGCCTATACGCGTCGCCAAAGCCAAATCCTAATACAGAGATTGTGCCAAAACCAACTAGTTTATGAGACTTTGAGTCGCGGTACATAGTTAGATGGCCTCTGAATGATCAGTATACGAAAAGATTTAAAATTTTATCACGGATTTGGTGAGGAGCTCCTACAGTTTACGAGATGAATAGCAGAGATTGGGCCTAGATCCGTTGCCGACACTAGTCTGCAAAGTACAAAAGCTTTGTGATAGCGTTCCTGATGAGCGTTGCTTTATACTTCTACTATCGCCACCATTAATGCACAATGCGTGGTCTCGCACTCAGAATGCATCTTTATCGATTCATCAATTGATCTGATTATGTGGCAATCAGAGAGACTTAAATGGAAGATTCCATGCCAGGGATTGTTTCTGATTTTGATCTGAGATCATATTGTAATTCAACTAAGCACATAAAAATTGCAGCAACGTCATGGTAGCGGTTTCATCATGATCAAGTTGCAAAGCCACATATGACAACATCAATAGCTTCACTGATTGTAATAGAGTTAACATTAACATTCCAGAATTTTATTTGGAATTGCGCGAAAGCTAGTGATGTCTGTGTTGTTAGCGTAAAGGCCAATGGCATCTTCCAATTCATAATCGGGTTTGTACGATCATCCGGGCACATGGTTAGCAGAAATTATACTCTCTATGTTACGATTGCTATTAAAATATTCCAAAAACATCGGTAAAATTATACTCGATTACGAATCTGAACTTCCTACATCAATTATGATGGTCGAAGACTTCAATGTCAATGTTTCGCAAGAACGCTCATTGCCGGCTTCAAGCTCAGTGTGTTCAATTTGTCTTACATCGAAACTTCTCCAACAACTTAGGGTGCACCTACATTGGATCCGATGCGATGCGACGCGATGCTATATTATCACATACGATGGTGGGCTGAAAAAACAAATAACTGAAATACGCAGTGAGTGCCTACACTGGATCAGATCCGACATGATTCTATTCTTTTCAATCCGATAGTGAAACTATTCACTGCCTTCCGAATAAAATAGTATTAATTTTATTCTTTTATTTCTTATATTTTATATATATTGTAGTGAAATATAAATATATTAAAAATAATTTTAATTTTATAAATTAAAAGAACCAAATGTTATAACAATGAGGTAATATTACTTACTATATTAGAATATTTTTGTCTTGCTGTTTGACTATAAACAAATAATTTAGTTGTTTTTCAATAAAAAAAAAAAATTGAATTTATTGTTTTTATTATATATTCGTGTTTTATATAATGATTTAATTTTCTCGATTGTGATAATATTTATTTCTTTTGATATTTTGTTGTTCATCTTTGCAAACGAGTATAAAAAATCAGAAAAGCCCTTACCTCCCAGAGTTGCCAACTGTTTAATAAATAAATTAAACATTACGATGACAATTTTATCAAAAGTTAATGTTTCCAATTTTATTTGACGAATTAAAGTTGTATGAAGGTATATTTTTTATGTACATTTCTAATAGATATAATTTTATTCAACGAAATAACCTTCGCTACTTTATTTAATGGTTCATGAAGATTAGTAATAAAATATTTTAATGATAATTGAGAATATTTAATTTTGATTTATGACGGATATTTATATAATAGTTAATTATCAAATTACAATGTACATTTTTTAATAAACATTTTAGACAATGAAGGTTAAATTGGCACAGATGGTAACGGCTGGCTTATCGGATTGAAAACTAATGATTTTGAAATGTGAAAATCGCACCTCATCGTATAGTATCGCATCGGATCCAATGTAGGCGCTTCCGTATAAATAAACTATTTTGATTCCACGAGCGACTAAATCGGTCGGATTGCTCGGATTAAAATGGATCGGATAAAATAATAATAATAATAATAATAATAAAAATGTAGGCACTCTCGATATATTTCAGTCATTTGGTTTGCTTCCGAATTCTGATCGTATCGCATCGGATCCAATGTAGGTGCACCCTTAGGTTTAGACGATACCTGTATTTATTTAACGTTTACAAGAAATCTCAATGTATCTTGTATAGCATTAAATCGTACTTTTCGTATCTCAGACGTATAATCAATAAAGTTATATTGTAACACAGTAATTATTTGTTTACTCGATTTTTCCTGAATACACAATTAATAATATTTTATATAAAAAATATTATCCGTTACGTAAACGTGTTCACGTACAACACACGGTCGTGCCCATAACAAAGCCATACCCCATTTAAAAATAAACAAATATTCCACAATAAATGTTTAAAAGTTACTGGATTTGAAGGCGCTGCACTTCGGTTAGAATTATACTTAAAGAATTGGGAATATTTTTTATTAAAGATTATATATGCAAACTATGTAAACCCATCATTGTAAAATGCAAAAAGGAAGATGGCACTTGAAGAAGAAGAAGAAGTAGCTACTCCAAAACTACAATAGTATCTTATCTCATACACACATAAAAGAACCAAATATATATAATATATATATTATTATATTCGATGTTTGTAAGTTTATCTTTAAATTCCTGCCCTACTGTATCCTTTAATAATATTCCTCTGAACTCTGTCGAACAGGTACGTTACCTAGGACTCCATCTGGACAAACGTCTCACTTGGAATCCTCATACAAGACTGAAAAGACAAGAAACTGCTCGTCGTTTTCGCCTACTTCAACATTTACTGGACAAACGCTCTAAGCTCCCAATAAATTACAAAAGACTCATTTACATGACAGTTATAAGGCCTATTTGGATATACGGAGTTGAGCTTTGGGGCTCTACTAAACCATCCAATTCATCTCGTATCCAATCCTTGCAATCCAAAATCCTTCGTAAAATCCTCAATGCTCCTTATTATGTCACAAACTAACTCATCCATCATGATCTTAATATCCCATATGTTACTGATTTGGCCCAAACTAGATACCTATCCTTCCATGACAAGCTCCATACACACTTGAATCCGCTAGTCTCTCAACTTGCTTCCCATACTATTCCTGATAACCCTACGAGGCGTCTGAAAAGAAGATGGCCTCGAGACCATCTACTATAGAACTTTTTGGAGTGCTACAGATGGGCAGTTTCTCCACAAGTGCTTTTCAAGTCGTATTGTACATATAGCAGATTTACTTATTGTAATATTATTATAGTTGTAAATATCAATAAATTAAATTAAAAAAAATATATATATCTTTAAATTTCTTTCTAAAAGGATAAAGTTTTCGATTTTTTTCTTTATTTTTTATGTTCCTTATCAAGAATACTTCCAGCTCTATCTGGAAAGTCGTACAAAAATGTATTTCAATTTAGAGACTGGACTAAGAATTGGACTATTGAAGAATATTTTCCATCCCGGCCCAATAGTTGGGGTGATGGAAATTTCGTCAGCCCAAAACTCAACCGCTTTATATCAAAATCCGATCACTACAAGCGATCGTGAGCAAGGAAAACTGAAGAAATCCAACTACGCCGTTTTGCCACGCACTTTTTAACCTCTGCTTAAATAATTATAATACAAATTTAGTAAATAGAATGCAAATAAAATTTATGATATTTATTTTATAAACTGTGTTTAATATCAATAAGAATAAATAGGTTTGATGTAAAGGAGATAGTTGGGGGGTGCAGTCAAAAAGAACACTGAATAAGTAATAAACTTATAATTATGTGCCGACGTTTCGACCTACAGTGTAGGTCATCTTCAGGGCTATAAGAGAGAAACAAACAGAACAAGAAATATAAAAATGTACAGTAACAATAATATGGTGACAAGTAATGTAGAAAATTAAATTATTCATCTCATACAAGAATAAATAGGGTTTTGTTCAGTAGTCTCCTATTAATTATGTAAAAATATCCACAATAATGTTTATCGAAAGGAATCAAACGTTCCTAGTGGTTTTAAATTTTTTAATTTTTAAGAAGAAAAACGTTTTCTATTTTTTTGTATTTTATGGAGATGATGTTAAGAATAACTGTTTAGTTATACTACTCCAGGGCCACAGTTGTACCGCATTGATACGTGAGTATAAAACTTTACCTATTGACAAAAATGTGGAAGAGAGGAGTGGAGTGATGGTTAGAAATAGACTTGATTCCAACTACACCACCTGTTCCCTGTTCCATTCGGAATGATGCTAGCGAGGCCTTTTTTTCTGATATTTGTAGAAGATTCTGGATAAAAGCTTCAAGTTTAGCTCAACTTTATTTAAGATAGGCTAGCATCTTATCCAACCGTGCTCGGGAATAAAACATTGCCATTATTATATTCTAGGGCGAGTTTGGCAAGCGTCCTCGAGTAAATATTTTAGTTGTGCCACTGGGAAAAGTGGTTTTAAATCACAGCCTTTTAAATTCTTTATCGAAGGATAAATTGGCCAGGGGTCCAGTGCAATAAAATAAAATAAAAAACTTTTATTTTCATGTCACTCATAGAAGCTCACACCTCCCACACACCTCTCTCAACCGGTCCTCATCAATCTTTAAAACTCTGCTGTGAATCTGGCTACCTCACCTTCCATGGACAGTTCTTTAACAAAATTTCTGAACCTGCCATGGAAAATCCGCTGGCTCCTGAGCTCTCCAATATTGTCCCAAATGAACTCCATCCTACCCCAGTTTCTTGACGAAGTTATTTTCATAAAACAATATTTGGACGACCACCTCCTTATCCTAAATACCAAAATTATTCCTGAATTATTATCCTCCTTCAACTCATACCATCTCCGACTCCATTTCACTGTTGAACATGAATCTAATAAATCCCTACCCTTTCTTGACCTCCGTATCATTAGAAACCCAGACCACACCTTATCCACAATTTGGTATATTAAACCTACCTACTCTGGTAGATTCCTTAATTACTACTCCCAACATCCTCACCACCAAAAAATTAACGTAGCCAAAAATATCATCCACCGTTGCCTATCCCTCTCTAACCCCCGCCTCGATGAAACCTACACCTACCGCATCAAAGAAATCCTGTTAAAAAACAACTTTTCTCCCTATATTGCTAATAAACTGTTCCATGACTACAAAAAAATACCACCCTCACATCCGCCATCTATCCCTGTATATAGATCCTTGCCATATTTACCTTCCCTCTCAAATATCATTCGAAAATCCTTACGTTCCTCTATCCCCAATTTACGTATTGCCTTCAAATCCCATAATAAACTTTCTAATATTTATACCCGCGTCAAAGATCCTATTCCCCTTAAACAACGCTCACGCGTCGTATACCATATCCCCAGATCCACTCCCAACTGCAACTCCTCCTACATCGGCGAATCAAAAAACTTCCTTAAAGATCGCATTAACAAACACAAATACGCCATTTCCTCTATTCATCGTTTGGATAAGGTTTGCTTCAACGCAATACAATCTGTCACAACTTTGAATTTCAATCCGTGTAAATAAGTTCTAAATCTGTCTAATCCGTATTTAATCGCTAAAGTTTCTAATTCTATGGTATTTCATTTCATCAATTGACGTTCTTTTGCTAAAGAAAAATATGGGGTGAAATCTATTATCGTGTTTCTGACGCTGTGTCAAGACTGCACCGAAACCTTGAGCACTAGCGTCACAATGAAGTCGGGTTTCTAGATCGGGTGAGAAAATAGCAAGAATTGGGTCTTCCACCAATGAGCGCTTAAGAGAATGGAAAAATTCTAACATCTTTTCTAAGCAAAGCGTATAATGGGGTGGCAATTTTAGAAAAATCCCTTATAAACCTCCTAAAATATGAAGCTTGTCTTAAAAACCTTTTAGAACATCATGGGCATTAGCAGGGGTTGGATAATTAATAATTGCCTTTACATTATCCGGATTCGGCCTTGTCCCATCATTACTGATTACAAATCCCGAATAAGTAATTTTTTCTTCTAAAAATCTACATTTATCTATCCTAATATTGAGTTTATTTGCCACCATTTCTAAAACTTGACCTAAAATTGTGAAGGGTTTTTCTACTTCTATATCATCAGTAGCAATCAAAATGTCATCAAAGTACACTAAAATTTTATTTTTTTCTATAAGAGGCTTAAAGACTGGACAAAAATCTTAGAATAACAGCAGGTCTATTACATAGCCCAAATGGGATTTTAATAAATTCGTATTGACCAGAAGGTAATACAAACGATGTATACTTTATAAACAATTGGTTCATTCGTACATGGTAATATCTACCCCGAGCAATTCAACCCATCATTAATTGTTGTTATACTTTTAATTACTGTTTTAATTGTATCTATCTATATATGTAATTTTTTTGTTATAAATTTAAATTACAAGGTATTATATGAGAAAGAAAATAATTTTTTTCAAAGCTGTAAGATATAGAGGAAATGCATTGGAAGATAAATGCAATGAAGAAAGAGGTGCCGAAAGAAGTTGAGTATTTTCTTGCGAGAGAATCCTCCTCAACTCAATTTTAATTTAATTTAAACTTTAATTCAATTCCGTTCTAACAGCCTCAGCAAGTTTGCAGCCCTCTCATATTTCTACCTTTAATTTCAATTTCATCTGATTAATTTGTAAAAGGGAATTTCACTAACTCAACTTTAACATCCTCCGATTCCATTTCGCATTTTAAGTTGATATAACAATATTCTCAATTTCTACATTGATAAAAGTTACCATTACAGAGGATGGAATAAATGGACTAGAAATGTTGAACAAATGAGAAAAAAAGCGAATCCGTTAAAAAGCTTCAATGGTATTTTTAACCACGGTAATAAACAACTAAAAATCAGAAAAAAATCAAAGTAAATTTTGGAAAACTAACTTTGCATGAACAAAGATTAAAAAAACTGCATAACTAATCTTGTAGGACTAATGCTCTGATTCGTATTCTTGTATCCTTTTGTAAGGAATTTAATCAACTATAACTATTTCATCTTGCTACCATCTATGTATTCTAGGTCTCTACGTACAACATCAAATGTGATGAGGAATTCAATCTGAAATACGGAATTAGGGCCCTTAAAAACTAAATTCCCCCCAATTTTGGACAAAATCAGGCAAACATTTTTCAAAAGATAGATGTACAGAGGAAAGTCTGTTTCCGATTCTAAAGGAAAAGTAGGGGCTTAAATTTCGATAAAAATTATCTTATGGTTAAAGAATCATAGTATATCTCCAAGCAATTGAAAAAAATGAAATGATAGTCAAATTAACGACAGTAGATTTTTTCCCTTCACTTAAATTTGGTTATAGAAAATTGAATTTGTATTATTATTTATAGATGATTTATAAAATTTATTACACACAAATTAAATTTATTACCCGGGTTTTCCATTTTCCATTGATCATATCTTCGTGATTTCTCAACCGATTTTTTATTTTAATACCTCATTTGAAAGGTAATGACAAGTAGATGTTTTTTAATTACTATGTACGTACTATGTATTTAGGGCGACTTTTTTTTAGTAAATCGACGTTTTAGAGGCAGTCCCTGTATTTCTTTTTCATTTAATGTTTTTGTGTATATCAACACTAAAATATATATGAATCGATATCAAAAAGAGTATCGATATTTTTGAATATTTCGCAATGATATTTCAATGTATAGAAAAATATCGCCGTAGTGATATATTGGCACTAGATATTTTTAAGGAGAGAACTTGGCCAACTTGGGGATAGAACCATTTATAATACTGAAATATATTTTCAATTATTTCGCAATTACGGTACATCAATAAAATATCCTTATTTTTTACGTTAAAAAATGGGTGATGGCTTACAATGAATTGTATGTTAAATCACAAGTCTAGCACCAAACGTAAACAAATGAAACTGAATACTGTGAAGGTAAACAAAACTTTTCAAAAGATTAAAAATAATTGAACAAAATTATAAATGGAATAAAAACCGTCAAGGACGACAACAAACAATGCTAAAACCGTTATGATGTAAAAAAAATTAATAAATAAAAGAGGCATACTGTGTCTAGAAAGATTTCTCTAATAAGAAAACATGGGGCAACCGAAAAAAAGAATGAAGTTTTTTTTGGGGGGTGAATCCTTACAATGTAAGTAATATATTTGATGTTCAATGAAAATAGAAAAACCAAAAGTAAAATAAACTAGTCAATTATATTTCCTCAGATATTTAAAACGAAATGCATATTGAAAAAAAAAATGGTCAAAATTGCTGGCAAAAAAATTTTGGTTTGTAAAAAAACATATTGTCTTTTAGCGACAATATTTCCATCGATTTTCGTTGAGGATCATTTTACGGTGGTTTAATTACCGTTAAAAATTTAAAGGCCATTTTCAAAATTGGCTCGTACAGCCAGTAATGAATATTGGATCCTTTAAATAAGCTCTGGAAATATCCAGTTTTATCATTGTTAATTTTTTTTTTTTGACCCAATTAAATACCTCGTTCTCTCGAAATGGCAATATATTCAAGGAACTTGTTTGTTTTTTATTATCAATAGCTGGTTTAAAAAGAAAATTCTGTACACTTCCAATAGACAATAAATTAAAATCATGGGGAAGGAAATTATATTAAAACGTAGTGATCAGACTTTAGATCGAAACGTTATAATCTTTCGACTTCCATCTGTTAATAATTACAATAAGATTTTATACTTAAAAAAAAGTAAACGGTTTTATACTTAAAAGAGTAAACACGAATACGTGCATAGTCCGATTACGCACGGAGTTTGTATGGAAACGGACTGAAGTAAATTATAAACTCATTTGAAAAGCTTGTTAGTAGAAGACCGAGGTTGTTCCTTATATAGCTAAACAATATATTATAATATACGAGTTCCAACAACCAAGCTGAGAAGTACGCAGTCTTAAAAGCGACAGAATTCCTTCTTGACCTTCCAAACAACATACATACAGACATAGTCATACACACAGATAACAAAATCTTGATACAATCAGTTCTCAACACAGACATACATGACGAGCTTACCGAAAATATCAGAATGAACTTGTGCACGCTTAGGCTCTAAATTTCTCTTTAAAAATAATTTGGGTAAAGGGTCACTTTGGTATCGAGGGCAATGAGATAGCGGATAAATTAGCGAAAGAGGCAGCACAAAGTGATACGTCTCCATCTTTTCAAAAAAACACCAATTTCGTTCATAAAATTCAAAATTAGGGAAGAATCAATTACGAGGTGGAATGAACGGTGGTCTATTTCAAATAAATGTACTAGTTTCCATAGGTTCATTCCAAAACTAACAAACAATAACTAAAAATTAATAAAATCCACTAACTACAAACTAACTCAGGTTTTAACTGAACATGGACATACCAAATCATACTTACACAGATTTCACATAACCAACGATACTACTTGCTCAATAGACAAAGAAGAACAGACATGTAAACACATAATATATGACTGCCAAATGTATGAAGGACAAAGATCAAAATTAATTATCTCCACAATATTAAGAGGGAAAGTTTGGCCAGTTTCTGAACATGATCTATACAATCACTTTCGACCCGAACTCACTAAATTTATTTACAGTATCGATTTTGAAAAGTTGACATCCATTTAAGAATAATCATACTATGTAAAACAAAGATAATCATTATGTAATTATTGTAATTTTAACTTAGTTAATTTGTTAATTGTTAAATTTATAATTGTTAATTTTGTTAATTTAGTTAAGTTGTAATAGCATGTAGGTATATAATCATGTCTTTTGCATATATTTTAGTATTTTCAAACTGTAGTTAATTATTTGTAAAATGAAGTTATAAGGCACATAGTATACTCACGTATGGAATGTGCTAATAAATAAACGGTCCTTTCAAATAATACGGATAGATCTCGAGACCTTGCTAGGGCTCACCTAGTCTCTTCTAAATTGAAAAAAAAATTGCCGGTTGGCATAACCTCTCAAATCACCACCATGCACAATCGGTGGTTTAGAAACAATATAATCTTGTGGTACAGGTTTATAAATATATACATATTATATATATATATATATATATATATATATATATATATATATATATATATATATATATATATATATATATAGCTGTATTAGATTATATTAGTATAACTAGATAGTATAGTAACTAGTTATAAATATAGTAACTAGTTAGTACTGACTCCTCCAATATTCGATGACTGGAACCGATTTTTTTCTTTATTAGGTAAGTTTAGTTATAAGGTCTCTCCTCCTCGGCTTGGGGATTAAAGTAGAAAGACTCCGCATCTTGGGACAATAAGCTCCCGATGACTCCCATCCTTTCCCTCCCAATCCTTCTTAATCCAGCTACAGCTCCGACCTCATATTCTTTTATCAACAATGGTTTGGATTTATATATTACATAATACGGTATTGATATTTGCTATAGTTATTGAATACATATTTGCCCTGAAAATGTTAGATTAACCAATTATTTTTAATGATTTATACAAATCAAAGCTCATGTATAATTCACAAATTGATATAAAATGGTGTATAAAGAAAATTACCGTTTTTCAACCAAATATTTGTATTGTTAATTCATGTGATTTAAAATACAATTAATACTCAAAGTATAGTCCATTGTTATCTATCTTCATTAGCCATCTGCTTGCCAATTGCTCGATCCCACGCTGATACCATTCCTTGAGAAGGCTGTCAAAGAACTCTTGGACCGCAATTTCAACTTCGGAAAAATGATCATATTTTGCCCTTGAAGAAAACGGACCATGGATCGAAACAAGTAGTGATCCGATGGTGTGAAATGTGGACTACAAGGACTATATGATGAATGAAAAAAAATCTCACATCAGAACGGTTTTTCAATATATGTTCACAAATTTCTAACCTCTTAGCTGATTCTTCTTCTTCTTTCTTGGCACTACAACCCGCTAGCGAGTCATGGCCTCCGCCAACAGCAACCATCCAGTCTCTCATCGGTGTCCACACAGTCCCTCCATCGGAAATTTGGTCTTCCGACGCATCGTCCACCATGAATAATCTCAGTCAGAAGCTTCTTTGGAATCATATCATCTCCCATTCTGGCAACGTGGCCTGTCCATCTGAGTCGGACTGCTTTTAGAAATTTAACGACGTCTGAGGTATCCAACTTCTTGTAGATATCCTAATTCTTCCTCCGTTTCCATTCTCCATCTACAAGTACTGGGCCATTTTTTTGTCCATGTCTCGGATCCATATGCCAGAACTGGTCGGATGAGTGTTTTATATAGAATAAATTTGGTACGCCGGATTACTAAGTGACTTTTCAACCCATAGTAACAATAGTTAGCCATCAAAATCCTTTTCCTTACCTCTACCTTCATCCGGTTATCACTGGTTATCTGCAAACCTAGGTAAGAAAATCATTGAACCTGCTCAAACTTGTAGGGGTCAAAAGCTAGTCTATCACACTCCTGCCGAGGGATCTCCTGGGGTACCATGTATTTTGGTTTTTCCTCATTGACAATCAAACCCAAACTTCTCGCTGCAGCCTCCAGTTTTAAAAAGGATTCAGTAACCGCCTGTCGAGAGTGTTCAATTATATCAATGTCGTCAGCAAAAGCGAGAATCTGGACCATCCTGTTAAATATTATACCCGACGTTTGAATGTTGGAATCTCGAACAGCCTTTTCCAATACTATTAGGAAGAGGAGGCACGGTAAAGCATCACCCTGTCTCACTCCCCTTTTTGTTGAGGAGTAGTTTTAGCTGATTGCTGAGGAGTAAGTTTGGGAGGGACCAGTCTACAGCACTTTTCACCTTTCCAATGGAGCGTAGATGGAAATTAACAGTATCTTTCAACACACCACATTCCCTGACAAGTTCGCGAGTACCTGTGGATGGATTTGACTCAACAGCGTCCTGCAGAATCTCATCAATATCCATTCATGGTCAAGGGCAGAGCCATCCTTCCTTTCCAACGTCGTATCTCCACTACTAAATTTTTCAAACCAACTCCACTCAGTGCGCTGTTCAAGGACACCTCCTTCATATTTAATAATTTCACGAGTTGCTTCAGCGGCTGTGATTTTTCCCCCAGTAATGCCTCAATATTACGAGAATTTCGGAAAACACAGTCATGTTTCTTCTTTGAAACAAATAACTAAACTGAGGCTGCTTTTGAAGAAGTCGAATGAGATTAAACAAGCCTAGAGAATGCTCTAAATGGGCCCATACAAGACCAGTATGACTGACAGTACAATCAGATACTGCCAGTAATATTGATCGTGTAATGGCAATACTGATGTACTGAAGTGGGGAATTGAGGAGATGGTTCACTCCATCATTCCTCAGTTAAATGAAGCGTAAGGAAGGGGATACTGCCAGTAATACTGATCGTGTAATGGCAATACTGATGTACTGAAGTGGGGAATTGAGGAGATGGTTCACTCCATCATTCCTCAGTTAAATGAAGCGTAAGGAAGGGGATACTGCCAGTAATACTGATCGTGTAATGGCAATACTGATGTACTGAAGTGGGGAATTGAGGAGATGGTTCACTCCATCCTTCCTCAGTTCAATCAAGCCCGAGGAAGGGGATACTGACAGTATTACTGATCGTGTAATGGCAATACTGATGTACTGAAGTGGGGAATTGAGGAGATGGTTCACTCCATCATTCCTCAGTTCAATCAAGCCCGAGGAAGGGGATACTGACAGTATTACTGATCGTGTATGCCCGTTTCTTTCATTGCTCAGTATTTTGTAGCTGTTGAGTGCGAAGCATCGACTAATTTCCGATGCAATAATAAAAACATAGCCTCATTTTTCAAAAGTTTTAAATGATAGATGTAATGTTTTTCTTAAAACTTCATTTTTTTCTTTAAACAACAGGATGGAACTTAATTTTATACGTTAAATTTGTGTATTGTATATGGAAAAAAACTATATTTTTTCTAGTGTCTAAATGAGAGCTTCACAGGTTTCTATCACAATCCGGCTGAGGGAGAAAATAGCGTTGAAAACGTAGAGTCCTCAAAATTTCGGCCTGTTGCTAAATAGCGTAGGATAACTGCCAACCCGCTGTTTTGGGCACATACTTATATATACCCTCATATGGGTATCATGTTTTTTAATATGAGGAGAAACCATATTTAATATCATATTGAATACGTTTTAATTCATCTTTAAATAATTATAGCAATCTGATTGTTCCTTTACTGAACTCTTTACTTTACTGAAATCTCATTGATTAAGTTCAAATGGGTGAACTGATCCCTGTCCAATAGCCATTCATTGACCAACAAGCGTCTTTTCTTTTGTTTTCTCAATGCCATGTCGATCACAATTGCTAAACACGCTCTATCCATTAAAAAAGTAGGTATAAATCTGCGTGAGAAAAAGATGGCTGTTCATATCGCGAGCTAACTGTGGACTGAGTTTTTTTATTTTTTTATTTCTGATTTTTAGATTAGTAAAATATAGAGAGAGTTTAGTTAGAAGTTTTACAAAAATAATGGTACATAAAAATAACAGAATAGTAAACGTACAGAAAAAGAACGAAGATAATTATAATAATAAACATTGTAATGAAGATAAAATCAAAAATATAGCCCTGAGTCGACACTACATCAAAATATGGAAAATGAGTTAACCTAGGTATGTTGAACGTCTTGGTGGTGGGGTGCTGTCTCATGTTTGGAGCCTGTTTGGGCTGTTGATCGTTGGGATGTATTGCACCTTTTTCTTCGAGATGCGATTCACATAACCCCTTTTTGATTTTGGTGTCTTGATAATGCCTGAATAGGCGAAACGTCGACTGGTAAGTAGGTGTATTTTTGAAACATAAGGCTTTGCATTGTGGTTTTTCCCAATTGCATTATAATAAAAAGTTAAAATATTTACTTCTTCTTGCGTGACTCTTGCCCTTGGCCTCTCCGATACGTTTCCACCAGTCCTCCTATCAAAATATTTACAGCTCTTTGAAATCTTGTATTTGAAAAATCTGTAATTTTTTTTTAATCGGAATTATTCTTTTTATCGCCTCCTAGAAAAATCAATAGAAATACTGGGACGTATGTTTGATATTTCTCGATTGATTGTCAAAATCATAGAAAATGTTCATCCCATGTCCCGATATTTTCATTTAATCATGTGCACTAGTTATGGACTCTTCAATCTCTATAGCAATTTTCAATATCGTGAAAAATTCTTATAAATAAATATCAATTGAAAATTACAGGTGGAGTCATTACTTCACTAGCACTTATTGGACAATAAAGAATAGAGCCGGGAGGGGGGTTATTGATTTATATAAACGAAGAATTATACTTATTAATAAAGGCTAAGGACCACGGTAGCTCTCAAGATTATGTTCCAATTTGAGCCTATACCTCATTTCCTGTTGCCACCTGCTACCAACTGAGGTTTCTAATAGCAATTGTTATAAAAAAAAAACAGCAGTAAATAGTAATTAAAAGTGACAAAAAATAATGAAAATAAAAATAGAAATGAAACAACTAAAAAGTACAAAACTTGACGGGATTTTAACTAATTGTTGAAAATAAATATATTAATTAATACCTACAAAATAATTATAAACAAAATTAATAAAATAGTAATAACAAAATTACTAAATAAAATAAATGGATGGGATAGCGTGCAATAAAGTATTTGAATAGTCTACATAAATAGACACGTAGGCAAAAAAATCGATTATTAATTTCTAATATATTTAAGCAGATGATTGACCTGCCTGGAGAGCATCTTTTTGGGATGTCAATAGATGTTGGAAAAGCAAGGATTTAAATGAAGCCAGTGATGAAACATGGCGGACAAAAGGAGGTTGAGTTCCGCACAGTGGTAGAGCGGGCGAGGAAGGAACGCTCGAATGCTTTGGTTCTGTGGGAACGAGAGCCATTTTAACTCATCATAGTGATGTGACACCCGGGATCGCCTCGAAGAACCAAGGACAAATCTTAGAGCGCAGTTCATTATTCGCTTTAAACGGCACTCGAGCATTTTGGAAAGGCTCCCATACACCACACTACAGTAGTCAAAGTGGGGGGAGATGAGGGATGATATGATAAGCTTGCGGGTAGGTTGTGTAAGGAGATGCTGAGATCGATGGAATAATTTCAGGGAACTAATTGACCGTCGGGATATTTGGGTGATGTGGGGTTTCCAGGAAAGTTTTTGGTCAATAGTAAGGCCTAGGTTTTTGACAGAGGAGGTCTCATCATAGTGATGTGACACCCTAGATCGCCTCGAAGAACCAAGGACAAATCTTAGAGCGCAGTTCATTATTCGCTTTAAACGGCACTCGAGCATTTTCGAAAAGCTCCCATACACCACACTACAGTAGTCAAAGTGGGGGAAGATGAGGGATGATATGATAAGCTTGCGGGTAGGTTGTGTAAGGAGATGCTGAGATCGATGGAATAATTTCAGGGAACTAATTGACCGTCGGGATATTTGGGTGATGTGGGATTTCCAGGAAAGTTTTTGGTCAATAGTAAGGCCTAGGTTTTTGACAGAGGAGGTCATAGTGATGTGACACCCTAGATCGCCTCGAAGAACCAAGGACAAATCTTAGAGCGCAGTTCATTATTCGCTTTAAACGGCACTCGAGCATTTTCGAAAGGCTCCCATACACCACACTACAGTAGTGATGTGGGGTTTCCAGGAAGGGTTTTGGTCAATAGTAAGGCCTAGGTTTTTGACAGAGGAGGTGAAACTGATGCGGTGGTCGTTTAGGATTAATGTCGGGAGGGGTTTGGATAACTCTAAGGAGGCAATTGCAACTTTCAAATTTGGCCTGAGTTTTCATTGCCTTCAATTCCAGTTTATTCAGCTTTGCCCAGGCACATAGTATGAACAGTGGTGAACAGATTTAGGATGATCGTTGATGTAACAGTAACAGGAGAGGATTTATAAAATATATTAATAAACAAATATTTTTTATTTAATCCCAATTATCAAACATGTACTGACTAAGGTAAATTCGAGGAAGTTTGCTCAAATAATAAAAATGAGCAACAACTCAAAAAGACACATAAAATAATTTTTAAAATGTAAATGGAAAACTCCAAAATCAATGAGTATACAAAAAAAAATCATATCAATGATGATGAAATGCAGGAGACCTGAGATTGATGATATTTCTGATTGTCGATGCGGGATGTGTTGAGGCTATATGTTATCAACATTGATGGGAATTTTTATTTTGGTTTGTGCCTCGTCTTAATTATGCCTAAATTGAAGAATCCTTAACTGGTTAGTCATTTTTTTTTGTATTTTAGAGATATGAGGCTTTGTTTTTTTTTTTTTACTTGAGTTTTCCAATGGCAACCGAATAAATTTTACAATTATTCCTTTTATTTATGTATATAGTATTTTTAGTTTCAAGCGACAAGAGTTTGGTCAAATATAGGTTATTCAGCTCTTGTATAATAAGTGTTAAAATCTGTAAGTGAGCTATCAAGTATGATGATGATGTGCTTAGCAAGCTATTGTATAAAGTGTACCTATTGTATCCACCATCAATGGATTCTCTCCTCTTTTTCCAACTTTTAAATCGTTAAAATAAATTTTAAAACAGAAATAACTATTAAATCGTGAAGAATTAAATTTACGCATTATTGTTAACTGAGCAATTATACCGATTTCACTGCAATTCTAAAAGCATAGAGTATGACAATTATTTGGAAAAATGCCTGAAATCAGTTCATTAGGAATAGATTGGTTCCGCTGGAGGAGGGTTGTAACATTCAATCCTGACTCATTAGAACAATGGCATTTCATTTACTTCTATGAAATATTATACCCCTGCGTCATAGCTAGCATTAAATATTATTTCTATTATTTATCTATTCTTAAATAAAAAGCAAACGATGTAATTTAAGAAGAAGAGATAGCGTTGGAATTTTTAAATACCGATAATCGTCAAAGATAAAACTACCCCACCCCGATACGGATTCCTAAAACGATCGCTCACGTTTTATTAAAATCTTATAAAAATAAAACCATCTGATTTAATTAGAAAACAGAAGACTAAAACGATTATTTTAATTTAAGGGAAACCAAATTAATGATGTTTTCATAAACGATTTGATGTGGCTGAATTTATTATAATTTGAATAATTAATAGCTAAAAAAAAAGCTTTCATAGAATACAAAACTAAAAAGTATAAAACAATTTTCAATAAGTTTAAAGTATAATAGAGTGATGAACGGAAAATTCATTTTATCGTAAAAAATTAAAAGAAAAACGACGGGCAAGAGCGAAGTGGCACCACACCAGAAATCCATCGGACAGGAGCCATTATACCAAACTAACCAACAAATTAAAATCAGAGATCAGAACATTCAAAATTCAAAATTTGTATTACCGTACAGAAAATCTGAGCACTACTGACAAATCCTTATGGAATACCACTAGAAAACTCCTAAAATATAAACATTTCAACCATCCACTTTTAACCGAATCCCAAACCTGGTCAAGATCTGATGAAGAAAAATCACAAATTTTCGGCCAGCACCTATTCAATACATTTAACCCTCATCCAGATATCCTTAATCCAACCCACTCTGAATGCATTGAAGCAGAAATAAGTATTCCTTTTCAGTTGTCCCCTCCTCCTAAAGCATTCCATCCTTCCGAAATATCAAACATTATTCACAGATTACCCGTCAACAAAGCCCCTGGCCATGACCTAATCACATCCCATATTCTAAAACGCCTTCCTCGGAAAGCGATCCTACTCCTTACATATATATATATACAACGCTGTACTCCGCACCACGTACTTTCCTGATTCCTGGAAATTATCCATAGTTAAGATGATACCAAAACCTAAAAAAACACCAGAACTCTCATCCTCTTACCGCCCTATATCTCTCCTGCCCATAATGGGCAAAATACTTAAAAAACTCATTCTGAAACGTCTTCATCCTATCATAAAATCCAATCAAATAATCCCAGATCACCAATTTGGTTTCCGAACATCACACTCCACTATCCAGCAATGCCATCGTGTGGTGGACGTTGTCTCATCCGCATTAGAGCGCGGAATGTACTGCGCGGGAGCTTTTCTCGATGTAGAGCAGGCTTTTGATCGAGTCTGGCATCCGGGACTGTTGTACAAACTCCGTAAATTCTTACCTTCTATTTACTTCCTTATTATCAGTTCCTACCTCAGTAATAGAGCCTTAAAAGTAAACCATAATTTTACCTACTCTTCCCTCTTTACCCAGTCTGCCGGGGTTCCTCAAGGTAGTATCATGGGTCCCATCCTATACACGATATATACAGCTGACATCCCAACCCATCCAAGCACTGTCCTCACTACGTACGCTGATGATACATGTGTGTTATGAGTAAATAATGATCCATTTGTTGCATCCCAAACTCTTCAATCCCATATCTCAAACCTTCAAGAATGGTGTCAAAATTGGAGAATTAAAATTAATCCTAACAAATCCCATCAAATTAATATAATTACTAACAAATTAATATAACAAATCAAATTACCTTCACCCTTCGTTGTAAACCTACAAATTCCTGCCCTACTGTATCCTTTAATAATATTCCTCTGAACTCTGTCGAACAGGTACGTTACCTAGGACTCCATCTGGACAAACGTCTCACTTGGAATCCTCATACAAGACTGAAAAGACAAGGAACTGCTCGTCGTTTTCGCCTACTTCAACATTTACTGGACAAACGCTCTAAGCTCCCAATAAATTACAAAAGACTCATTTACATGACAGTTATCAGGCCTATTTGGACATACCGAGTTGAGCTTTGGGGCTCTACTAAACCATCCAATTCATCTCGTATCCAATCCCTACAATCCAAAATCCTTCGTAAAATCCTCAATGCTCCTTATTATGTCACAAACAAACTCATCCATCATGATCTTAATATCCCATATGTTACTGATTTGGCCCAAACTAGATACCTATCCTTCCATGACAAGCTCCATACACACTTGAATCCGCTAGTCTCTCAACTTGCTTCCCATACTATTCCTGATAACCCTCCGAGGCGTCTGAAAAGAAGATGGCCTCGACACCATCTACTATAGAACTTTTTGGAGTGCTACCGATGGGTAGTTTCTCCACAAGTGCTTTTCAAGTCGTATTGTACATATAGCAGATTTACTTATTGTAATATTATTACAGTTGTAAATATCAATAAATTAAATTTAAAAACAAAAAAAAAATATCGTAAAAATGTGTGAGGTATTAGGTATCTAAGACATTTTCCTGATGACTCTATTTTACGAAATATTTTATCAGTAAATACAATATTTACAACAATTGACCTCAAACACACCACACTTTTCTTTTTTTTACTTTAAAATGCATTTTTAGTTCATCTCTCTATTCTTATTGAAAATTATTTTACAGCTTTTTAGTAAGGCTAGCTATAAACGGGTGTTCTTTAGTTTAAAAAAAAAAAAATATTTTCTGCTTTTTATTTCGAATAGCTCCAAAGAGGTTTTTTAAAGTATTATTTTTTAAAAATATTTTTATTTTGAAGAGAAAAGATTTGTCCTGGCCGGGATTCGAACCCGCCTCTTCCGCATCTCTAGCGCGGTGCTCTAACCAACCGAGCTAACCTGGTTCGTAACACGGCCAGACAAATCCTCTTCACCGATCCTATATCCCCGTGTTCCCCGCAATTTTTGCGATGTGGTCACGGGAAAGAATGTTCATTGAACAATACTTTACTTTAATTAGGATCTCGTTGACTTTCGTCGATTTTATATTATCATTACACTGGTCTACAACAAATTTTCCTTAAATGAAAATGTATATTGATATTGTTTCATTCGCTCAAAATAAATATACCAGTTAAAATTCATAGTTAGCTGTTATTGTTCATTTGTGCCTTATTTGATAAAATAGCTGGTAGCGCGATAGATTTATTACATTAATGATGATAATTCCAAATATTTAGGGATTACCAGCGGAAATTTTATTATTTCTTATTTGTTTCTTGCTTCTAACGCTGACTATGTTCTGTTGACCAGTTAAAACGTGAAATTGTCATAGTTTTTTTTGTGACATTTTTAGTAAAAAATCTACATTTTTCATTATGCCGCGTAAATGTGTTAATAGTGCAGACAATGTTTGCTACATACGTGGTAAGGTGACCGATATTAACCAAAGATGCCCAATAACTCAGCGCTTAGAAACTGCTTACTTCCATTATTTTGCAATTAAAATTAAAAACCAAGACAAATCGTTGGTACCACATTTTAGTCGCACAACTTGCTCCGCAAATTCGATTAAGTGGCTAAACAAAAAGAAACGTCCATCATGCGAATGGGTGTTACTTATGCTTGACCCCATCCACCCAGCACGCTATATCAACAGAAAGGAAAGGTGGTAAACTTTTCTTTAAATTGATCAAGTGAATAAAAGAAATTCAAAAGAAATCTATTAGAAATAAGGAAGATCAAATAAGCATAGGAATAAAACGCTTTTAGGGTTGAAGGTGTACTCAAGTTACAAAACCGCGAAGACCCCATTGGCCCTGGGAGGTGATGGTGCTTTAACAGAGAGAGGTTATCGCTGGCTTCGTGTTGGCGCTTGCTCTTCACCTTATCCACTTGACAAAGACGTTTCCACCATTTTTTATCAAGGCGTGAGTGGTTTTCAGCCCTTATCGAAGCCTGGGCCGAGGCCAAGGGACCCCCGACCAGCCTTCATCTTTAGCGCAGTACAATATCGAGTCCTTTAGATCCTATTTCCTTCCTACTCTCGGATCCCTATCGCGCCCCAATTTATCTCTTCCTTTTTACAATACATTGTTTGCAATTGAATTTAGAGGGGACTTAAATTTATATCATAATAATTTACAAGTTATAAAGTACCGATGACCCTATTGATTGCTTATACCTAAATGTATAAATGTTTTTATTGAATCCATAAGGTCTCCTAAACATTTTTTAAAAATTATTTTCGATCAGAAATTTGCACTTTAGTAATTCACCACCTGTAGAGAAAAAAGAATTTAAGAATTTGATCATTTAAATTTTCTCTTTCTAGTTCACGTAGCCAATCGAATGCAATATACTTAATTGGCTTTTCGTCGCATAGAACGGAGGACCATTGTACCTAATATTGTAAAAATAAAAGAAATAAATTTAGTCTGGAAATTAATTACGAGGCAATAAATTGAAATAAAAAAGGGTAAGAAAAAAATCAGCTCACCTGAATATCTGCATCTTCTATAATCTAATGGTTTCTCTAGCAGGTTTACGTGTGTAATGAGATGTACTAGGTTCTGAGTAATACAGGAGAAAGGTGTAAAGTAAGGAATAAAAAAGGAGTAAAAAATACCTGTACGCATCCTCATACACATAAAACATATATCAGTTGGTGAGATAGAGGCATAGTTGAAAACAGAAGAAGATATCTAAAGGACGGCCCAAATTAGACTACGCCGTTCAAAAACCTACAACCGCCAAACAGCGGGAGAACAAATAACTAACGGCGCTAGTAGTACAAATTATAGGAGGTGGGAGTTTAAAACTAGGAAAAATTAAATTAAAAGAAAAACCGCCGAAATACGGCACACTACCTTTAACAATCTTGAAAATCGAATCTTACCCAATAAACCAAGACAATCATCTACCAATTATTACTTTTATCGAAAAAAAATGAGAAGTTTTGTTAAAACTGGCTTGTAAAATACAAAAATACCTTCTAAAAATCGATTTAAATCGATTGATTTCAGGCTAAAAACTTGATGGGGTGTGGGAGAGAATTGTGTTTTAATAAAATTTTAACGAAATTATTAAAAACCAAATTATATTGAATTAATTAATATGTGATTAAATTTATGAATAGGTAACGTAGTTATAGAAACATATTACTTAACTTGAGTACAGGTCCAAACTTTATTGATATGAATCAATTGAAATTTTATTTACTTTAAACCGTTCATTAATGTTATTTTTATCTATATCTATTTATTATAATGCAATTGGGAAAAACCACAATGCAAAGCCTTATGTTTCAAAAATACACCTACTTACCAGTCGACGTTTCGCCTATTCAGGCATTATCAAGACACCAAAATCAAAAAGGGGTTATGTGAATCGCATCTCGAAGAAAAAGGTGCAATACATCCCAACGATCAACAGCCCAAACAGGCTCCAAACATGAGACAGCACCCCACCACCAAGACGTTCAACATACAACATATACAAGAGTTATATCGGTCGAGTTGAAAGGCCAAAAAAAAATAAGGTGGCTGGATGGAGAAGAAGATAGTTTTTGAATAAACATAAAAATCATCATTATCATTTAAAAACATAAAAACTACATTGATATTCATTAAATTAATTTAACGTTGTAATTATTCAAAATTATCTGCAATTTGATCTATGTTGTATTGAGTCCATGGCGATTCGATACTGGTTTTTCGATAATGATTAAGATTGGATTTTATACATAATCTAACCTTGATAGGAGTATTGGATTGCTGCGATGATTAAGATTGGATTTTATACATCAATTTTATACATTATCTAATCTTGATAGGAGTATTGGATTGCTGCGATGAGCATCATTTTTCAAGCATTAGTCACGGACCCGCGATAAAACAAAATACTTTTTTTTTTTTAATCTTCAATGCTAGGCATTTGCCAAAGTTCTTGCAAAACACTAATGTTCCTTAGCTATCGTTTATCCAGTTCAAAACTAATGTTAAAAAACTTACACCATCCAGGTGCTAATAAAAATGATTTTAAAAATATCCAAAAATAGACTTTTAAAGCACTGGAGACGTGCTGTATAAATGTATTAAGAAATGATACTCAACCTTACTTGTTTCTTTTATGTTTTTTTCATAAATGCGTTTTAATTATATAAGGATCTTTAATTTATTTAACAAAGCTTAAAAATAAAATGCGATCAATTAAAAAAATGTCTATAAAAATACGTATGTAACATATAAATGTAATGAGATTGAATGTACATGCCAAAGTTCATTAACAAATTTGACGTTATATTGGTCATTTCATAAAAAAATTAAGCATTCTTTTACCAATCTTTTTTTAAACCGGAATGGAGATACACTGGGCATGTGAATCAAACTTTTCGTATGCCAGTTAAGGACAGTGGCTTAAAATATAAATGGCTCGAAATATAAAATGTGAATGGTTCAATCATGAGGAATTGGGAAAATTATATTTTCAAAATGTAATTTTAAAAATCAAAGTTTATTAAGAAATATAAGGCACATGAACAGCTTAGTAATAAAAAATTACGACTTTAACAGAAGAAATAGTTCAATCCAAGGTAGCATCCATGAGTACAATGTCAATTTAAAATTTGTCATTACATGAGAACAAGTATAATAGAATGGATATGGATATAAAACGGGTTTTTCTAGAAAGGACGACAAAAGTGATATATTGTGGACATGTTTAGTCCAAGGAGGTTTAAAAGACCTTAAAAATAAAAAAACGAAAACGAATCTAGAAATACCCATTTGTAGTCCTCCCAACTTATTCCCTTTGATTACTGAAGAACAAAAGTATGCAAACTTTAAACTGTTTTAGGGAATTGTTAATATTAAAATCTGATAAGTTTCTTTCTATCCCTGATCTGTAGGAAAACTTGATGAGGCAGGAGAGCAGAACTCTAGTCCTCATCCGAGCTCATCTCGCTCAGCAACTTCTTTTTTTCGGAGCTCACAAGTGATCCTTCATTAATAAAATCACCATGGATCGTAGCAGACCTGTACAAACGTTGAAACATAACATAAATATTAAAAAAAATCATAAAATACCAAGCGTGTACATACGAGAATATTTTTGAGATGCAATCAATGAATCCCATTGATTATGAATATTTCAAGAAATGTGGTTCTGAAAGGAGATTCCATAAACATGCCAATAAAATGAAAGGAGTTAAATCTTACATGATCAAACATTGAAGGAAAGGAGGATAAAATTAGAAATTAATTGAGGGATTGAATTATGATGTTTATTTTAATCAATTTCAGAAAACATAGTTATATTAATCTCCTTAAAGATGTATAGTTTTTTTTTAAACATTTCAATAGTCCAAAAATGCATATGAGTAATTAAATTATGACTAGTTAAGCTTTGGAACCATCTATTTAAATTAGCTATTATTTAGTTAACTGAAAAAAGACTACATTATACCATTGAAAATACTGGTGATATATCTTTTAGCAATTTTTTTTTTAATTTAGAAAATTTCAGAACACCCTTTTCTTATTCTGGAGAAAAGCTGGAAAAGTGAGTATAAGTAACAGATCTATGGATCATTAAATTTTGGCCATTTAAGAGTTAATATTCCTTATTTAAATTGAGAATTTTTTGTTTATTTCAAAGAGGAATACCGCATCGTGCTAATCGAGATATTATGAAAATCTCTGTTAACAAAACACAAATAAAAATATTTAATTTGACGTGGAACCATGAAAATAAGGGAGAGAACATCGCAAAGACACATCTCACATTCATTAGCATAGGTGTTCAAAACAAGGTGAGCCCGAACACCTTTTTTGGGGGGCGATTTCGGACCAAATGAAGAAAGATCTAAGGGTAAGAGGAACGGGCCAAGTGAGTATACCAACCCGACTGCTAAATTGTTCAAAAGCAAAGCAATTAAAAAAAAATCAAATATTACCTTGTTTAATTTATGGTAATACAAGATATTGACACCTATATTAATTTCATACACAAAAACAAAATTATTCAAGATCCATCTATTTACAACTGAAAGTTTAATAGAACTCAATTGCAAGATAGAAATAACACCTGCCTTGAGTAAAATGGAAAATACTTTAAGGATTGCTGTAACTAGGATAAGAAATAACCTAAAATAAATATAATAGTCGTATTGCAAAACTTACATTAGAGTCTTGTTCTCGCCTCCGTCAGTATTTTCTTTTTTTCCTTTCATTTCCTTTTTAAAGACTTTTTTGACGTTTCCAACTTGGCCACTCCTCACAAAATGCCTGCCGAAGCCACGGTGCGTCGCCAAACTCTCAGTGGAAGCATCATCTTGAGGCTTTTCCCGAGGTTCGGAAAGGCTAGAGCTAGCAACGGCGATGGCTTTATCCGAAGATTGGGGGCAGAGAAGAAGTTCCGTGTCCGCCCTGGAATCCATTTTAATCCGGAATCTATTAACTGACAGGAATTGCGCGGAGACAGAGACCAACTGACCGCGACAACAAGCCGGCGAGCACTCCTACCCAACACTACCCAATCAACGTCACCTCAAATTTCATCCCCAGTTTAGTTTCATTTTAAAACACTTACTGCGCTTCGGGCGAACAGCGATAGATAACTTGATTTTGATTTCTATTTTTAAAATAACTTATACAAATACATAGCAATCAATTATGGTATTGACACATCAGTGTATTTTATAGATATCTAACAGTTAATAACAAATATAAGTTATAAGGTTATGAATTGTTTATTACAACCTATTATAATTATTGTATGAGATGAATTCCTTTATATTATTTTTACTTTACTATCCTTTCTGTACATTTATTTTCTGTATTTTATTTTATATGCGTTATTTATAATTTATCATTTCTGCTCATTTTCTTTAATTTTATTAAATCTGTCTTACTTTATTATATCTGTCATTTTTTTCATTTTCTTTTCATTATCATTAATTTTGTTATATCTTTCTTTATCTTAATTTTATTATATCTGTCACTATTTTAATTTCTTTTCATTATCATTAATTTTTTAAAATCTGTCTATATCTTAATTTTATTATATTCTGTCACTTTTTTAATATTCGTTATCTTTCATCTTCATATCTGCCACTATTTTAATTTTCTACATTACTTGTCTCCATATTATTGTTACTGTACATTTTTATATTTTTTGTTCTGTTTGTTTCTCTCTCATAGCCCTGAAGATGACCTACACTGTAGGTCGAAACGTCGGCACATAATTATAAGTTTATTACTTATTCAGCGTTCTTTTTGACTGCACCCCCCAACTATCTCCTTTACATATTATAATTATTATTGATTATAATTTTTCAGTCGCTACTTCACTTTTTATCAATTATCAATTTACATTTATAATTCGCAATTCATTATTTTTTCAACCTTAATTGTTAATAATGTTTATATTTAATAATCATTTTTTAATTTGATTGTTTAGATTATTTATATTTGTCAATACAAGGTTAATGATATTAATGTTTTAAAAAAAAATCTAATAACTATTAATCCTATTACTGAGTATTTCGATCATAATGTTCATTATTTTGTATGCAATAAAATGTTGTTAATCTTTATTTACAACACATCACTTCATTACAATAATATTTCCTATACCTGAGCTAGATCATTGAATAGTAAGCCATTTCACATAAATATCTATTTTATCTACATTTATAAGTTTCGGTTGTAATCAAGATTTTAGCTTGATCAACCAACACATTTATTCGAAGTTGGAGTTAATGCTTACGAAGCTTTCTTCGACTTATCTCCTTGTTTGTTTACTCACCGTACTTGTTCACCTACTAAGAAATTTGTAACATATCAGCATAATGTGAATAGATATTCTAAGGAAAGAACTTGATAGCTGGAATTTTTTCTTATTAGGAAGTACGCCCTGTCAAAAGTAAACTTCTTCCAGTTTTAAATTATACTGATGGGTTCTTTAAAAATCAAATCAAGTTGGTTTTGTTTTTCAAAGGGGTCCTGAAATGTTTTTATGATTTTCGTCAATCAAACTCCCAAAGTTAAATTCAAATAATTAAAATTTGTAATTACACCCCCTCCCCTAAAATAAATTACAGCAGTAACACTGTTTTTCCCAGTTTGAAAAGCGGATAAGGAGTTTGAAAGATCGAAACCAAAATCAACGAGTAAAATATAGAAACACTAGCTTATGCCCGCGGCTTTGCTCGCGCGGAATTCGGCCTGCCACATAATGTTTCGAGAAAGATCATTTTAAATAAATAATTTAATTATTTTTTTTAAATATAAGTTACTCGAACATCCGAAATTTCAGATGTCTATCTTCAAAACTGATGGATTCTATACAACCTTTGAACCCCTATTATATTAAAGGGGAAACCCTTGGAGTGGAATTGCCATCTTGAAATTTGTAGTTAGGTTCTGTGTATAGTTTAAGAAAGAAATTCGGAAGTTCCTGATTTACCTTTAATTATGTACTATAACGGGGGGGGGGGTCACATGCCCCCGTGCCTCCACATAGATCATCATGTGATTTGCCTTTATTTATGTACAATAATGGATTCTCCACAGTACCTAAAATACTGTCGGGGGGTGCACGTGCCCCCTTGCACCCTCCCATAAATCCGCGATTGCTATAGCCTATGTGTTATTCTGATGTATAACCTATATTACTGTAAAGTTTCATCCAAATCCGTCCAGTAGTTTTTGCGTGAGAGACAAACATACAAACATTCACATTTATAATATTAGTAAGATTAATAGGATATCAAAACAAATAGTTTCACTCATGTTCTTTCTGTTATTTTAACAACTATTATCATGTGATTTGCCTTTATTTATGTACAATAATGGATTCTCCACAGTACCTAAAATACCTGCGGGGGGGGGGGCACGTGCCCCCTTGCATCCTCCCATAAATCCGAGCTTGCTATAGCCTATGTGTTATTCTGATGTATAACCTATATTACTGTAAAGTTTCATCCAAATCCGTCCAGTAGTTTTTGCGTGAAAGAGAGACAAACATTCACATTTATAATATTAGTAAGATTTTGATGACAGAAAAAAAAAATTAGGCTACTTGACTAATTAAACCAATTCAGTTAGTAAAGGAAATTAATAGATGTTACACTTAAATTTAATTCAGAAGCAACTTGTATTATTTATATAATCAGAAAAAACATAGATAATGAGTTTAATATTTTTAAATTAAAACGAATTAAAGATATCATTTGTTCAATAATAAGATATATGAAAATAACGGTGAATAATTAACTAGTGAAGTAGATATTTTTCTAATTCCTTATTGCCCCCTCCTAATAAAATACGTTTATTACTATTTATTATTTATATTATTATTATTTTTTATTTACTACTATTATATTTACTATTTATTTATTTATTTATTATTATTTATTTAATTTTTTATTATTTATTTATTACTATTTATTTATTTACTACTATTATATTTACTATTATTATTATTTATTATTTAATATTTACTATTTATTCCTAATATAATACCTTTATAAATAACCAAATAAATGAAAAATAAACAAATTTGTAGTTTTGAATCACAAACAATAGTACCTACAAGCAATTCTAGAATATCCACTTTGAGCAATAATTAAAAATTTACTGATTCTCTACTACTTAAGGTAAGCAGTTTGAAATTATATTTGAAAAAAGGTAGATGGATTTTTTTACTTATTTTCATTTTGCATAATGAATTTCAAGTGCCTCTTAAATAATTGTCCTTGCTTATTTGGACATTAAGTATAATTACTGGCTCATAGCCAGGGCTCCTACCACAGGCTCTCTTTAAAGCCTCATAAAATGTGTCCTCTTCATCGTCACCGTCTGAGACCCTTCAGCAGGCGCTTGGACCCGTTAAGTTAAGTTTCGCAACTTTCCTTTGAGCCTTAATCTGCATATTCCGACGCTAATAGTTTTCAAACTCCGTATAGAGAACCTCATTTGTTTATTAATTAAACAAATTAAGTAAATCTTAATTAATATTAATTTAAATATGTAATGTTAAATTAAAAAAAAGTAAATATGTACATGCACACGCATTTGATATGTATGGCGTCAATGGTCGAAAATGCTTTTTTTTTGTAAAATGTTGTATTAAATTTCTTTATAATCACTGGAAGCTCTCTCAAGGATAATTATTAGCAACAATTTTAGTCATATACAATATATTATGGTGAAATTTGTTAACTATATTCCGACAGTTACAAAAGTAAGTCTAGCGAAGTAAATCATTACTATTTCAATTTAAATATTTTTATTTTATTGTTAGATGTTATAATTATTTTAATTTAAATATGTAAATGTTAAATATAATTACCTAAGTACTTTTATCTTCTGACATGAAATAATCTATAGAAAATATATATATATCTTTTACAATAAGTTGAATATTCATAATAAATATTAGTGTAAGTATTTATTTGTACAGTTTTTGGAATGACTTGAATTTTACATCCTCTATTTTGAAAAGTAATGAAAAACTTACTATTAGTACTTTAGAAAAAAATTGACCAGTAGATGAATCATCTATCAGGAGGTAAGGATAGGATATTATCTATATAAGCCGTTAAATTGTTTTTATATCCATTTATTATATAACAACATCATATACTAAATAATTTTTGTATAAAAGCTAAGGCACATTTGGACCAAACCGTTGACATGTGAAAATTTAATACAGTAACTTAAAAGGAAATATAACATGTAAAGGAAATATAGATGTTTTATTACAAGATTTCTTATAATAGCATCAAAAATTAATTCTAGAATATCTACTTTGATCAATAATTAAAAATTAACAGATTCTCTATAGATTTTTTATCTTAGAATCTTTTTCCTTTTTTTAGAATCTTCTTGATGGATTCGAGGGCGTCCGCGGTGAAGACTTCTCCTCTCTGGCGGAACTGGTCCGCATGGGAGACAGCTTCTTCCAGGAAGGCGTCATACTCCTTCAATATGTACTCCAGGTCTCTCCTCTTCGCCTCCAGGGCCCTAAGCATGGCCGTCTTCTTTCCAGGCCCTTTGCGCTTCCTTGAACCGCCCTGTCTGGGCCTGTCAATATATAATCTGTCAAGTCTTTTATTTAAAAAAGATATATATATATATATATATATATATATATATATATATATATATATATATATATATATAAATTATCATAACTACATTTTGTATCTAAATATTGAAACTAAAAAAATTGGAAATTAAGGGAATATCGTTATAAAAATATAAATAAATTAAATGTGCCGTGCACAAAACGTCAATTCCACGTTTAGCGTGGGCAAACATTCCGAAAGTGCGAAGCTAATGATGAGACTGGTCCCCTTCTCAGTTAGTTATTATAAAAATGATTAATAAAAAAAAAATAATTGGAAAATTTTATTACACCAAAAACCAGGCTCGAAAAAATGGACATTCGTGGGAATGAATGAAATTAAATTATTTTAAATAAAAGTAAAAAAAAGATAAGAGGCATAAATTTACTCTTTTTCCTCATCCGTTTGGTCGCTGGAAGAAGCTGAGTCTCTACCATCCATGTTCATGACAGAACGAGGGAAGGTTACCTCATCAAGGTTCATTTTCTTGGATTGACCAGGGCCGCAAGAATCACTAGTAGTATCATCAGACCTGTGCATATTGACATCAATATTTAAAAAAAATATTTCTGGCATTTATCCATTTTTCCTCTGGAAAATAAAGTGGTGATATTCATGATACACCCAAAAGTGCTTGAGAATTTTATGTTTTAGTAAATTGGAGAAGTTAAGATTATAAATTATATTTATGTTAAATAATTCTGACTAGGGGAAAAAATAAATAAAGTTTCGTTTCTTATTTATTTCTTAGAATTGGGTGTTTATTGCGAGAGGCCTTTGATAATGGCCGTCTTTGTATGATCAGAGTAAACAAACCCAGTGAGAAATAAACAATGAAGGGAACATACTACATACAAAGCTTTCTTTCAATGGAAACAGAAACGGTTTTTTTTTCTGTCAGGTTTAGTTCAAATATAAACATTAATATGATTATTCCAATACTGATTAATGAATAATAGTGTACATTCTAACCATTAATTGAACAATGGTTCCGTTAACTACAATACATACTTCAAAATGCATGAATACATCGATCTTTCATTCAGTTCAAATAATTAATAAATTGCTTTAGACATAAATTATTAGTTCTAAATATAATTTATAATTAATATAAATATAATTTATAATAAGTATAATTATTATATTATATTATTTATTATTTAATAAAAATTAAAATTCGATTCCCAAGGTACATCTTAGAGGGACTGTATAATTATTGTAAAGCCATAATAATGACAATGAGATGAAAAATTGCTCAAAACCGAAACTTGTAGATAGGTACAATTGTCAAAATAGATTACTGAATCTTTACTAATGAAACTTTCGAAAATTTCACTGTCCAAAATGTAAGCATTCGGAAAGGCTTAAAATATTATAAATCAGGCTTTAAAAAATGTAAATGTCAAATAATGCATGATCACCCTGGAAGTTTCGATTTTTTTAAATATTTCGTAAATAAAATCGAAATTCTAAAAATAAATCTAATAGAATTGCAATAATAATAAATTAGATGAGAGACCAAAAAATACTAGCGAAAATCTAATACTATTGTGAAAGCTCATTTTAAAGTTACGAAATTCAGATAACACTTAAAACTTTTAGATTTGTAACATACTTGTATTATGGCTTTGCTGTATTGAGCAATATTGCTTTTGAAAAACATATTACATGCAGCTCTACATTAAAATCAACTCTAACTTTGAAGAAAAAATACTTGTAGCACTTGGATTATCACCGCATCCAATTAAGTTTCAATAGCATTGAAAAACTTTACATATCAAGATAAAGATTGTAATAAATTTATTCTACTCACAGGCTAGTCGAGGTGGTGGCAGATTCCTTAAGAAATCGCTTGTTGTGAGCCCTCATTAACAAAGACTCCTTCCGCTGCATTTTATCCACGAACTCCTTAATTTTATATGGATTGAACTTGTCAATGTAAGACAAGTTGCATTGCATATCGGAGCAACTGGGTGAAGGGCCGGACGAAGAAACTGGGGCGAATAAATCAGCATTGGTCGCCTTTCGGGAATAAAGCTGGCAATTATCCTGGGATGTGGCCCCCAAACGCTTGGATGATGATCCAACCGAGTCCTTAGCCCATTCTTTTGGGCCTCTTGATTCCTTTTTTCCGTTTCCAGACTGGTCATCTCTATATCTCATTGCCTTGTCACCCATTGTGATGTAAAATCGCGATTTAACACAAACGAAACTACTGGAAAAAGAGATAATTGAAAGTGGAGACGTAGGAACCGAACACTAGCAACGGCACTCACGAAATGAGCATCCACCTCTTCTCCTACTCTCCTACTTAGTTTAATTTTATTACACCAATCGCGCTACCGTCTCATTCTGCCATAACCGCTATCAACAAGTTATCGATATTTGATAAATATTTTTGAAACTAATAACAAATAATATAATACCTACATTTTAATTTAACTAAAATTGCGTTGTTTTTAGATTTTGAAACTGAATTGTATGATTTTTATGTACATTAATTTTATCAGTTTGAGATTTTCACCGAGTATTTGAAAAATCTATAAAAACTAAGCTTTTGAATTGATCACGCATTATGCAATTTTACTGATTAAGGTCATTAATTGATTGATTAAATAATAAATGCATTTATATATATATATATATAAATATTATACAAATATATAATATTTATATATATATAAAAAGAGAATTCCAATGTCTATCAGTTAATATTTAATGGATGAATTCCAGATGGAAAAATAATTGTGTCAGGTTCACTGATATTGCCAAAGGCAATTGAAAAAAATATATACAATGTATAAAATCTTTTAAAATAGCTAATATACTCTATTTCGTAAGTTGAACAGAGGGTGCCTATTACACAAATGCACTTATAAATGTTTGTTGCAGTAGTCTTATTCATCTAAGTTTTGCTTTTTAAGTAAAATTCATCCCTAAAAACTCATGTCATAGTAGCCTCAATTAGTTAAATTGAATTCTTCAATGCAGGAATGATTACAGTCAAAGTATGATGAATGTTGATTAAGTATTCCTGTATTCATATATCTGCCATATTTAACAGCCAGTGATAAAAGTATAACTAGGTAGTTGGTGTAGAGATTACAATGTTGTATCACGGTGTAAACATAAAGCAGGAATGCTCTTTGTAGCCGATTAAATGAACAATCCTGTTGAACTAAATACAGCCCGGCTAATTATGAAGGAGCTACAAGTAATGTACTTGTATAAAGGCTAATAATGTAACAATAGTAAATAAAAAATATACCTTTCATATTTAATAGTTAATGAAGTTTACCATATTAAATATCTCTTTTTAAATATTTGTTTATTATATGATTTATAGGAAAGATTTGTTAACTCTTTTTAAATTTCCTTCTAAAAAGGTTCGCTGTTTTCTTTCAGAGTTACATTCATGAGAATGAAAATAAAAGTTAAAAGATAGCAATTGCAATTGAAAATCCTGATTCAAAAAGAATAATAAAGCTCATTAATAGTTAGTTCTGTGAAAAATAAATACAGAATTAATTAAGTGAAATGTAGCAATAGATTCCGAATGATCATAGCAGGATCGAGAATACATTTAAAATAAATTTAAACCAGCAGAAACTGCTAATACACAAATTATTTTTTAATACAATTCTAATAAACATAATCACCAGACATTCTTCAGTAAAAACATAAATCCTTTTCAAAATTCGAAAAGTAGAAACTTATATATTACAAAAATAGACAATATAACAATATTAGAAAATGTTGATAATAATAGCCTATTCAACAAATTTGTTGCAGCTTGGGACATAATCTCATGAGATCCACAACTTTATCCAAATTGATGGCATAATATTCATTCCAATTAATTAACAGTTTATATTAACATTATTGAAATGAGTAAATAATGACTAAGAGAATAAAGTTACTTTCAGTTCTTCGGAAATTGGAATGTTTGAAATAGAGAGAATTCAAACAAAATTTCATTGTGCTATTAACACAATAGGAAAATATTTCTATTATAAATTCTGATGTAACAAGAACAAACCTTTAAATATAGGGTTGGTAAGAAAGTGATTTCAGTTTGCACCAGTTGGTGGTATTATTTACATGTTTGTTTTATCATTCTTTTGTCAATGCTAAAACTTTTTTTCTAATGAAATTTGGTAGTTGTTACCTAGAGTATGATAGAAAAAATAAATTCCATGTACTTATGTTAAAAATATCATTTTACTATCAGTTTTAGCATTGAGTGCAGAAATAAGTATTTTAGACACTCTTAACTCTTTTATTTTCATAAAGGCAAGAAAGCAGATGGGACTCACCGAGAGATATGTGAAATTAATGGCATTGATTGTTTGACAGAATCATTCACTGAAAGATGATCAATTCAGTCCGTGGTGGATCTTCGGAAGTTGAGGATTATAAAGCTGTGTATTTTTAGTTGATTCCAAATAACCAAACGATCAACTTATGTTTGTTTAACTAATATTTATACCTTCATACCTTGTGGAAAAGTTTCTTTGCATGGTTTCTAACTTTATGTATATATACATCTTTTTATATATTAAAAAAATAATTTGAAATCATCCACTAAAGACATTAGATGTTAAATGAATAAATTAAAGACACCTACTTAAGTTTTATAACAAAGCATTAGGGGTATTCCTCCATTATAAAAATTGATTTTTTTTGTGTGTTTATTTAATATTAAAATATTATTAGAAATTTCTGTATTTTGCTAATAAATGTAAAACTATAAACAACATATTTATAAAATTAAACATATTTTTATACATATAAAAAATTTAAGAAGTTTAATCTGTCAAATATCTTCCATTTGGTTTGATGGATAATCTTTTATTTCCGTTAACTTCATGTGTCTGCACTCATAGAACTTCTGGTCTTTATCAGCAAACACCTCAGGCAAGAGCAATTTTATGTTTTCATTATCAGTGACATTTTTACTATTGTCATTTACATGTATTGTGAGCTTTAAAATAAATGATTATTTCACTTCCCAACCAAGCTCCAATAGTTTTGTTTGTGGTGCTAAAAATGTGTGAGTCCTTTGCCATTGCGGAACATGATACCTTTTTGGATTTGCCAATACCGGCATTTTTCCTTTCATTGCTTCATCTTATCTCATAAGTTGGTGGCAGTAAATATTGGTTAAACAAACATAAGTTGATCGTTTGGTTATTTAGAATCAACTAAAAATACACAGCTTTATAATCCCACCAAATTGACAGCATGATCTTTTTGTAAAGCAATTCAGCTTTTGTTATGGCTTGTGCTGGCTCATCATCATGATCAGACCAGACTATAATCTTGTTCGATTAACTTTTTGGAGATAAAATTTATCATCACCACCAATAAATCGTTAAAAGAATGGTTTAATTACATTACATTTGAAATGTATATCACAAATATTGATTCATTGTGTTAGACGACTTTCTATCAAATACTGTGGAACACAAATACTGAGCTTCTTAAAAAATCCAATACATCTTATGTAATTTCAATTGTTATAACGCATTTAACTATTTTGCAATCTCTAACACAATTATATAAAGATTCGATTCAGCTATGGCTTTTTGTCATCCTCAACTTCCGAAGATCCACCACGGACTGAATTGATCATCTTTCAGTGAATGATTCTGTCAAACAATCAATGCCATTAATTTCACATATCTCTCGGTGAGTCCCATCTGCTTTCTTGCCTTTATGAAAATAAAAGAGTTAAGAGTGTCTAAAATACTTATTTCTGCACTCAATGCTAAAACTGATAGTAAAATGATATTTTTAACAAAAGTACATGGAATTTATTTTTTCTATCATACTCTAGGTAACAACTACCAAATTTCATTAGAAAAAAAGTTTTAGAAATGACAAAAGAATGATAAAACAAACATGTAAATAATACCACCAACTGGTGCAAACTGAAATCACTTTCTTACCAACCCTATATTTAAAGGTTTGTTCTTGTTACATCAGAATTTATAATAGAAATATTTTCCTATTGTGTTAATAGCACGATGAAATTTTGTTGAGTTCTCTCTATTTCAAACATTCCAATTTCCGAAGAACTGAAAGTGACTTTATTCTCTTAGTCATTATTTACTCATTTCAATAATGTTAATATAAACTGTTAATTAATTGGAATGAATATTATGCCATCAATTTGGATAAAGTTATGGATCTCATGAGATTATGTCCCAAGCTGCAACAAATTTGTTGAATAGGCTATTATTATCTAATATTATTTAATATAGGCTATAACATTTCTAATATTGTCATATTGTCTATTTTTGTAATATATAAATTTCTACTTTTCGAATTTTGAAAAGGATTTATGTTTTTACTGAAGAATGTCTGGTGATTATGTTTATTAGAATTGTATTAAAAAATAATTTGTGTATTAGCAGTTTCTGCTGGTTTAAATTTATTTTATTTTCGATCCTGCTCTGATCATTCGGAATCTATTGCTACATTTCACTTAATTAATTCTGTATTTATTTTTCACAGAACTAACTATTAACTAATGAGCTTTATTATTCTTTTTGAATCAGAATTTTCAATTGCAATTGCTATCTTTTAACTTTTATTTTCATTCTCATGAATGTAACTCTGAAAGAACACAGCGAAACTTTTAGAAGGAAATTTAAAAAGAGTTAACATATCCTTCCTATAAATCATATAATAAACAAATATTTAAAAGAGATATTTAATGTGGTAAACTTCATAAACTATTAAATATGAAAGGTATATTTTTTATTTACTATTGTTACATTATTAGCCTTTATACAAGTACATTACTTGTAGCTTCTTCATAATTAGCAGGGCTGTATTTAGTTCAACAGGATTGTTCATTTAATCGGCTACAAAGAGCATTCCTGCTTTATGTTTACACCGTGATACAACATTGTAATCTCTACACCAACTACCTAGTTATACTTTTATCACTGGCTGTTAAATATGGCAGATATATGAAAAAAGGAATACTTAATCAATATTCATCATACTTTGACTGCAATCATTCCTGCATTGAAGAATTCAATTTAACTAATTGAGGCAACCAATATTGGTAAGTTTTGTGCACAAATAAAAATTAGCTTATCATTTAACACGATCTTATTAATTTTGTTAACTGAACAATGCAGCTAACAATTAATAGTTTAAAAATAGTTTAAATTGATAATTATTATTATCCAAAAAAATCGACTATTGATGAGAAGGAGGCGAGGGAATCCAAATCCCCGAGGTCTATCTAAAGTGCTCAATCAATGTTTATCACTTTCGATCTATTTAGTGTTTAAATATTAGATAAAAATTACTAGCTAAGCCTTTTTTGTTAAGGTTTAAAATAATCTAATTAGAACATTGCCGACGTGTTGGTTGGTGTAGTGCTGAGGACTCACTTTAGTATCTAAATATTTGTCTCCGTTCTGTTTATTTGAAAAGAACTTTCATGAAGGGCGTTGACGGGAAGGTTTTTTTTAACCTAATTAGAATAGAGTTAGTTTTCTAATATGCATTAGTTAACCAATATACTATTATAGTTATTTGACATTTTAGAAGTGTCAAAGAAAGAAGAGACCCTAAGAATTACAGGGCCTAGCACCGAAAATGACTCTTATGAAAAATCGTTGTAAATAAAACATTGTTCAGGTATCTACTAGGGTTATAGTGAATACTTTATTATAGTAATTATTAATAAATTGGAATACTCATAAATTGGAACTCATTGTAAATGAGTTTTCTTCTTCTTGTTAATCTTTTGATTTTACACCGCGATGAGTGTGTAAAGTCACATCCAGGTAGCTCGGTCCGGATCCAGCTGCCTCTACCAGCTCCGATCCATCCCACTTCTCTTGAAAGCCTTCCTTACTTCACCTTCCCATTATACTTATGGTTACCATAACTTAAACAAACGGGCGTTGATGACCTAGATGTTTTACGACCCCTAAACCCAAGAAAACAAACAAACTAACTTCACCTTCCCATATGTTTCTGGCACTTCCTCTTGTCCTTTCTCTTTTCAACTCTTGGCTATCCTTTCATCCTGCATTTTTTCACGTGGCCAAACCAACGTAACCTGTTTCAACTGGTTCTAGCCCAATGTTGTATCTGATTATAGTGTTTTTGATCCTATACCTCCTCGTTTTCTATTCTATTCGCCTCAGCAACTTCATCTCCACTGGTTGTAGTTGGCTTCGATTCTTGGAGGTAATAGTCCAGGATTCACTGCCGTAACTCAGTACAGAAATGATTGTATTTTTACTTTTTTGGTCACTTTTCCTCTTCCCAGAAAGCCTGTTTTAACTAAGTGGAAGCCTTTGGTGACCAGTCTTAATCTCTCCCTGATTTCTCCCTCTATCCAGTCGTCCTTGCTCAGATGTGCCACCAGATACTTCAAGTCACTGACATTTTTCGGGTATTTTTTGGAAAAGACGTGCCAGTTATACTTTATAAATGATACAAGTTATAGCTTTACGTTTGTTTTGCTACAGCTTATTTCAATATTCAGCTGCTATAGTTCTTCCAGTGGTGTTCTGAGATTGTAATCCTTAGTTGTGATCCGAAACTCCGAAGTGTGGTTACGGTGTCTAACCGCTTCTTATTCAGACAAAGGATAGACCTCGTTGGTCGATGGTTGACTTCCTGCACAAATACAGTATTAAGGAAATGAATAACAGGAAAAGTTTTAAACAAAAAACTCTTGGATCTCTAAACAATAGAAAACAAAAATACCTGCCGATATTTCGCCAATTCAGGCAGCATCAGGATCGTGCAGGAAGTTGGCAGAAATCATCATTATTATCGCCTGTTTCCGACAAATAACCAAAACAAAGTTTATAATTGATGGTCAATCATCCTTAACACTCAGTGATTATACATGGCTAAGCCTTTAAGAATGAATCACTTGAGACTGGGAATAAATAATTAATTCATGTTGTTTACGCGATTCAATCGGCTGTAAAATCTCTGACAGAGACTAAAGCAGTGGACTGTATTAATTACTACTACGAAAATTGAAATCGAGAAAAAACAATCATAAATTTCTAACTTATCCTCTGCTAGAAATTCGCTGGAGAAAGTTGCTGGGCTGCCTCTCTGCAAGGAAATGGGGGAGGTTTTCAGGATGGGATCGAAAATGACTAGACGGAAAACGCTTGGATTCAGTCCCCGTTTGCCTGTACGTCGATGCGTTCCAGCTTCCTTCAGATGCTCCGGTTTCATGTAACTATACAAATCCTCCACGATCATCTATACAACACAATTCACAAAATACCACTTTTACGACTATAGTCGACTACGTTTTTGAAAGAGGCGCGTCAAAAACGCTCAGTGCGCATGGACGAATGGCGCGCATGCGCGGATTTCCCCTTCCAGCCAAAAAAATTGCGGGATATTATTATCGAGATTACCCTACGATTAATAAGAATAATTTTGTTTATTTTACGATTTTAAATTGGCTCGAACACATGTTAACCTTCTATTTCCTGTTACAATTGTCATGTTAAATTTGACGAGGACAGTTTGAGTCGAGAAAATATTATCTTCGTAAAGTTATGGAGGCCTCGTATTCTTCCGGGTCCTATTTCTTTTCATCCTCAAATTGGAACATTAAGCCGGATAAGGTTTCCGTAAGTGAGGCCGTGAATGACGACCGGGGTACACCCTTCTTTTTTCATCTTCCCTAAGGATAATTATAAAAATTATAATTGATTCGAAGAGATTGGTAGCTATTGCCACAATTGTAAGTATAATTGATTGAGTCAATTAAATTCCGATTTTATATTGAAATGATGAAAATTCATTTGCCATTCTCTGATGGGAAATTCCATGATTTAAACACGCTTTATATTTGACCAAATATAATGACCAAAATGTGTCACGATTCTAGAGCAAACATAAGGGGTAGTTGTGTGGTTGCCTTTCTGCTATTGGGGGGGGGGGCGGACTGAAGATATCAACTGATACAACCGCCCGCAAAATAGTTTATTCTATTTCACTGTTAATATTTAAAATAATTCTGAGACACGCGCGTATACATTTTTTTATTATATATTATATTTTCGTCTGGTGGAAGAGGCTCATCCTCTTTCAAGTGCAAATTTTCCGGACTTTTCATACGCTTTTTCTCTTACAACTAGAGAAAATGTTTTCGTAGTTCACACAATTTATCGACTAATAATATCTTTATGTTAGAGAAGAATTGGTCGACTGTATCTTCTAATAATAATAAAATATAATAATAAAAGAATACGAATAGAAAATAGAAAAAATACATGTCAAGAATATCTGTCACTATTAGAATTTCTGTTCATCATCTACAATTTTATTTTCATCTATCACTATTTTAAGTTTATTATATTCTGTAACCACTCTTATATTCATTCTTTATTTATCATATATCTACTCACTATTTCATCATATCTAGTCACTATTTTAATTTCCACTCTTGTACCACTTTATATATTCTTGTTACTGCAACGTTTTTATATATTTCTGTTTGTTTCTCTCTCTTCGCCCTGAAGATGGCCTACATTGTAGGCCGAAACGTCGGCACATAATAAATAAGTTACACTTATTTAGGTGTTTTGATTGACTGCACCCCCAACTATTTCTTCCTTACAATAATATCATTAGATATTAGGCTAAAGAAATCTCAATGCGAAAATTCTTCGAATTTGTATTTACTTATTTAAAATGCAAAGATCTATTAGTTTGGATAAATTCTTGGTGGCTCATAAAGAAGATGATAGAGACCTTAACAAAAATGAAGCACCAAGCACTGGCTCATAGCAAAAAGAAGGTCATAATATTCAAGGCACTCTCGAGGTATGTACATTAAACGTTAGAACATTTTTAACTGAAGACAGGTTGGAGGAGCTCATTCACGCTCTCGAGGATATCAATTGGGATATTAATGGTCTGGTCGAAGTAAGAAGGAAATTTTGCTTGGTTTTGGAACGGAAACCAGGAAATGTTTTCATGCACACAGTATCTCAAAACGGAATGTTTGGCGTTGGATTTTTTGTATCAATTAAGTTAACAAACAGAACAATAGATTTTAAATAAATAAACTGCATAATAGCAGTAAAAAGTTTGTGTGTATATCAAAAATAAATTTTTATAAAGATTAAAAATAGATAAAGATTAATAGCATATTTTGCTTAATGTATCCAGTTATACCTATACATTCATAAGCATCAAATATTTGTAAACATAAATAAAATAAAGATTGAGTTTCAGCAATTATAAACCATATTTTTAGGCCTGTGATTGGCTATATCAACTTTGATTCTTGACCAGCTTTGAAACGGTTCATCTTTTTCCCGCTAGATCTCTCTTCATGTTCATCTTTTCCGTGTAGATACATAAAAACCATTATGTACATAATATAAATCTCATTTCTACCTACGTACATTTATACAAAATGTTAACAGGCCATGCCCAAACTGCACATTGCGCACTTTTTTTCTATACACATTTATTTGATTTGATATAGGGAAGAAAATGTTCTGGGTGGAGGTAAAAAATTCTCTATATAGGAAGAACTGTTTATTGGTAAACCAACGCTATTTAGCCCTGAAGAAGACCTGGAATGTGGTTCGAAACGTTGAATTACCAATAAACAGTTCTCCCAGTATAGAGAATTTTCTTAACCTCCACCCCGAACCTCTTATATACAGGTCAACTAATATTATTCAAAATCAATATGATAAATAATATACATTATTATGAGATACAATTATAGCAGTTGTATATTGAACGTCTTGGTGGTGGGGTACTGTCTCATGTTTGGAGCCTGTTTGGGCTGTTGATCGTTGGGATGTATTGCACCTTTTTCTTCGAGATGCGATTCACATAAACCCCTTTTTGATTTTGGTGTTTTGATAATGCCTGAATAGGCAAAACGTCGACTGGTAAGTAGGTGTATTGTTGAAACATAAGGCTTTGCATTGTGTTTTTTCCCAATTGCATTATAATAAATGATATAGTTTTTAAATAACATATATTTTCATATGGAAACAAGACACTTTACCTCAAATGACCAAAATTCAATGGAATAATATAATGATACAACTTTCGATATTTTACTTTTTTTTTCATTAAAAGTTGCTAAGACTTTTGTACATTAAAATATAACAGATATTTATTCCTTTTCAATTCCAGGTTCCTTAGGCCGAGTGTAAATACTTTAAATATGTATGAGTCACTTTTAATATTTTTTAAAAATCAGAATTATTCCTTTATCTCAATTTAGAATTCATCACCAAATACACCGTTTATTACAAAATTAAATAGACAAGTTTTAATATTGTTAAAAAAAAAACAGAATACGTAGACAATGTAGATAATCTAATGGCCGGAATCATGTTGATTCTAGCCTTCATTACACGGGGTATAATTAACCAAGTTTAACGATTTAATGAAAACAAACAATCTTTAATGAGATGTCCTCTTTATAACTGATAGCTGAATGGAGAATGGAGATAGGCAGAGTGCGTGCCTGCCCAAGGCAAACTTAGCAGCTTATACACCCCGTTCAAACTTTTATTAATTAGAAGTTTTAAGTAGGCTAAGTTGAAATCAGTGTTGACTCTTCTTCCACTGGACCATATAGATTTATCACTCTCCTCCCTTAAATATTAAGGCCAATGTGTGTGTGTGTGTATTATTGTTGGAGAGAAGGTTTTGTCCAATGATCACACAATGTCCGCAGTAGAACTGATATCATTATTCTCCTAAAGCTCTATTTATACATCCAGCTCCTTTGGTATTAAGGGAAATATTAGTACCGATATATTACACAAGGTTATCTTGGGTGGTATAAAACGTTATTAATGTTGTAATAGGCTTCTAGACATTAGCGGCTCTTAGATAAAAATAGTAGTGCAGCTCAAGGAAGTCTTTATTTTGGCTTATTTCAAAATTACATGGGAGAAAAAAAACATTTAAAAGAAGATGATCTAAACAGAAAGTTGCTAAGACTTTATATGAACAAAACCATTTATTTTTCGATTATGGCGACACATGTTTTATGCTTCATTAATCGATTAGAAAATCGATTACGACTGTTTTCATTTAGACACAAAGGTGAGAGCGTGAAAATCCAGGCTGTGATATATATATATATATATATATATATATATATATATATATATATATATATATATAGCAAGGAGTAGAATAAGATTGGAGTTGTTCACTGGGTCGTATACAAGGAAGTGATGTGGCCCAGGCGCTTCATTATAAATCCCCAAGTCATAAAAAAAAATCCCTTTGGGAATGTGAAATGTAAACAGTGATATAACAAGTCAAATCCCGTGTCGGTTTTCAAATTTATACTAAACATTTTTATATAAAAATGTACAGTAACAATAATATCGTGACAAGTAATGTAGAAAATTAAAATAGTGGCAGATATGAAGATGAAAGATAAAGAATATTAAAAAAGTGACAGAATATAATAAAATTAAGATATAGACAGATTTAAAAAAATTAATGATAAAGAAAAGAAATTAAAATAGTTACAGATATAATAAAATTAAGATAAAGACAGATATAACAAAATTAATGATAATGAAAAGAGAATGAAAATAATGACAGATATAATAAAATAAGACAGATTTAATAAAATTAAAGAAAATGAGCAGAAATTATAAATTATAAATAACGCATATAAAATAAAATACAGAAAATAAATGTACAGAAAGGATAGTAAAGTAAAAATAATATAAAGGAAAATAAAAAAAGAGGAGGTAAACCAAAGATACAAAATGAGAATATTAACAAATACAAAAAAGGTTGGAACATGAAGAATTAAGAAAAACTAGTAAAATAAAGATATAAAATGTATGATAACGGACTTAAAGAGGTTACATGTTACAGAAAAGTATGGTAGGGAAAAGTATGGTCTCATTTTGTATCTTTGGTTTACCTCCTCTTTTTTGATTTTTCTTTATATTATTTTTACTTTACTATCCTTTCTGTACATTTATTTTCTGTATTTTATTTTATATGCGTTATTTATAATTTATAATTTCTGCTCATTTTCTTTAATTTTATTAAATCTGTCTTATTTTATTATATCTGTCATTATTTTCATTTTCTTTTCATTATCATTAATTTTGTTATATCTGTCTTTATCTTAATTTTATTATATCTGTAACTATTTTAATTTCTTTTCATTATCATTATTTTTTTTAAATCTGTCTATATCTTAATTTTATTATACTCTGTCACTTTTTTAATATTCTTTATCTTTCATCTTCATATCTGCCACTATTTTAATTTTCTACATAGACATTTTTATATTTTTTAAGAGATAGCAGAAATCTCAACAACCACGCAAAACATGATAATAGGGCTAAGCCTGACTGTTGTCTTACAGCTACATGACGTTTAGAAAGGCGAATCACGTACGATCGGGACAACACCGGAGTTTTCTATAAAATACCATTTTTTAATATTGGATTAATTCGATTATATTTGAGATATTACTTCGATTATTGTCACAAAATGTTCAAGACGTGAATCTGAGTCAAGGTCGAACTTTTTTTATAAATAAATCATTATAATAAGTGTGGAGAAAAGCTTGGTAGCCCAGGGCTTTATAGGTCAGAGGTGGCCCTTCCAACCCTTCCAGCTCCTCCTCCTCACGGGGGCTAGGGCACAGGCTAACCACTGCTCAGTTGAATTATTATTCTCATAAAAATTGACGACAGTTTGAATCTAATATTTGAATAAAAATATCGGAAGATTTTTTAAAGAGTAAAACTCGGCTTCGGAAATTGAGATCTAACGATCCTGTAAAGCAGAACTATGTAAAATTTAATGTTTACTAACTATTAGACTTACGATTACCTTACACGGTTTTCAAGCACAACCATACCGAAAAAATGGATACAAGGATCTGTTTCTCTTACACTCTTGCAATGCTTCTGACAGAGGCTGCTAAGAAAGAACTAAATAAAAAACCTGATTAATACTATCGAGGAAGGCTCTTCCATCTTTTTCGAGAAATATAATCGGGCAGATAGATTTTTCAGTGACTTTACCGAATGAAGAATCAGTTAAAGTATAAACATATATGTATTAATCAGATTTGAAATGTTTTTATGTGTGATTATAAAATTCCATCGTAATACATTTATACAACCCCCATACCCCTGTTTTCTTAATTACAATGTTTTCCTTTGATAGGTGGGCAGTCCGGGAAACCCACATCTAAAAGTCCGGGCAAATGTTTTAATCAATTCTCATGATTGAAGCTTTTGTGGAGTAGAGAAATCATCGAAATACTACAAATTAGTGAAATGATAGAGAACTGATCAACTATTCATACCGAATTCGAAACTTTTTTTTTCTTAGTAAAACAAGTAAATGGGAAAATAGAGATAATCAAATTCGAATTTGTAAACGGATCATCGAATCACAAATCCCTTCTCATATGCGAATTCCGATTAGCTCTCCACCCAAAATAGTAAAGGCAAAAACAGACCTCACCAGGACACAGTGATTCTCTCTCAAAGGCGCCACTCGAATTGAAAACGATTGGGCTTGGAACAACAATGAAAAACAAAACTACAAATCACTCGATTTTCAATCAGAAATATTTACATTAGGTTTGATGTCTTCACTCCAAAATAAAAGGGAAATAAAGACCAAAATTAGCAAATCACAATCCATTCAAAAAAGTGTTCATATCGTTTTTTTAATGTGTTTTATTTTGATAAAGTTGTAAAACAAGCATTTTATTAGGTGCTAGAGATAGGCAAAGATTAGTGGCAAAGCCTAGCCTCTCACCTGCCTTATACTCGTCAATATTTCAGGTAGGATAATGTCTATTGAATTTGTAAAATTGGTAATTCGGCCATACGAGTTTGATTGGACACCTTTGACTCTCTTGTCCTTCACTTGCCCCAAAGACGAGGGAGTTGGGAAACGTAAATGTTCAATTAGAGCTAAGAGTGGACGATTATTGACTATATACGAGTCCAATTCTCCATAGGGCAGGATAGCTGTTCCATCCATGAAACAAACTCCTTCAAGTATTCATTTTCGCTGGTCAGGTGAGAAGAAGGGGGATGTCCCAGAGAAATAATTTAATGGGTATTAAGGGATGGGGAGGGGGGCAGAAGAGGAGGAAAGGAGGAGAGGAAGAGAGGAGGAAAGGAGGAAAGGAGGAGAGGAGGAAAGGAGGAGAGGAGGAGAGATAGAGAGAGATATTGATCCAGCCGGTTCCCTTCCTTACCTTCTTTATCTTGTCAAGTCGGCTCCCTTGTTTACTCCCATCCTCGCTCTTTTTATTAACCGAGTTGTGCCTTCTTTATCTGGATCTCCTCCATAAACCGGACAAGGCCGCTCTTCTTCCTTCTTCATCTATCATCACCACCTTCCTCAATCCGTTCTCCTTTCTCAACTATCCCTTACGGAAACCATTCCTCAATTAGAAACTGAAAACCCAACGAAGAAGAAATATCTATCTATACTGTACCATGTTATCTTATATTGAAAAAAGCATGTACCACTACAATCCATGAAGGTTCTCCGGTTCAATACGTGGTAGAGACTGTACTTTGATGCTATCTCATCCGATCATATAATGCAAATTACTTATGGACATATATGATCTGTAACAACATTTGGAATTGTATATATATTAGAACGAATTAAAAAAAAAAATACAAACAGTTGACATGTATGTATAGTCATAGAAGAAAAATTCACATCATTGAAATTTCGCAACGATGTATCTATAAATTGAAAAAGTCGAACACGAAATAAAAAGCGAAACAATCTTACAGGAACACAAACAATAAGACAATAAGACAGGAAAACAAAAATAATAAAAAAATTACTGTCAACGAAATAACAGAAATGTTAATTACTTACATTCGGCAAACAAAAAAAAAAAAATGTTATTCTGACTGGGTTGAGCTAACATGATGTATATATTTGTGTATTACACAAAACTGTGGTGCGAATAGAGTATGATGTTGAAGCTAGTTGTGTGATGTTCAGTATGGCCAGCGAAATTTCGGCAAACAGCTTGACCACACTGTCGAAACCAGAAGAAAAATGTGATGAATGGATTGAAAATATTGGCCGTGGCAATTTAAAAGAATACTTAAAGTATGATTTGATTTTTCAGTGCGTAAAGTATAATTTGTTCAACACAATCCTAATGAAATTATTTATACCTGATAAAATGAAATCACACCGTTTGACGACATATCTCACATTAATAGCATTTTTGTATTGTGCTTCCTCCTCCTCTCGTCGCTACTTCAAACTAAGCTAACAAGCTATTAATTGACCAATTGATTTTACACAAGTTAATTTGAGTATCCGAGATGGGAGGCCTAGAAGTACAGGGGCCTTCATTTTTTTTAGATATGCATTTAAAAAATGTTAGAAGATTCCGGCTGTGATGAACATGATGAGCATGACGTTAATAATTATTAACGTTGGGGATCCCGGCAGCGATAAGTTCTCCCTTTTTTGCTCTTAATTCTATAAGGGCTATATCTGGTTTATTATGAGGCACTGTATGACCCGTTGTAATTGATACACCCCAATAGCTTTAGCTTGAGGTGGCTTTGTGTGGGGGAGGAGTCTATTTTGGTACTACTCATAATATGGATATTATCATGTAATAAATTGTATTTCACCGCCGGGATGAGGTCCTTCCTTGCAGGAGATATTCGCTACCAACTAAGACTCCACTGGTTGGATTGTTTCCAGCTGATAATAGACATTTATCCGGTATTACATCGCTTAGAACATATCTTACTAATATTATAAATGTGAAAGTTTGTATGTTTGTCTCTATTTCACGCAAAAACTACTGAACGGATTTGGATGAAACTTTACAGTTATATAGGTTTTACATCAGAATAACACATAGGCTATAGCAAGCGCGGATTTAGGGGGGGGGGCGCACGGAGGCACGTGATCCCCCGACAGTTTTTTAGGTATTGTGGAGAATCCATTATGGGGCATAATTAAAGGTAAATCACATGATAATATATTGAGTAAAATAGGTTATACATCATAGGCTACATCAAGGGCAGATTTATGTGAGGGCATGTGCCCTCCCTTATAGTACATAATTAAAGACAAATTAGGAACGTAGCATCTTGAAATTTGTAGATAGGTTCTTAGAATAGTTTAAGAAAGAAATTTGGATAAGTCCACCCCAAGGGTTTTCCCTTTAATATAATAGTGGTTCAATGGTTGTATAGAATCCGTCAGTTTTGAAGTTATACATCTGAAATTTTGGATGTACGAGTAACTTATATTTTTAAAAAATAATTAAATTATTTATTTAAAATGATCTTTCACGAAACTTTATGTGGCAGACCAAATTCCACGCGAGCGAAGCCGCGGGCATAAGCTAGTCTTCCATATAATCTAGTGACAATAACCTGATCAACTGATTCAATTTGCTTTAGAACCTCCCCTAGAGATTTGTTTTTCCAATGCAATAACCGTTCATTTTCTGAGATAATTGTTCAGCACCTTTGTTTTGATATAGTGCAGCTACACCACAATCCATCCTTGAGATGGTGAGATAAACCTATTTTTTGTGAGGAAATATTGGTGAGCTATTACTGAGAGCAGGTGTGATCGAGGCGTTTATAGCCTTGATCTTTCGTTTTCCAGTTAGCTGAGTTTTGAGCACTTTTTGTGACCTAGTTTTGAACATAGCTAGAAGTAGCTCTTGTTGCACATCGTTTCGGGTAATTTTAAGGTGTTATTGTATTCCCAAATATTTATGTAATTTGGTATAACCTGGGGAGGTACCCGATGGAAGACTAAACTCCTCACGGGATTGTTATCAGTATTATTAGAAATTTAGAGACCACTAGGGGCCTGAGACAAGGGGATGGACTTTCCTGCTTGTTGTTCAACTTTGCTCTCGAGAAGGCGATTAGGGACTCAGGAATACAGGTGACCGGTACAATTCTGACCAAATCCATTCAAGTTCTTGCGTATGCGGACGACGTTGATGTAGTGGGAAGGTCAGAGAGAGATTTGGAACAGGCATTTCTTGCCTTAGAGCAAGCAGGAGGACGCATGGGACTCCAAGTAAACTAATCCAAGACTAAATACATGGTGGCTAACCCTCCAAGACCACCAGCACCTCATATCACTTTTGGTGACTGCGCTTTTGAGGGTGTTGATAGTTTTCAGTATCTTGGTTCACTGATAAAATCGGACAACACGACCAGCCCAGAAGTACAAAAAAGAATATAAGCTGCAAATAAGTGTTATTTTGAATTGGCCAAGACACTGAGAAGTCGTCTATTATCAAGAAAGACCAAGGCTACACTGTACAAAACGCTTATTAGACCTGTTTTAACTTATGCCTCGGAAACCTGGCCTTTGTCAAAATCTGACACTAACAGTTTACTGCTCTTTGAAAGGAAAGTGTTGAGAAGAATGTTTGGAGCGGTAAGAGTAGGTGACCAGTTCAGGCTTAGGTATAATGCAGAGCTGTACCAGATTTATCAGGAGCCCAATGTGGTACAGCACATAAGAATTTACAGGCTAAGATGGGCTGGGCATGTAGCTAGGATGGACGAAAACGCTACTCAGAAGAAACTTCTATTTGGGTATGTGGATGGGAGAAGGAGACGTGGAAGACCGCGACTGAGATGGGTGGACGAGGTCGAAAGGGATTCAGGTGTCCTCGTTGGATCAAGAGCTTGGCGGACCCTGGCACAAGACAGAGAGGAGTGGAGGCGGCGCCTTGATGCGGCCAAGACTCGTACTGGGTTGTAGAGCCCGTGTTGATATTGTTGATTAGAAATTCTTCTTATTAAGAGTGCCAGGATAAGATGGCTGGGGCATGTACAAAGAATGGAAAGAGGTAGATTACCAAAAATGATGATGGAGGGACACCCTGGTGGAAGGAGGATCAGAGGGAGACCTAGATTTTGTTGGCTGCAGGATCTGGAGGAGGATCTTCCGGCGTTGGGTGTCGGCAAATGGAGAAGGGCAGCCGAATACAGGTCGGAATGGAGGAGCATCACTATGGAGGCCAAGGTTCTGCAAGGGCCATAGCTCCGTTAGATAGATAGACCTCATTATATTCAGTGGATCCCAATACGGATGTCTCTCGGTTTTTCCTATTTATTTTTTTTGTTTTTCTGATAAATAAGTACTATCATTGAAGAAAAAAAAATGAATATCTCACTTTGTTTTAGGAATTTGTTTTCTCAAACTTTATTCATCTTCAATATATTACAAAGTAACGGGCACTCGCGCACATACACACACGAAAGTATATATTTTAGGAGGAAAAGGTGGCAAAAGAATCTTCCGGGAATTCCCTTTGTTAAAAGAATCTCAACGAGATCTAAGAGAAATTCTCGGCGTTCTTTTTCTAACAAAGCGTCGCAATACCGGGATTGCTTCGAATAATGCATCAGCTTAAATTCTTCTGCGAAAGGAAAACTGACAGCTATTGCGAATTTTTGTGACACAAAAAGGGATTAATAAAAATAAATGAATATATAACACAAACATATACACAAAAATATAATATTCCTTAATAATATAAATTAAAGACAAAAAAGAAGATAATTGATGTTAGATGGAGCCCTGAAGGTACATTTCGGACATTGATTAAAGCTAAGTTCTTACGATTTTTTATTTGCATGTTTTATTTAATTATTCAGTTTTTGCTTTTAATTTTGTTTTTATTTTTTAAAATAGTAATATATAATATAATAATAATAATAGCCTAAATAACGATATATCTAAATCCCTAGCAATCACTCAGCGTGCAATGGAGCGAAGTATGTTAAGGAAAAGTAGAAGGGAGAAAATAAAGAAGACAGAACTACAGAAGCTGATTGGTACGCGCGATATTCTCAAGACCGTATCTGATCTTAAATGGCAGTGGGCTGGACACATTGCAAGAATGGCATCAACACATTGGGCTAAGGTAACAACGGATTGGTATCCAATACACCGCACTAGGAGAAGAGGGAGACCAGCTACGAGATGGCGGGACGACATACAAAACTTCATAGGAGTATTATGGCACCGTTCTGCTTGGAACAGACGTAGGTGGGGTAAATTAGGAGAGGCTTATGCCCAAAGAAGGGCCTTTTTTTATTTTTAAAAAACCTTGTAAATATAAAAACCATGTAAAAATTGTACATAGAAGAAAGAGGAAAAAATAAAGCTTATTATTATTATTTTTAAAATAAAATTCTGCCCTGACTATCAATCAGTTCTCGAGTACAATGATGGATGGTACATTTTCACTACCTTAGATTTCTACCTCTTTAATGCTACTTCTTAGACGGTGATTAGTTATCCTCGCATGCGCTGGGTTTCGCCTTTCCAAAGGAACTTGTGATCGAAATAAATTAAAGAGCCACAACAACAACCATTCACTCCGTAATAATCAATGATGTCTGCCACGGTTAAATCTTAAATCCGGCATTAATTTAAAGGTGTTCGAGATGAGCTCATGTTTGAACTCGGGCGACCTAAATATAAAGTAGTCAAATTCCTAGTGCCGCGTATCAAACTAATCAGGCTTGTATTCGTATAATTCTCTCAATGCACAAATTATTTTCCAAATTTAATAGCCATTATCGATGTAATAATTATTGAATGACGCCCGATATTTGGGACATGGTACCAGCGTCCAGCGTATTCAGTGTCCCAGCTACTGTACACCCAACTTCTTTTCATCAACTTTTCATGATATAGATAATAGCTCTAAACCACATTGTTGTCGTCGACAGTGCAAGTTTTTTTAGGGAGTTGGAGTTGGGGGTTATTAGTAAAAAAAAACCTGTACCACAACAACCCATGAAGGGTCTAGGGTTCAGTACATGGTAGAGACTGTACAGTTTCATGGACAACGGTTTTGCAAGGAGTCGACTTGTCCTAGGTCACGCTCAACCTTTCCCTCCCTTATTTTGGGTACTCTATTTTTATAATATTTTATAGAGGCTGGGTGGGCCCTAGGGGGGTCCTAGATGATCCATCCCATATGATCCATCTCCCACTGCAAACAGACTAAATAAAAATCATGGCCAGCGGGATTTGAACCAGGATTTTCGGCATGGCAACTCAGTGCTCTACCACTGAGCCACACCCCTCCCGGGGTTATTAGTACTGAGGTCGAAACAAGGGAAATATTAGCAACTATATTTTCTAACCTTATCCTTCACCACACCCCCTTCCTTATTAACAGTAATTGACATAACCTCCTGACGTTGACAATGGAGAATTTAAGTAAATGCAATCAAAAGGGAGAGAAAATTATGCTTTACGCAACTAATAAATTAAATAGTCGAAGTTCCCTCGAAATCTTTGAAAGAGGCGAAATTTCGAATCGAAATTCTCCAGAGATGAAGCCCAAGTCAGAGCGAATACAGAATATGGTATACGATTTCAATTAAATCGTAAAATATTTGTCAACACATGATTAACAAAAACTGTTCTGTATTTATTCTCTTGAAATGTTTTGTTATCCTTGGACATCTCTCCAGTATGAAATTTCATTTCTTCAAGTTTAAAACTCGACACCTGACTTAAAAATAACCACATTTTATCGACTTGTCCCTGTTTCGTAATTGTTTTAAAAAAAACTAATAAGAGAAATATCGACACTAATATCCTTAAGAACCGTCCTTATAAATATCGAAATATGTTCTGAATATGTGAATGTTTTCCGCTAATGTAAAAACATATTTCTACAGTCCCGGTGAATAAGTAGTTAACTCGGTTTTGCCTACTATTTCAGGGCAGCGTTTTTAAAGATTGAACCTTTTCCCTAAATCAGAGTTTTATGTTAGATGGTTGAAATTTTGTGTAAATTACAAGATTGTTGTCTATATTTGACTATTACAACACCAATTTGATTGGTCGAATCTGGAATGAGATATTAACGTTAACCATTTATTCACCGACCATCTGGAACCTGCTTGACCGATCATTCGCTTATTACTAAACATTTTTGTTATTTCTTAGATTTTCGATAGTCAGTAAAATGAGAAAAACTTTTCATTCTCAATTTTATTTGATGACTATCACTTTTTTTTTTTATATTAACACTTTATTGAAATATTACAATCTGCCACTTGTGGGCAATAAGTAATAGTGCTATGTAGCTTACAGTCATTCCATACCAAAACAATAATATAAACAAAATAAAATAAATAAATATATACATGCGGTAACAGAAATTAATTAATGCGGAAATGATAATAAAATAAAGTAAAAAAAAAATAATAATAAAATAAAATAAATAATAATAATAATACTAATAATAAAAATAAAATGTACACATTCATACCCTATTTACAATTTGCCTGGGGTCCCCGAACTGAGCTTCTTCCCCAGGAATGAGGGCAAAGCAGGAGTCCGGGAGGCCCCAGCCCCCTTTCCCAGCCGCGTCACTGGCATTAAACGCCAATGGAAGCTGGTTAAGGGCGCTTCACACACACAGGTCGTGAGTGGAGAATCTGGCCAGTGCCAGTACGACAAATAACTTTATTACAACAGGTCTCGGGGCCATTGCCGGTTTAGACGGCGGGGTGGGTTATATGGATGTGTGGAACTGGATAATGACTGAGCCAGGGGGTTGGGATGACAGGCAAGGTTTTGGTGAAAGTTTGAAAATTTAGTAGGGATGAGGTCGAGGACGAAAGGAATGTTGAGATCATTATGGAGGGTTTTGTTGGAAACATAATAAGGAGCATTGACAATAGTTCTCAGGATTTTGGATTGAATGCGTCTGATATTCGATTGTTTTGCGGTCCCCCACAGTTCCAGTCCATAGGTCCAAATAGGTTTGATGATGGTCTTGTATAAGATGACTATCACTACAGAAATCTTAAAGGCGACATTGATTAATTAAAAATCAAATGAAGACCCATCAACACATTATTGACAATGCAAAAAAAAAAAAAAAAAATTACTTTCATTATAAGTTTAAGTAATGTGAAAATCATTTTAAGTAAGAAGTATAAGAAACCACAATCGAAGTAACGTAAATATTCATTTTCATGGTAAACAAGAACAAACTTCGAAATCGTACATTGCTTACTTGGTTTGTTGGGCACAATTATTTTCCTCACTTGGATCCCAATCAGCCAAATCATGGCCTGTAGGATTATAATCTCTTCATTTTATGTTTACATAATATTTGTGGAATGGTACGTCTATCAATTGTAAAAGAGAAAAAAAATTTTCTTTTTATCGATCGATGTCGGTAACGGATCATTGGATGTATTAGCTAATGGAATATAAATTATACGGCCTCTACGCCTGAAATTGATTGTTTTAAAAGATTCTTGTTGCCTAAAGAATAATTGAAATAAAGCTTTCCCCCTCCCGTTTGAAATAAAGCTTTCCCCCCCCCGGTTACAGTAACTAATGTTACTGTAACCTTGTAACTTGTAACTAATGTTACTGTAACCTTGTAACTTGTAACTAATGTTACTGTAACCTTGTAACTTGGCGCTACGAGTAGTTACGAGAATCGGACTCTGTTATCACCTTCTTTTAATAACATTACGACCTTGAATAGAAATAACTTTTTCTAATTCATCCTTTGTTGCTCCTGAATTTCTCAACAACTGGTAAAGACGATTCCTTGCAGACATTGTCTCGTACCAAATGTTACAAGAGGGCTTTATCATGATTGAAATTTTGCACCAATTGAAACTTCCAAATTCGACGTTTATTTGAGGAAACTGGTGGCTTAGTATACAGGTTGGAAGGGGTTGTAGCCAATCAGAAGGAAATGCGGCTTTGATATGTTCTTACGCGAAAATTTTATCTTTTTCTCTTTTGCTCATAGCCAGGTTTTGCAATTGCGTGTTGTGCTTCTCTTTCAGCCGAAAATTCAATTTTTGTCACTTCATATCTTTCGATTTGGCATCAAAGAGGTCGCATTTATGACAGATTTTGTTCTCGTTAAGGTTGTTTAAATGATAGACCTAACCCATGTAAATATTGGACATACGTTGTTACACAGACAGAATTTTTACCTTTCACCTTATATAAATCAAAAAAACCTGAAATGTAGTTGTTGTTTTATTTAACGCTACTTTATGCTGCTATGGCTAATCGGACGATGCTACAGTGGGAGCTCTAAATTTTGCCTATCCAGGTTTAATTAGGACAGGGATTTTTAAAGAGTACCTGACATCGTACAGGCTCGGGACCCCCGTTTAACGTCCCTTCCGAAGGACGGCGTAACTAAGGATTTTTTACTCCCTTCAAAAAATCCTAGGGCCACCTGCCGGGCTACGAACCCGCGATCTTGGGTTTAGTACTTTGTTACGCTAACCACTAGACCACAGGTGACCGTCCTGAAATGTAGTGAAACTTGGATCCAGGTACTTTTTGTTATTGGTTATTCCTATGGTTTAAACCTTTAGAGCCATTTTCTTAAGACCTCTAAAACTGACGTCGTGAAGACATTTTGCAGTTCCCTCACCAAAGATGAGAACTATACTGAAACTATCGCGAATTAGACTGAAGTCTCATATTGTTCTATGGATTCACTCAAAGAGAAAACTCTAGAAATGAACTCAGGCAGAGAAAGGAAACAGTCAGAAGAAGTCATTACTCATGTCATTACTCGATTCGCATCTGAGAATTGTCTGTGTGTAACTAGTGACCTAGGTTTAACCAACCTTCAAAGAAATAATTTTGTAGTAAACTACATTTAAAGGCCTAACAGGTTTGATGTTTGATAAATTGTTCGTACATAAGCGGTTAACTGAACTTAAACACGTTGGATTTGACGTGAATAATTGGTTAACTTTACATAAAAAATGTTCACAAATTAAAACAACCGTTCATATTCAGTCAACTCGACTTGGCCATTTAAGGTCACAATAACTCCGTTTCTAGCCCGTTCCCGACTTTGCCACTTGTACACTACAAGGATAAAACGATTCCACATCCCTCAGTACCATTAATTTATTTTGGCCCAAAATCGACTTAGCCATTTCTTCACCGGGGCGGTAGAGATTTATCAATAGAAAATGTAAAATAATCAACCAGTTGTCCTTTTCAATAAACATATGTTGCGTTTTGTATTTTTCCTGCTCAATCCTCATCAATTGCCCTTCCTGGTCGGATAGAAAATTATGAGTTCGAATTGCTGTATTTTATATGCGATCAAACGTATTTGTCAGAAATGGAAGTCGTAAAAAAAAAAGAAATAGGAAACTGATATGAATATTTGCCTTCATATGGTAATGGTAAAGGAGAGGTTGGGAGTGACCAGACTAGCAATGTTCAACCATTTATTTTATTTTTTATTTTTTATAAACACTTTATTCAGACATTACAATCTGCCACTTATGGGCAATAAGTAATGGTGCTGTGTAGCTACAACCATTCCATAACAAAACAAAAAAGTGGTATAAACAAAATAAAATTAGTGAATGTAATAAATATATACATACGCAACATATATAAAATAAAAGGAAATTAAAGCAAAAATGATAATTAAATAAAGTCTAGATAAAAATAATAAAAATAAAAATAAATAAAATAATGTACCCATTCAAACCCTATTGAACTATTTATTAGCCTCGTAAGAAAGGCTCACTACTAGCTTTTTCAATTGAACAAGGAATTATTTCTATTTTTTTATAATTATTGGTCTTTTTTTATGAGTTATAAATGTCACGGTATACATAAATGAATGTCACGGTGAGACAAAGGTTCCGGGTTCAAATCCCGGTCGAGGGCCTATCTTTTCTCTTTAAAAAATAAAGGAATTATTTCGTTTAACCTGAGCAAGTTAACTAGTTCTCTTCTTTTTAAGATACGTTAGGTCAAAATGAAATGTTATAATCGATGTTTAATGGTAGGCATTCTTTTCATGAAATATTAATTTTCCGGAACAGATTCAAAGCAGCTTTTCGCCTCGCCCTTTCTAAACTTCATCGCTTCTATCAAAGACTGATCCCGCGTTAATGAAAAATTCCAGTTTATATTAACTGGAGTTTACCCTACATATTTCGTATTCTCTCGGTTTAAAAGTTTCTAAAGGAAAAAATTAAGAAGAATGGTTATGAAACTTGAGAAACCCATATCGTGAAATGAGATATCTCAATGCGAATTCGGAAGCCTTGATAGAGTATACTTGTTAAAATTACTAGCAACATGTCAATTCTTGGCCACTATAATCGTTCACACTTCACTATATATTGTTTCGCAAACATCAAGAAAAAAAATAGAGGAAGAAAGGCTGGAAGGAATTAACCCCTTAACGCACAGTTTTTTTGAAAAAAAAAACGGCCAAAAAAAATCAATTTTTTTAAATGTAAAAAAACAAACTTTAGAACATTTTTTGGCAAAAAAATAAAAAAATTCAAAATTAATCAAAATTTTTAGTTTAATTTTGGATTTTGATCCACATTGCAGAAAAGAGCCGAATGTTGCAATGTTACACGTCCATCGACTTTTTTATTTTTCGTTTCGAATTACTATTTCGTGAAAAACATTTTTATCAGTTAAAATATTTATTTATACTTTTACAACAAAAATAATACTAATATTTATTTTAAAAAATTATTCAAAATTTTCTTTCGTGTGGTATATTTCGAAGCAAGGTGCAGCACATAGCCCAACATTGCAAATATTACACATGTATCGTAATTATCACTTTCTTCTGAGCCGCTTTCCGACAAATTTGCGTATTCATATTCAGATTCTGAATCGCTCATTTTTCAATATATATTTTACTAAAATATAATATAAAATAAAATATAATAAAATATAATAATAATAATAATATTAATTTGAAAATGAAAAAAACATACCAATTGTATAAATATCCAATATACCCAATTTTATTTTCTGTAATCACAAAATAACTGACTGTCTATACACTTATCTTTGCAAGTTTACAACACTTAGGTAACTATTGAACTAAACTATAAAACAACAGAAACAAGTGTTTGATATTTCACGTCTAAATAGTAAAATAAAAGATACAATGGCCTTTATATAAATTCACGAAAATACTACGACGGATCGCAGTCAGTCGTCACGAGTACAGAGGTATTATAGCTTACAATCCTATGTAAATGATAAATATCAATAACACGATTCTTTTTCTTAGCTTTCACATTGTTATTTTCAATTCTCGAATATATTCGAGTGTGAAAAATTATAGCAATATCAAATACAACGCCGCTCGATTTATCTCGAGTGTGCACAGTTTGGTCTGTTTAGCGCGCTCGAATTAACTCGAGCGTGCAAGTTAAGAGGTTAAAAACATGTCATCACCGCTGAAATAAACCTGAAACGACATGTTACAACATTCCAGTCGAAAAATGTCCGCCATTTTCATCATTATAACCTCATTCAGGCTCAGTTATGGCAGGTTATAGAAACTACTATCATAAGCCAAATTTAAATTAAATTCGTTAATGAATATTTTATTGAAAATAAAAGAAGTAAAAGTAATATCTGTAGATATTTGGGAGTGTAATATTGGATAAGCTGGAGACGGGACTACTCCGCTACACCTGCTGGTCGTATCTGACACCGGTGTCCATAGCATTTGTTTGATATATTGTATCATTTATATTTACTTAAAATACGTTTTATAACAGTCGAATTTCGAATAAAAGAGGCTTGTTTGAAAAAACAAAACAGAAACAGTAATAAAGATACCGCGCATTGATGGCCTATCCCTTTTGGTTCATTCAAATAATTTTTGCCGGAACAGATTGATTATTCTTTCGTGTCATTCATTCGTATCTTAATCAACTCTACAATTCACGGAGTTTCAACTAAAAAATATATGTGGAAGAAGGGGCTCGTAATAATAATTCGCTAACCTTCTATCCGAGCGAATTTGCCGGTTGTGAATTCAAAAAAAAAACTGATAGTTTGATTGGGTGGCAATTTCCCCAAATACATACAACTGAAGCTATAAAATAATTCATCAAGTAAATACAAATGAAAAACAATACAAAATGAATAAATAATAAATGTATAATATAAAAATAAAAAGAGAGAACAATTACATAAATGTGCACAACTAAATCTAAGAAAATACAAAAAACGGTTATTTAAAACTAAATAAAAATTATGAAAAAGAAAATGCAATAAGCACGTACAACTAATTATTTAAAAATATTGAAATTAACTATTTAATAATAATGAATGAGTCTTATAACAAAAAAATATTAATAGTCTGTGAATCAATAAAAATAACTGAGTTCTTGAAAAGTGTGGGGTGAGTTCTTGAGGACGATGAGTTGATAATTCGATATGTTGGGGAGTAGGAGTAACTAAATGTCTCTTACCGCTAAGTCCGAAGTGAGATGATAATAGCGAGAAGTTTTACTGGTGTGACTTGACAAAATTCAAGATGAAGAAGTTGGAGAGAGCGGCGACAAAATCAAATGTAGCAAGCAACCTTCTCACACAACTGTCTTGAGACAGATCTTTTGTTTTTTCCAACATTACACTTAATATTGTAACATACGTTTTGAAAATTACTCTCTGAATTCTTTTATTTCTTTTTAATAAATTTGATTATTATTAGAATTATATAAAACAAACAAAGCACATCTGGCTTTTAATGCATTATTAAAATATTAATAAAATATTCGTTTGGAAATAAAAAAAATAAAAATAATAATAGCTATTGATACCCGACATATTTATATTACGAATGAAGAAATGAAGGGTGATTTCACCTAGTTGCTTCAAAATGTGGCAAAAGTGAAAAACATTTGCCTCACATTACACTTGCCATAACATTTGATTTATAAAATATATGCCTATATTAATATGAAATGAAAAAAATAAATTTCAAATAGATATGAATAAATAAAATAATGTCATAGGCATAATTGCACAGACCGGCTTAATTTATTTTATATATATATATATATATATATATATATATATATATATATATATATATATATTTATTTATTCTTGCTTTAACATTACTTGTGATGATTAAGAAGATGGAGAAATAATTGCTATTAACACGTACTCACGGATGAGATGTTAATGGAGGTGGTAAGAAATTACAGAAGGAAGTAACACGGATGATTAAAGAGTTTTTTTAATGAGGGAGACCTGTGGAGCTGGTATAGAGAAGTAGAAAGTATATATATATATATATATATATATATATATATATATATATATATATATATATAAAAAAAAAATAAAATAAAAAACTCGTTAAATGTACTCCGTCGTCGGAAAAACGAAAAACTGGGCAAAGGATCCACAAGTTAGCGTAGCAACAGTAAGAGCACAGGTGGGAGGCTGGAATATCCTAGCTATTACAATAAAACTCGTAAATATCTAAACCTTACTTCAATTTTGAGTCCTATGCATTGGCTAAATTTGAAGAGTACAATACCAATACTGATAAGTGTACATTCGATGTTGATATAATTTGAAATTCATTTTTCAATCAGTATTCAAAGATTGATAGATACATTGAAGCAACGTTTTCCACTAGTTGAGATTAGCAACATCATAAAGACCGGTTGACCCGATGTAAAGTTGAGCCTCTCGATCCAACTGTGTCCATGGATGATGATGTTGACAGATTAAATAAGAATATTCCACAGGCGGTTTAAAACGATAGCGATTTCTAGTGTATTACGTTCCGTAGTGAGCTGCTTCACTCTTGAAGTACCCGAGCGAAAAGATACAGTCAGCTGCTCTTCGCTGTGTTTAGTATATTCAATTAATACGTAATAATTGTTATAAATTATTCAAGAGTTATTATTGATACGTAATAATAATTATTTTAACAATTATTTCGTTTGCATTGTAAGGTTAGTGTATGTAGTTAGTGGTTTATCATGATTATATTATATATTGAAAAACATTAAACGATATAAAAAACATGATCACTTTTCTCTAAAGCTTCGGTTGATTCAGTTGAAATGATGAGGTCGGCTAGGAGCGGATAGACTAGGACCCTCGACTTTTCTCTTTACGATGCCACAAACGAGCCATAGGGCAGGCGTGTCCTTTGAGCCGCAAGCAGCCGTGGTCTCTCCATACTTCCAGCGCCCACAATGTAGCAATTCTAAATAGGGACAGAATCTCTCAAACAAATCACCCCCCTGCACATCCGGTATCTTACAAACAGTACAGTCCTTACCTTGTTGTGAACCCAAGACCATTCTTCTACAACCCAAGAACTCTGGTACAGAATTTTGTTTTTGATGTTCAGAGGGGATTATTGATTATTCCAAGGAAATTATTTACCAAACACTGCTTTGGTTTTTAAATTTAATTCGGCCATTCGACAGTTGTAGCGGTAAAGTTTTTTTTTTTCAGGTTGGAAAAAAATAGAACGCAATTGAACTTTTTTTTTTCCAGAAAATCCATCGTTAAATTATACCATTTTTGAAGCTTCCTCACATCATGGTTAAATGTGGTAAATTTAACCATGAAGCCAGTGCAAAAACATGAAAAGTAAAAATATTTTGAATAGTTATTTTTAGATCTAATTAAAATCAAATCAGTTAAATTTCATACAAAGGAAAAAATATGCTAATTGTTAGTTGATCGTAGTAAAAATATCGTCTCCACAATTGGCATAAAGCTAAAACTTTTATAATTTCATTAAACTAAAGGAAGGGAATTTCTCTGAAAAGGAAGGGAATTTTACAGTGGTGTGGAGGGGGATTGACATGAGATATTAAGGTGTCTCGGGGTCGACTGCCTTTGGAATTTCGATACAATTTACTACCGGGCCTAGAATTTTAAGCCCCCATCCTCTCCTCCTCCTCCCCCTCCTTCCCCTTCTTACCCCCACCTACCTTCCCTCCTTGTGGCAATATCAAGACCAAGACCAGCCTTCACAAGACCTCTTTAAAATTTACCACCAAGGCTTTTGGAATGATATATTTCTATCCCTCATCTCTAATAACAAGAAACTTCTAAAAGAATTCAATTAAAAGTTATTAATTTCATAAAAATAAAACAGCAAATAAAAATAGCAATATAATACAACCTGCCATGCAAGGGGAATAAGCACGAGATGTATAAAAACATTATTTAAACCATCGATATCTCCAAGCCCAGCTCCATCCTCCACGTGGGGAGAGACATTCCAGCCGTCACATTGTTGAGACCAGTGGAGGCAAAAAGTGCAATATAACCGCAGACGCTCAGGATATGAGTGGAGTAGCTGGCCAGTGTCAGAACTCCAATGGCATATTTACAATAGGTCTTATTCATTGCCACTTCAATTTCCGGGGATGAATTTGAGGAAGAGTGGCGCAGGATAAGGATTGCACTTGAGGATTTGGGTGGTTGGATATGTTCGTGCAGAAGTCAGGAAATTTGGTTGATACAAAGTTAAGAACGAAAGGGATATGGTCATTGGGTAGGGTTGTATTGGAAACGTAGCTGGGAACATTTGGCTGTTAGTACTATGGTTTGAAAGGATTGGAATGGTTTGATCTTCAATGGTTTTGATGTCATGTGGAATTTCAGTCTGAGTGAGTTCAGGTCCATACGCACAAATTATTTTGAGGATAGTCTTGGAATCAGTAGTTTTTTTCGATCGAGAGTTGAGAAATCCTGCTTAGTGTTCTCTTATTAAATAGGTCAGGAGCTGCGACGAAGTGTGAACATCACTTGTGTGTATTTTGATTCCGTTCCCCGTTATCCATCATCTGCATCATCTGCATCATTGCTCCATCTGAGAGAGTTGTATTTGGCTACAGGATGAGGTGGTTGTTGGTTTAGGAGGGGATAAAAGGATAGCCTTGTCTTCTGCATAAGTTGTTAGGAACTATTGAGAGATTTTCCATAGAAAATTATAAATAAATAAAATAAAGTGAGTTATAACATTATCATCTGAACCGCGAATAAGATTTAGTTGATTAGTATTAGAGAAATCAATAAGAAACGGACTGACATTCGACCTTCACCCCAGAGCCTAGGGCACTACTTACTACATGTTTTTAAAATAATAGCTTGGAACAAATAATACCTTGATGGAATCAGGCTACAAAGATAGAGTGGATATGAGAAAACGCAATCCAGGTTAAAGTGAAACCCCTCCCCCCCCCACCCCCCACCAGGGAGTGGAGCATTGTTCTGCCGGTGACAACTTTGCTCTTACCTATCTTGTTAGCCAATGAAACAACGAAACCATGCACTCGCAAAAAATAACAAATCAATCATCCAGAAACTAATTAAGGATTGGAGAAAAACGTCATTTCCCTCTCACTGCTCAACAAAACAAAAAAAAAAAAAAAACTGGAAAACATTTCGGTATTATTCCGTTTCCTCTTATAAAAAAGTAAATTATATTTTGTTAATTTTTGTAATCTTTTCATCAACCGTGCCTGTTAAAACTTGGAGAAGCAATGTCAAGTTTTCAGCCAACCCCCTCAAAAATCACGCTTACCCCTCTATGAATTGACTAAAACTAAACCGAGCTTAAAAGGGAAAAGTTGATGCAACGGAAACTTCACTACGAGGAACTGCGGTGATCGAAAATCGGCTATAATGAGACAGGTGGAATCTTTTAACAGAGCTGACAAGATAGAAGAAAAGATGTCGGATTACAGCTCTACCCCACAATCTTATTGGAGACTCAGATATTATTGTAAGAGTCGATTGAGAGGAGTTCCAGGAGCGGGGAGTGGAAGTAGTACTGTGGCGCTATCTCTGCCCAGTTCTTGTCAATTCCTCTTATTTTACTCCAAGAAAACTTTAATTATGTTTTCATACGACTATTTTACGATTTTCTGACGCCTAAAATCAATAAGAAATCAAGTTTATGCGGAAGTTTGGCGTAAGATTGCTTCTTAAAATTTGTCAAGTGTATAAGTGATACTGAGGGCGAGGCTCTTGAGGACTTTTGGCAACTGTTCTCAAACTTTTATAAACGTTGCCCCTTATTATATTCTCCTTCTACTTCATTCAATGCCACTTTTTAACTTTACTGAAGAAATGAGCAAATACTTAATACTTTTAGAAAACCTGCAAGTTGACTAAACAATATTGCGGCCATTTAAGAGATGGGCACTGGCAATTGGATACAATGATTTCTTTTATCTAACCCTAATATTTATTTATATATATTATTTACATGTTTGTTTACTATTTTCCCTTTTGCTGAAGCGAGCTAAATTTTAAAGAATTGCTATATAATTTGCAAGTTTGTTATTTTCGTATGTGTTGAGTTAATAGAAGTATTGGGACACACTTCATTGCTGTTTGGTTACATACTAATACTTAATACCAACTTATTCTAAGGATATTGGATGAAGGATGAGGGTGTTTTTTTTTACTGCCTGTTGCCATCTAATTGAAGGTGGAGCAGGTTTCAGTGTTTGGAATATTGGATTCGTTAGGTAGTTTAACGAATATGCCTTCGCCTGATCAAGCCCGGTACGGTTTGAAGTTCTAGGAGAGTATGCGGTTCCTTCTGTTTGTGGCACCTACCGTTTTTTAAAATATTGTATCTTGGAACTTCTGGAGGAGGCGTTGAGTGACTGCAGTGAGGAGGGTGAAGCTCTTAGGATACTTTTATAGATCTGTAATTTAAATCGGAGAGAGAGCAGGTGATGTAGGCGGTACGATTTTCTTTTTGCCGCCCAGGTTTTCTGGTGTAGGTGAGTACTCAGTTTTAAATGCCTATCCAGTTTTATCCCTAAGCTGGTTGGTGAGGGTACAGTGTCGCCAACTCGTAGAGGTTTTGGTAATGTTAAATGTTTTCCCTTTTGGTATGAGAACACTACACACAGTCTGTCTTTGTAGGATTGACCTGTATATTTAGGTGTTTTAATTGTTGTACTATTTTTTCACAGGTGATCTCGACCTGCCTTAGTGCCCTCTTGGCATTCACACTGCTGATAGATATGGCAATATGGATACAACGAAGCCTATAATATAATAGGATTGCCAAGACTCCATACATACTCAGTATACACAGTGTTTATAAAAAAAAATATTAGATTTGGCGCTGAGGTAGATTGGATTAACAATATGCTATTTTATCTCAGTCGTAAAGAAATCAGCAATAAACAAATAGATAATTGAAACAAACTAGATTAAAATATTAAAATAAAATCTCATAAATTAATTACGTTTCAGATGGTGTTCCATGATTTTTGTAATTCAGCTAGTGCTGGGGCGGTTACCCCCCTACCCTCCTCTAAAGCAGAGAAGAGTAATCAGGAAATGAGGAATTCGTAACCGAATTAACTAGTATTCGATTTACCCAAATCGAGTTACGCATTTCACAAAAGGAAAAAAATTGTATTGACAATTAAAATAAAAACAAGAGATAAACAAAAGACCAATTTAACATAATATGGTTTCTTTTTATAAAATACATAGTGTCTATTAATTGCTTTAATTTGTCAATTCGCGTTTTAACTACTGCCTCTTCATTCCCCGATCATTGCCTCTTTACATTCAATCGCGAAAATTCGAAATTGGGTCAACAATCCTAATAATATTGTTTGGGAAACATTTTTAACTCTAGCTTAGCCATTTTGATTTTATACAATTTACTAGAAAGCTGGAAGAGATAATATTGAAAAATAAAAAGAGACCTTACATAAATGTTAAGACAGTGGAAAAATTCCAACGAAAAGCCCTTAGTCTCCAAACTAAAACAGAAATAGAAATTATCTGTTCAATATTTCGCCCAAAACAGATAATATCTATTTCTGTTTTAGTTTGGAGACTAAGGGCTTTTCGTTGGAATTTTTCCACGGTCTTTAAATATAAGAGATAATATTATTTTAATACTTAATTATCTATAACAATCATGCGTTAGAAATATAAATGTGCGTTAGAATATATGACGTTGCAAATTAACAATTAGCGTATGCAAAATTAATGAATTTACAAGAAATGATATGATTTTAATGCTTTATTATCACTAATAATTATACATTGGAATATAATATTGTAAATTAATGATTAGAGTCTGCATGCATGCATTAATATTTGCTTTTGGCTGAAGTGATGCAATTTCCTCTGTGGTTCACATAAGTTACGCCGGATACGGCTTATACGCAATGTCTTTTTTAAGCTATGTTATTATCTGAGATCGTTATCATCCGCGGGTTTTACGGCACCAATGTTTCTTTGATGTATTAGACTGAAGAATAATTAATATGAAGTAAATTGAAGTACAACGGGAATTTGAAAGAAATCTCTGATATTAACATAGCGTTTGATTTATTAATTTTAAGGACATAAGAAATATCTCTCTCTTAATACTAAGCAAATATACATGTGATAAAATGATTAAATTTAACGTTAGCAGTTTTACAAGAATTACTTGAAGACTAAACATACAAAATAACGAGTCTCTTAAATGGACGAAATAATGATAAATTATGAATTATAACAGAAGAGAGTAGTTTTACAATAGCGATCTGATTAGCAAAGATAATTAAGGACTAATAAAGATATAAGGTTAGCATGACTATGCGATCTAATAATAATGATACATAATAATTAATACAGAAGATTAACATTAAATAGGAGCGATAATAAACATAAACAGAAATTGCTCCATGCATTATGGCCAAAGATATAATAAAAAAAAAAGATCATAAACAGGAACGTTATAATGAAGAATTCAAGAATAAGGTGAAAAGATGTGCGAATATTTATTATCTTGATCCCATTAATTAGTTTGAATTGTCTTTTGGTACCATATGAACACAATGAATCGTTGATCATCAGCAGAACTATTAGTTGGGAATTTGAGGCCTTATGATAATGAAATGGGACTTACGATTTGTGTGATCTAGGCCCAATTATCAACTCACCATCGCTATCTGGCGTCTCAGCAGAGCTCCTGGCGAGTGACAGGCTGTAAGAGGTCGTAGCTTCGATGTTCTGGTATGACAGTCCCGCTAGGCGTCCATACAGCAAGTGCGGGCCGCTCCAAGCGTCACTCCCCCTTTCCTTCGATTTTGGCGGTAAAGTATATCTTCCGATATTAGAGGCAAGGATCGGTTTGTTCCTACTGGCGGATAGTACAGGTTCGCGGCTAAACACATACTACAGTTGTGATGAAAATATAGCTCTTTATTACCAGTTTGCGCTTTGTCTTTTATCAATTCTCTAGAAAACAATTAAAACTTTTCCGAGCGCCATGAAATAGTATATAATGGAGTTAGATTTACTTCGGTAGCTGCAGGATCAACATTAATATACTCATCATAATACGCACACGCACACACACACACACACACACACACACACACACACGCATACATTCCCACACACACACACACACACTCAAACACACTCACAAATATATATACGGGGCACGTGACCCCCCAGACGTTTTTTTGTGTACTGTGGAGAATCCATTACAGCACACACTTATAGTCAAATCATGTGATGTCATAACAGAAATAACATGAGTGAAACTATTGTTTAGATATTTTAATAAACTTTTGAAACCTTTCTATAAATACTGCAAGTTTATTTCTAAGTTATTGTTGATTTTTTTGCCCGTCTGCTCGATGTGCCCCGCCAGAAAAAAATCATGGATCCGCCCTTGTACAGCACACCTCACTCGCACACTACAGGCTAAGGTCACCTACAGTACACCTTTACCTTCCCTAGGTTTAGGTTCCCTAGGTTTCCCTTCGCTAGGTAGCCACCCGGGATGGGGAAGCAAGTCAGGTGGCTCTAAGGAGACAGCCCCTCCTGACTCGGGGGCTGGAAGGGCTAATAATCCACACCCCTTAAACAAAATTATTATTATGAGCCCTCAAAGGAAATATAGCTAGGTCCTTGAGGAGACACAGGTTCTTGTAAGACCGTAGCGCCGATCAGTAGGTAAGTAATTAATAAGTTTTTGACCGATGTTTTTTAGGTATAAATACGGAGTTGTGAGTTTGCTTTGATAAGTGTAGAACGTTTTTTGCTTATTTTAACTATACTATGGATGGACTTTACTTTAACTATACTACAATGGACAGAATTCTACCACCAAGAGTTATAATACACTTGAGTTTTTTTCGATAATATTAATATTATTGAATTGTTGAAACTTTCACGTTCATATGAAATTAAGGCATTTTGTTCTAAAAAGCTTAAAATAAAATAAAATTTCATACCAAGATCAAAGAATAGCTGGTCAACCAATCTTTTGTTGCCCATTCTTTTTAAAAAGAGTTCTTTAATTTGAAAATTATTTTTCAGCGAAATCATATAATTCATAAGAGCCTTAAAGAAAATAATACATTATAATGCAATTGGGAAAAACCACAATGCAAAGCCTTATGTTTCAAAAAATACACCTACTTACCAGTCGACGTTTCGCCTATTCAGGCATTATTTAGACTTTCGTTCAGTTGTATGTTGAACGTCTTGGTGGTGGGCTGCTGTCTCATGTTTGGAGCCTGTTTGGGCTGTTGATCGTTGGGATGTATTGCACCTTTTTCTTCGAGATGTGATTCACATAACTCCTTTTTGATTTTGGTGTCTTGATAATGCCTGAATAGGCGAAACGTCGACTGGTAAGTAGGGGCATTTTTTGAAACATAAGGCTTTGCATTGTGGTTTTTCCCAATTGCATTATAATAAATAATAGTGTTTCTTTTGAGTTTTTGGCTCTATTTTAGTGAAAATAATACATTCAAGAGAAAATTACACAAATAAACATGAAATCATATTATTGCATTTATAATTATACAAACAGCTATAAATTATGTTTCAAAAACAAAGATGCAACGGGTGCGTACTGTACCAATTTCTAGTCCGAAAATGAAAAATTAAACCGACATTATACGGTGGTTAATAGTAAAGTCATTATTATTGTCATTATTATTATTATTTTAATTATTATTATTTATTTTATTATTATTATTATTATTATTTATTTATTTTATTATTATTATTTATTAATTTTTTTTTACTTTATTTTATTATCATTTCCGCATTAATTAATTTCTTTTACCGCATGTATATATTTTTCCGCATGTATATATTTATTTATTGTATTTTGTTTATATTATTGTTTTGTTATGGAATGACTGTAAGCTACACAGCACTATTACTTATTGCCCACAAGTGGCAGATTGTAATATTTCAATAAAGTGTTAATATAAAAAAAAAAAAAAAAAATAGTAAAGTCAATTTTCAAATGAAGATCAAGTATATCAACTATAAAATAGCTAATGAATTATATGAATAGTTACATAGTATCGATATGATACCTGACCTAAACCTTAATAACTCATAACATTATAGAGAAAGGTCAAAAGGAAGATGGTTATGTATGTATAATATTTATATGTATAAAGAGCTATAAACATTAAAAATTAAAAAAAAAATATCCGGCTCTAATTTTATTAATTTATTCGTGCAATAGATTAATATTTATATCAGTTGAGGACTTGGGAAGGCGAACCTACAATGTGTTTAGGTTAGAGGTTTTAAAAAAATTATTAACAAACAATGTAAGTGGCTGGTGTTTCAATAATTGATAGAAGTTGTTGAGTCAATGTCAATAGTGTAGTGATAGGGCTGTATTCTTAAAAAATTTCTTGATAATCGGTCGCTAGTCAATGATTTCAGATTGATAATTTATTTTATATTTATTTTGATATTTTAAAATGAAAATTTATCATAAATATTTTATAATACGTTAATTTATTTAAATCAAAATATCTGTTAATCGACATAAATATTTCATATTACGATTATCATTTTAAACATATCCCAAAATACAGAATATTTTCGATTGTTATTCCATAAAACTTATTGTGTTTTTTTTTTTACGGTTTCGATTTCAATGTTTAAAATCTTTTAATGAGAGAAGGTTGAACAAGATAAATGACGGCCTCAGAGTTAAATGACTTCAAAAGAGAAAGTAGCTCGCTTTAAAAAAAGTATTATTCACGAAAATCTACGAGAGAAGGAATTTAAACTGCCACTCTTCATGTTGGATTAGTCCTCGGCCATATTTTTCTCCTCTTTGGAAACTTTTAAAGAAAATACTTTTAGAGACGGTTTTATTTATGTTGGATGGGGACCGGAAAACCCAAAGCGGCATAAAACCTCCCCCCGCGGCCCGCCACCCCCACCGCCCCCCCCCCCCACGGCCCACCTGCTCCCGGGGAGCCTCACTTTTATTTATCTTCCCATTCTCCTTTTCATGTATCGAAATCATCTTTCTGTTATTCTTACTGCTGGGCTAGAATTTAGTAAAAAAAGCAAACAAAAAACTGTACTTCTACAACACGCGAAGATTATTGTGTTCATCATTAGGTTAAGGCTGCAGGCTTCTAAGCCGAAAATTATCATTCGGCCCGTAATCACGCTCAACCGCCAGATTTCCTGAAATAAGTTGGCACATTTTATACAGGCTGGATGAGCCGCATACGACTCCAGATCAGCGCATTCACGGCGGTTGAAAGAATATGATTTGTATGTTGCATCCCACCTGTGTGCATTGGGGACCCAGGAACCTTTTTTGCCTTCCTCGTTCCAAGGAACATCCGATTACGACAGATAGAGGACCCGAATTGAGGCCATATCTTAGACAATACAGATAAACGAGAATTTTCAAAAGTCATAATTTGCCGACTTGCAAGTGCTTGTTGTGGATGGCTGGCGAATCGTCCAAGTTTGTGCCAAGTTTTCGAAAATTCGATTGAACAAAACTCAGATCAAAGGAGGGTAAATTGGGTAGAGATGTTTTGAAGTCGACAAGGATTATTGAAGTGTAAATGAACCGAGAAAGGTGAGGAAGCCATTGATCCTTTTCTTCACCATCACCAATTTTGACTGATCGCTCAAAACGACAAAATGTGAATATTCTGCTCCGATCCCGACAGGGAAAGTTGCTCGATGGGATCACCATTGCACAATGCTCACCATATCACAATCCTTATAATTATTGTCATCGGAAGATGGTATATTTTCATAATCGAGTTTTCAGTTTTGATCGATTGATTCTCTCCTCTTCTCAGTTCTAGCCCAATAATGTCACCATTAGAGCAAGGATACGGATTTTTTTAGTTCTTTCGACATTGTGCATCCCCAGATATTTCCATCATTTCCCTACATATGTAACGCTGTCTTGGAAACAGAGGCCTCACGAACCATTACTCATGAACAATCATCTGTCGACAATTTCGTAACCGTATCGGGTATCCATATTTATTTTTATTCCAAGCGAAGATTTTTTAAATTCTAATATAATCGTCGCAATAATAAAACTACTTAAAAGGAGAAAAAGAATTCGAAGACTGATTTAATATAAAGCTTGTATTGCAAGCATATTTTGTAATATTAAGTGTGTGATGTTATTGTCCTATCATCACATCGATGGTATTGCCTCGGTTTATTTACAACTGGCGACTTAGCTCCGAGGATAGTAGGAGTGTAAACGAAACAAACCAGTCTCGACATAGTAGTCGTTCGAGAAGGTTGCAACTCTACATTTCACCATTTTCGCCATCTTCTTCATCTTTAATTTGTCAACTCCCGCCGGTAAAACCTCTCGCTGTTCTCATCTAATTTTGGACTTACCGGTAAGAGACATTTAGATATTTTTTACCGATCAACACTTGGAATCATCAACTCATCGCTTCATTTCTCAGTTTATTATTAGTTCATAGGCCATTAATATTTTTTTGTGTGTTTTATGACTCATAACTTTTAGTAAATAAGTTCATTCCAATTTTATGTAAATAATTGATTGTAGATACTAGTTCATTGCATTTTCTCTTTTATAATTCTTGATTTGATTTTTAAATAACTTTTATTGTATTTTCCTAGGTTTAGTTGTGCAAATTAATATTTTGTAATTGTATTTTTTTTTCTATTTACATTATATGTTTATCATTTACTCATTTTGGATGTTTTTATTTGTATTACTTGATGAAGTTCTTAATTTCCTTTTATAGTTTCACTTTTATTTATTTGGGCAAATTGACACCTAATAAAAACTCTCTGGCTTTTTATTGAATTCACAACCGGCAAATTCGCTCGGATGGAAGGTTAGCGAATTATCATTAGGAGCCCCTCCTTCCACAATTTGATCGATTGAACAATATTATGTAATAACATGTCGGCGCTATAGTGTTTGTGTTTTGAAATAGCAACAAATTGTTAAAATGACTATTCGAATTCGAATTTTTTTATTATTGATGTGTAGTAAATTTTGTTGTAAAGTTCACAGCAGAGATTATTCATTTCAGCTATGATACCAGGCATTTTAATAGAGAAAGCCATGCCTTGATATAAAATATGACAACAGTGAATTACTGGAAGAACTGACAAATCGAGAAATTACCTGATCCATTTCTTTTGATATTTTATGATTTCTAGTTCATACCTGAAAAAAAAAAAATGCGAATTGTTAGCATAGATAAAACAATAATAAAAAAATTGAAATCACTGTTTGGGAAGGGAAAACTGGGTGACGGGGGGAGGATGAAGGAGATTAGAAGGGGCTGGAGCTCTGGAGTATTCTCATCCTCACCAGTCTCAAGCGCTCCAACGAACAAGTTATAGGCAAAAGTGAAGTTTACATTTTGTTTTTTTGTGTAAATATATAACTTAGTTCATAAAAAAGTTTGACATACGAAAATATTTAGCTTTGAAAAATTTAATTAACCATGTAACTCAAGAGCAGTTCAATACAAATCACTATTAAGCCTTCAAACTTGTACATTTTCCAAAAAAAAATTACTAGTTTATCTACTATTTAATAAGCTAACTCCATTTTATTTTTTATAATAATTAGTAGAACGATTACAATAATCTTATTCCTAAATTTTGGTCGTTGGTAGTATTATTACGTCATTTTTTTCTCCCAAAAATGAAAACTTCGAAAACGTGAAAAAACATTTTACGGCATTTTTTCGTTCACCAGGTCCCTTTTTAAAGACATTTCCTGAAAGTTGTACAGTTCGATTAAACTATTTTCTCTTATTTCTTACGTTGGAAAAGTACAATCGATGGATTTCCCAAATATTATTTTGTAGGACCAAAAGAAGCAACTACTAAACGTTGGCCTGTCAGATCGAAAAAAAGAAGTTTCAAATTAACTCAAAACGGCAAAATAGAAATGGAGATATGAGTGGAGTTTATATTACTTAACGAATTTAATAAGGGACGGCTGGGTGAGGGATGAAGACAAGGGAGTGGTGGGGGGGGGGCAATTATAGAAGTTGATCAAAATAAAAGGGATGAGGCAACCCGCTGGGAAAGAATGATTGGCTGGATGAAGAAGATGCCAAGATGGCGAGGGAGGAACGGGCAAAAACCGAAATAAAACTGGACTCTTGGAAAAGACAGTTAGGTAGGACGGCAAAGCCACTAAGTTGAGCTCTATACTTAGCGGACTTCTTATACTTCTTCAGTAAGTTCTTCCACTTATGGCTTTAATCACTTACAAATGAAAAATGCGTTTTCAAATTTGATTTTTCTATAATCTTAGTTTCGATATTTTTGAATTGTGAAAAGTGTAACCTTTAAATGCATCATTATAAATCATTTCTCGAAGATTTTTTTTTGCCACATCTCCCTAAGCATGTGGTCAAAATCAGTGATTGATCCCTTATTTTTAAGGTGGTACGTAATCTTCAATACTAATTCAATTAAATAAAACATTTAAACAATCGGATGCGCTATAAAACCTATGTTTTCTTTACCTTTCTTTCGTCACTCGAAAGATATATGTTGAATATGTTTGTTAACAATTCGAAAGTAATCACATTCAATACAAATTGAAAAACAATTCGTTTGTAGTTGCTGATATTTTATTCTATATCTGTTTGCTAGAATTTTCCTCTGAGTTGATGAGTACCTTATATATCCATTCATCTGTTTTCTAGTTTTGACTCATTTAAAATAGACTCCTTCAATTATTTGATAAATAAGAAATAAATACAAGAGATGAGAGGGGGAATACCTGCCCAACAGTTGACAGATCTCGCCGGCTTCAGTCCTAAAATGAAAGCTCTTTACTCCTCATCATTGGAGGCTCAAATGAAGATATAAATCCTCGGTTAGTAGCAAACCTTTACGAACAATACAATAAACATGATTAGTAATTATTGAGACAATTTATAAAGATAAATACTCAAATGTGTTTTTGTCAATTCAAATAGAAGACTTATGAAATACATTATAAAATGGATTCCGAAACATTTCTCAATCGATTGTGGAAATTCATTCGAATTTGGCGGCTAAGCAATCGGCTATGTCATTCAATCAAGAAACCGTTCAAATATTGCTCATACCTCGAAGCCTTTGAGCATCGGAATTCCGTAACTCTGTCATTAAAAATTCATTTATTTTTCTGACCATTAACAATATGAATATTAATTGGCAATTTCATGCTTGAGCGGGTTATCTCTTGGATAATGAAAGCTGTAATGAGAAGCGAGGCAGAGCGATTCAATCATCTTCTTCCCAGGCAATTAGAGAAATAAAGGTTAAATGTCCTCTTTAATTCCCTTCTCCACCCACTAGCCTTTTCTTTCTTGCCTTAATCTGTTTTTCGAAAACACTTACATGAGAAACATTTTTTTCTTTTTCAAATCGAAGACTCAACTGTTGTTCCCTATCTAATTAATGAATTCAATATTAATGAAATAAATTTACGCGAAAATAATAATTTTATTATAGTATTGGTTTATGATTCGTGATGATTTGTATTCTGTAGCCTTATGGCCACACACACACACACACACACACATATATATATATATATCATGTTTCTTTTTCTGTTTCATGTTTGTCATTCTAAAGTGACCCAGTCTCAGAAAAAGCCACTTTTATTCTATGAGTCACTTGAGGAGAATATATTCGCATGATTCAGGCTTCGGGCAGAAACGTTTAAATCATTCCAATATAGCTACTATACATAAATTTACAGATCAACAAACACTAAAACACAATAACTTATGAAGAATCTTCCAAGCAAAAATGTCAACCATACAATAATTTAAACTTCACAAATAATTGTTAATAAATCCATATTATTATTATCTTGTTCTTTTTCTCGGTTTCTACCGGAGAATGCAGCTACCCGGACATAAGTCAAGGGTTAGGCTAGAAAAATTAATTAGAAATATTCATAATTTTTCGAACAATACTCGCAGCTCCGAGTAAGACCGCTTTCTGCAGTTCATCCAGAATATTGGAATTAAGGTCTAATTCTTTTATGCTGTTTAATGTCATTTCTGGAATAAGTCCATTTGTGGACATGGAAGCAACACTTTTGCTTTATCAAGCTTGTGTAACTGATTCAATTCCTCTGCCATGCCCTGACTAATTTCCTCGGCGACCACCTTGTGGAGGTTATCATCTGCCGGTACTCCTATTTCAATTATACACATTTACACATTTTTTTCTTTTTGAATCAGCAAAATATCAGGCCTGTTGTGAGGAACTGTGTGATCAGTTATGATGGCCTGGTCCCAATAAAGCTTGACGTACCCTTTATCAATTATTAGTTGAGGTCTGTACCTGTAAAAAGGGTAAGTTTGATTTTGAGAACTGTGGTGTGTTTACTTGTGGGTGGTGTATTGTACTCAGAAACACGGGGGATCGTAAAACCCCAGCAATTGCAGTGACCAGTTGTCTCTTGCGGGTTTATTATTGTTATTGTCCATATTAATCATGCACCAGTTTATCATGTTTTTGGCAAGGTAATCATATAAACTATAGGTTCATAACTGACTGAGGAGGGGTTACGGAGGGGGGGGGGAGGGTTTGTTTTGAAGGAGGAAAGGAGGAAGAAACTATTAGCACTCCTCGTCCAGTTTATTCCCTTTTAAAAGGCTCCGCTTCTCGGCAATTAAATATGAAAACGGCTGTTAGCTCCGATTGGGGTCTAAGTGAGCCACCGACTTTGATTTCTGGAAATGATTGCCCTCATCTAGCCCTGTAATGTCTTAGCCAATTATCCAGGCAATTAGCCATCGCATCTTCCCCCCTTCCCCTCCTCTCCCCCTCCCGCTCTTCCCTTCAAATCTTCTTTGACAATTCCACTAGGCACATCACACTACTTCAAATATTCGGTTTTCAAAACTATATCAATGATTAACGATAACTTATTATTTATTTATTCATTTATTTAAATTGAGAGTTGTTTAGATATAATATTAATATTAATTTATTTAAATATTTTCAAAAATAATATGAAAGATCATAATATACTAAGATCAAAGGTTGACTTATTATTAAATGACTATAGAGGATATGGTTCCCTCTGAATTTGAAAAAAAGTTTAAATGGAATAAAACAACTTATGTTGAGGTATCTATGCTTTATTTTGGTTATTTGTTGGACAATAGAAATATTTTATATACAGTTTTATTTATTGAATTATTTATATTGTTATAATTATAGAATTTATGCATTTTTTTGCAGATGAATGACTTATGGTCAAATTGTTAACCATATAATAAGTAAAAAAAAAAATGAAACAATTAAAGTAGAAGATTGAGAATGGCCTTGGCCGAAACGTTTCTCGAAAATAAAGAATACACATTTTTTTACTGGAAATAAGTTTTTTGTTCTCCTAATTAAAGAATATATTAACGATAACAATAACCTAAGCGTGTGTGTCCCCTGCCAATACATTTTTTGCACGATAGTTTATATTAAAAAAAATCTTTTCCAAAATCTCTTACACAAAATTATAACCATTATATCATTTTTCTTTTATCATCAATTAACGAATTGATTTGAAGTTTATATCTATCCATAGAGTTATGATTTTGAATAGCAAGAGAAAGTCAATCATTTCGAATTTTTGTTACGTAATTCAGATGCTTTACCGTCCTAAGATTTTCAAGTAAAAATTTGAATTTCGAAAACTGATAATTGAAAAATTCCTTATAAATTTAGAAAAAATAAAATGAGAATGATTTTATCAGGCTTCAAAAACAGCTTCGATTTTGCTTAGTTTAATTATAAGTTTTTTCGATTGAATTTGATTTTGGAATCTACAATCCTGTGTTTATAATTGTATTTATTTATAATAATATTTATATTTGTATTTTTTTACTATTAGTTTCATTATTTATTAATATTGAAAAGGGAAAGGTTAGTTATTTATTTTATCAGATATATAGTTAAAAAATATTGGTGTAGTTAACATGTAGCGAAGCCACGAGCCTATTTAAGGATATCGGTTCCGGAGGGCGCTGATATTGAATCAGTATACAATATACATACTTTTGGTTACCTATTGCCGACGCATCAAGCAGCTGGACCATTGCGGGAAGGGAGGGAGATATTTAAGATAATATTGATGGAAGTATTAGTAACTATTGAGAAAACATTTTAGCCATACTGCTACACATTGCATTCACATCAATTATTGTAAACTAAATAATCATTGATTTATTCGGTATTCCATGTACAATTAAAATATTCAACAGCTTATGGCCAAAAACCTGATATCTGTTGTTAATTGTTAATAACGTTTTCTATAATATTTGTCGTAAAAAAAATATATATGAGGCATGGTTCCGCCTTAAACTGAATAATTGGTCTCTGATATCGTCAGCGTATTCCGTGATTATAGGTTTGTATAGAGATTAATATCGCTTTTTTTGTTTCTTCAACTAATCATTTACGTGCATCGCATCTATACGTGAATATTGTCATCAACAAGTATCAGATGTGCATATTTTTAAAATCGTTAAAAGTATGTTGCGTATCAGCTGAAATAATTTATTTTTGATTTGATTTAGAAATATACCTTTTCACCATTCTTAATTTTTTATATATGTTAGGCAATTAGGTTTTAATATCGTATATTATTTGATCAATTTGTACAGAGATCTCAAAATCATTCGTAACACAAAGTATTTATTTCCCTGGGCATTGCTGTTAGTCTTGAGTTTGGCTTGTCTAAAAACAGACGAAAAAAAAATTGCCCGTGACAAAATTGAGAAATGCACTGAAATATCCTTGAGATGTGCATATATCATACATCGTACAGCGATATATATTCGCCTATATTCATTTCATAAAACAATTGCATTGGTACTTTCTGCATTATATTGCCAAGCGGGTATACTGCGCTAGCTTACCAACTAATATCATGTTATCCGATTGAATTCCTGGGAATTCCATTCAGATATTGTAACAAAGATTCTTGAATTTATTGGGGGATGAGTATTTAAATGATCTCATTTCTATAAAATAAATTAAAACATCGCATATAATATAAATCAGCTTACGTGTTTTACATTTTTTTAAAATAAACACGCGGGATCAGGTTATACTCGCATTATAGACGATAATAAATATTAAAGTAAAAGTAAGTAAGTAATAAGTAGTAAGTAAGTAGTAGTAATTAAATATCAAATATTAAATATAGTAATTAAATTAAATATAGTAATAGTACCTAAGTAAGTAGTAAGTAATTAGTAGTAGTAAGTAAGTAATAGTAAGAAATAGTAAATGCAATTTATTCAAAGCAATAACAATTGCTGTTAGCACGTAGCTGATGAGATATGCAGACCCGCCAGACAGCTGGGTCTTCCGTAACTGTATTCCATGTTTGCAGGGGCGACCAAGGCCCACTATATATATATATATATATATATATATATATATAAATGAAAAATATTTTATATAAAAAAATTGTATTTTTCTCATTTCATACAATTCAAATATCAGAACTTTTTCTTATCCTTTCATAAAAATCTGAAGAAATCTCTAAATACTTCATAATAAGTATTAGCTTATCACAAATACAATACAAGTATTCAATATGATTGATATAGTAAGCGAGAAGCAAAAATGAATAACTAAAAAAAATCTAGTGTGCATATAATAAATTAAGAAATAATGAAAACATTTTTATCATCATAAAGAATATAACAATAGATGTTAGTAGTATCTACAACAGTTAGTTTATAGATTTTGGTCATTTTTTGTCACCTTATATAATTTAATAATCCAGGCATTTTTATTATTAGACATATTATCCATCCACATGACCCCAATTTTCATTTCTTTAATGAGGGGAATTATTGTTCGTTTTTTCCTTTTTTAGTCACTTACTAAGTCTTAGATATTACAAATTTATTCATTTTTATGAGGAATAAAAATAGGAATGGTGAACACTAGATATAAAAGTAGGATTATTTGACATGGCCACGGCCGACACTGACACTCAGAGATTGACGATATTGAGCCGAAACGACGAATTCTTTTCGTTCATTTAACTAGAGTTCCTCGGTTTATATATTTCATGTATACCTATATGCATAAATTTATGTATGTATGGATAAAATTACGTAATTTTTATATAACTCAAGACTAACAGCAATGCCCAGGGAAATAAATACTTTGTGTTACGAATGATTTTGAGATCTCTGTACAAATTGGTCAAATGATATACGATATTAAAACCTAATTGCCTAAAATATATAAAAAATTAAGAATGGTGAAAAGGTATATTTCTAAATCAAATCAAAAATAAATTATTTCAGCTGATACGCAACATACTTTTAACCATTTTAAAAATATGCACATCTGATACTTGTTGATGACAATATTCACGTATAGATGCGATGCACGTAAATGATTAGTTGAAGAAACAAAAAAAGCGATATTAATCTCTATACAAACCTATAATCACGGAATATATATTTTTTTGCGAACAAAGATATGAATTTTTTAAACTGAGGTAATAATTCTAATGTTGCCATTAGTAATAATTGGAATATCTCTGCACTGGGTCATGTTACAATATTTTAATTGACGTAATTTTTTTTATAGAAAAGTCTCCTCTACAACATTTGTAGAGTTGTGAAAAGTCTAGCAAACCAAACAAAATACAATTTTAGAAGTAAAGTAAAAAAACTATAGTCGACGCTCGGTAATTGGTTTTATTAACTGGCCGTTGACTAAAGTCGACGCTCGTACTGAAGTGGTTAAAGGTCCATAAGAGGAAGTGGATTTAACAAATTCGTTATTGAACAACTGATGTGACGATTTACGTCAAAATCCCATTATTCCACTCAACTGATCTACCAATCTTTCTTAAACAACAAGATTTGATAAATTGGATATTTCGTACTTGATGACCCAAGAATATGATGTATATATTTTTTAAAGTCGTTGATTTAATCCATAGGTTATGTGGCTTAGGACTTGTATTGTGTTGAAGGAGAGTAAGGATGAAAGGGCCGTTCACTGCCGCGGGTGATGCATGCCTCTGTGGGGGGGATATTAATGCATGCATAGCCCGATCACCGCTCAACTGGGCAACCTCCTAGATTTATTCATGGATTTAGCTTCATGAATATCTCCATTTGACTCGATAGATATTCTCTGAGCTTTGTTTTCAATTTTTTTCTATCTCCCTGACTCAGCTTATCATAAAATATATGTTTTGTCAGGCCACAGTTGCCCTTCTATGCAGGAAAGATTTAGTTTTTCAGATTTCAGAAACTGATTTTGTGACGTCTATACATTCTTATGTTCGTTGAATTAACGTTTTCGTTAGTTGAATGTCGAATTTCTTATTTATGCTTGGAGAAGGAATGGGTAGATATTTTTTATTGCGTTTCTCTTGTCACAAATCTTTGAGCCTATCTCTAGGACTCTTCATTTCAGAGCCGGTGGCAGGGGAAGGCGCCCAGAGGCAGCTGAGAATGGTCATCACCCCTGTGCCGGATGGAAGGAGGAGATTGGAAGGAAAGCTACCTACATGTCATCTCCTAGTGGAAGAAGTCGGAAAATGTTTCATTTGACACACGAAAAAAATATAGGATGGTCGTAACTTGTGTTGAAAGATGCTGCTGCACCTTAAGGTTCCAGAACATATCTGATGATACCCTCAGGGAGAATTAGCAGGTGCATAATGTATTATACAACATTGAAATAAATGAGACTTCAATTGTTTGACCACTTAATGGGAATCGGAGATTTGACGTCTTATATAGCATAAGTCAGAAAATCAGAAAAAGAGCGGATGGAGAAGGAAGAAATGAAGTATAGGAGGGAATGATTGAACGAGGAAAATGATTGAGGAGGGAAAGAATGGATTGGGAGGAAATTGTGGCAATGCAATTATGCTCAGGCTTCAAACAGTTGTAATAAAATTTATTCCATTAGACAAACAACCCCTCTCCTTATAAAAAACCCACTTTCATCCATCGTAAATAAAACTCTAACAATGTAATAACAGTTTTCACAACTTTTCCCAACCTTCCTTCTGGATTTTGATGGATGACAAAAGCTTGCTAAACGTTAGACTTGGAACGACGATATTTATTCAACTTTTAAAAGTATACAATAAAATCATAATGCGCTGGCGAGGTTGGGCTATATTCTCCTCAGCCTATAATCAATAAAGAACGATTTGATAGCATAGTTTTAAAAAAATCTACAAAACAACATGAGTATACAAATAAAACAATACACTTTTTAAAATATATCTGTTTGTACGATTATAATAAATGAATTAATAATTCGATGACAGAAAAACAAAAATAATAAATAAATAAAAATAATATTGTAAATAATGTTTAAAAAATATATTTTTTTTTACTGTAGGAAAATTTAATAAAGGTAATTTGCAGAGTAACTAGATAAATGATTTAAGTTGCATATTTTCTTTTTTTATTCATCACAATAACTTTGGGAATCAGTTAAAAACTTGTGCAATGTCGTCTATTACCGAGAATTCGCATGCACCAACTAGGCATACTATTAATAAACTAAACAGCAAAAAAACCGGCGCACCTGGAATTTTGTGTTTTTTTTTATTTCTAGTGCAAATAATTTAATTTTTTCTGTATTTGCCAAGTAAAGTATACATCATATGAGATAACAGATGGAAACAGATTGAAAAACTAGAAATATCTGAATAGAAAAACAATTTTATTCACAAAAACTTCAAACTCGTATGAAATAATAAAATATTCTTCGGCAATTTTTCTTAATTAAATTTCTGTTATTATTTATATTTTATTTTTTTAATAAAGGGTGATTTCTCCCCTTGCTTGTGTCACAGCCTGGATTCTCCTTGGCATGCTACTGATTAAGTTGGCGACTCTTTCTTGTTCGATACCGTCTCATTCTTCCACTAGCGCGGTTCTAAGGTGTTAAAGGTCCATTGAAAGATCGAGTCGGATTTTTACCTATGTGCAGTTAGATTCCCTCTCTGGGAAACACATGGAGGTCAGTCTCCACCACTAAAGTGACCCCAAACCTTTACAGACCCACCACCGTAAGACACCCTTTCGGAGATATTGCATGGTGTAAATCGCTGTCCTGCCCTTCTCCACATTCTAACCCGATGATCTGAAGCAAATAGTGAAAATCTCGATTCGTCTGAAAACAGCACTTGAGCCCAGGCGTCTCAACACTGTCTGTCCACGCTGAGTGTTCCCGAGCAAACATAAGACGAGATGCCCGATGTGCTGGGGTGAGCTGAACTCCCGTAGCTGGGGCCCTTGATTTAAGCACCTCCGCACCGTATCAACACTGATATTCACATTTCGGGCAATTAAAAGCCTTTGATTGGTCTCCACGGCTGTCTGAAAGTGATTTCTTAACATCTGCATCACAATGAATCTATCGTCATCGGGAAGAGTCGCCCTGGGCCGACCTGAACCTGGCCTCCTGGTTAGGTTACCAGTCCCCCTGTACCTCTGGACTACCCTTCGAACGTTGGTTTCTGGTAGCCCTAAGGACTTAGCCACATAACGCTGGCTTCTCCCATCCTCTACCAACACGACGATCCTCGCGACCGTATCGGTGGGTAAAACCATTCTGAACAGCAAACAGGAAAAGAAGAAGAAGAAAAAAATAATAGGGGAATCTAAATAAGAATAGTAATAGTGTTTGTTTGGATAGGTCTCTTTAAGAAGGCTCCAATACAACAAATTATCATTATTACAAAATTAATAATAAAGAAATAGATAAACTGTTACCATAGATACCACACGTATCTCTTCCCGATTAGTCTCGGAATTTAATTTTTAATTCCGATCTTTTGTGTAAAACAAATTAGACAATCTTATCGAGAAAGGAACGTACCGGACCACTTTTAGTCAAAAATCAATTTTACTTCTCATAAAATTTTCATACCTCGGGCTAAATATGAAAATCGTTTCTTAAGGAATAAACTCCAAAAATTACGAGAAGAAGGAAGTTTACATCAAAAGAAATAATCTAAGAATGAAAAAAATAATCCAATTAAGTAATAGGTTCGTTCTAAATGATTCGTTGCTATTTTGTTCAAAATGATGGTGTAGAAGTGAGGAGTATTCTAATAATTCATTTCAACTTAAATTTCAAACAATTGTTTTAGAGGATTATATTGTGACATGTTCAAAATGTAAGTTATGGAGGTTCTAGAGAAGTTGCTTATTACAAAAAGTTTAATAATTATGATGGGCTTTGCATGAGATTCTAAAATAGAGCCTGTCAATATCCTCACAGCTTTGTGCTTTGTGCAACTTCGACCTCTTGCAACTTCGACCTCTTGCAACTTCAACCTCTTGCAACTTCGACCTCTTGCAACTTGGGCTCATCTCGATACTTTCTTTTCCCACCGCAGTAAAATGTGAGCACCTAACTCAAGGAGGAGTAAAATGTGTTCTTCGCCTTGGATTTTATTTTTATAGAAGAATACTTGTGTAATGTATTTTCTATCGCTAAGGGAAGTGGGACAGCAGCTGAATCTGTAGGGCAGCCAGTTGCTTTGTCCAAGGTTCTCGGTTCCAATCTTGCTCTGGCAGGCAATGTTATGGGAGGATTATCATTTATTCCCAGGAAATTATTTCACAAACAGAACTTATCTTCGATTCACTTACAGTATCTGTTTTGTTCCCCAGCTGCTACAAACATTGTTGTTTCATTTATAAAGCGAGGTAGGAAAGGCGATTTCCGAGAGATTTCATTTTCATGATTTTAAATTTGGCCACTCTGCTGACCGGGCAACAAGGATTACAAGCTAACTATAATGTAAGAGTTTGAAGATCTTAAGGATGCTGCTGAAGAAGTGCCTCGTAAAACAGTCAGAGATCTTGCTTCAGATCTCAAGAAACATGAAGTGAAGCCTTCGAGGGATATCAAATTTGTTCATATCTCCCACCCTTGCCACTCGTCCCACTCCTGGCCAGTTCATTTCTTCACGGCTCATTCCAACACTAAAAATGTTTTTTCTTATCCTCTTTCCACGCATGAATTATTTTTTTTTAAATATGGAGTACAAATGATCGTTAGGCGGTGGAAAAAGTGTGTCAAAAAATTCGGTAAATTTTTCGAATGGAATATATTTGATTTCTTTGTCATTTTTTTTTTTTGATTTTCTGAACAGGATGATTTGAAGCATGAGAAAGGAATGGAAGATCCCTTGAAACCGACCAGTCAATCGTGTAGGCGAACGGCAGTTATTTAGGCCAGGGGACAGGCCTTCTCCCTGGCTAAATACATTCACCTGGAATTGTAATAATGTTAACATAATATAATATACTTTTTACATAAAATTTAATATTGGTTTTGAAAATATACTACCAAGTATCCTGACTATACTAAGTTAGCTTCGATTATAAATGATATTAAAAATTTTGATATTCATCTCGCCGTCTTATCCTTGATTCATTTTGAATAATACATACATTTAAAAATTGATATATAAGAAAAATACATAACAAGTGTAAGAATTGTCCGATTTTTGCCGAGTAAGGGCACCGATAGAAGGCATCACATGTCTTCAACGCTGGCTATCGGTATAGCTGGCCAAAAGTCGACTGGATGCTTTCTGGAGACAGTTTATGACCAATAAGATGTGTAATAAAAGTAAGATATCTGGAGCCATAGTCTTAATCGGGAATCTGAAAGCAGTCCTAACCCCGAAGCCTTGTCTTCTCGGTGCAATTTCGGAAATGAAAACGGATACAACCGCTTTGTTTCGATTTAGAAATGCTCCCTCACCTTGACCTTTTGTCCTTCGAAACACGCGCTGACTCTTGCTTCTATAAGAATTTTAAAAATATTGATTGGTACTTTGTCGTCAGGCAAGAACTCTTTTATTCTGCGTATTGCGTTCGTATTCGAAATATTATAGAATTAAAAAAGAAAATGGCGACCCGTGAATTGTTATTCCTGGTAAATATTGATTTACGATTTTGTTCACTGTGTGTGAATTTCACAATTTAGTGAACTGCCCTATGTAGCCATATATTTCAGTACTTAAATATAAATATAACGTAACATCTAACCTGACATGATGTTTACTCATAATTATAACAGTGACAAAATGTATTTAAACTTCTCATTCAACAATAATTGAGACTACCCGTAGAATGGAAGAAGACAGTTATTTGCCCGATACAGAAGAAAGGGGATACCTTGTCTTGTAGTAATTACAGGGGTATATCTTTACTTCCTTGTGCTTACAAGATATTGTCGGTTGTCTTGTTCAACCGGATGCTTCCACATGCTGAGAGAAAGGTCGGGAAATATCAATGTGGATTTCGAAGAGGTAGGTGATGAGGCAGAATGTGGATAGAGTTGAGGAATTTGTGTACCTTGGATCCCAGGTGAACCAACAAAATGATATTGGGGTAGAAGTCGAGAAGCGGATTATAACCGCTATTTTGGTCTCCAGAAGCATCTACGTGGTGGTCTCCTGTCCAATTCCCCTAAGATAAGACTGTACAAAACTCTCATCTGGCCAGTTCTCACATATGCCTCAGAAAACTGGACTGACCCAAGCACACGAACTCTCACTATTGAGATTCGAAAGGAGGGTCCTCCGGGGAATATATGGTCCATTTTTGGTGGATGGAGAGTGGAGGCGTCGGTCCAACAATGAACTGAGATTGCTTTATAAGGACCTGGACGTAGTACAGTTTATGAAGTTAGCAAGACTGAGGTGGGCCGGACATGTGATTACGATGGGGCAGAATGAAATCCCAGCCAAAGTCCTCAAGGAGAAGGAATGCATGGTGTAAAAAGAGCAGGCCGACCACGACTTCGGTGGGAGGACTGTGTAGCTTCGGACCATATTGGATGTCCGTAATTGGAGGGTAGCAGCACTTGACAGAGAGAACTGGCGGTCGATGCTGGAGCAGGCCAAGACTCGACTAGAAGGGTCGTAGCGCCGAATAATAATAATTCAACAATAAATTCTATATTTTAATATATATATGATATAGACAAGACATCATAATACTTTATAGTGTTGGCAGGGGGGGCGGGCCTTTGCGGTGATAAACCGGAAGCGCAATATCTGATCCTCGGTAAAATTGAAATATGAATTGCGCATCAAGTTTTAGAGAATAATGCAAAATAATAGCACCGTTACAAAACGAAATTCCAGAGGATTTTAGCACAATTTCTACACCCCTTTATCATTTTGTAAGAGGCAAAATACAGTTTAGGGTTCGAAGTATAGTGTCACTTCCGGACTATGAAATATAGTTATAATTCGATATGCTATTTTGATTTCTAGAATACTGTTAAATATCAAATATAAAAATAACAGATGTTGTCTATCTATAAGAGATATCACTTATAAAAATCTATAACAACTTTGAAGTAAATATCACGAACCAGCACTTGGCATTGATGTAGAGACCGAAATGAGAGCTGCCAAATTAGATGTTACCTTCCCGGGGGGGGGGGGCTAGCGGTACAGGAATGAGAATGAAGTTATTCAAAATAAATTGCGGCAGGATAAAATATGAAATTTTAAAAAAGGAAATTCGGGTAATAAAAATGCTCTCTTTACTGCCTCCAACGTATGATTCAATTATGATGGCCAAGAAGTGCAAATAACATTGAAAAGGTTTTGTTTAAAAAAAAAAGTATTATTTTACAAAATATTATGAAAATACGAAATTTTGTTTTTGATTGAGAAATTTTCAAGACTATTATAAATCAATTTATATTGAATTATAGCAGTTTTTAATCTTTATTTTTATAAAAATTTCTCATTTACTTGCTAATGATTACGTTTAGGGGAGGTCAGGGGGGGGAGCAGTTAGGGAGTCGTATTTCTGGGGATCCAGGTTATTTTTCCCATCAATACGATTCACATTAACCAATTGTCTCCGATTTGGTAAATGAACATTATTAAAACGCTAATATTTGTTTTGTTTCTTATGTAGTACTCAACTATAGAAACTTATTCATAAATTTTCCTTCGTGGTGTCAAAACTGGAGAATTAAAATAAATTCTCAAAAATCGCATCAAATCACTTTTACCTTACGTCGTAAACCAATGACTTCCTGCCCTACAGTATCCTTTAATAATATCCCACTGGTGCCTGTAGAACAGATCCGATACTTAGGGTTGCACCTCGACAAACGATTAACCTGGAATCCGCATACAAGACTGAAAAGACAAGAAACCGCTCGACGTTTCAGGCTACTTCAATACTTACTAGACAAACGCTCTAAGCTCCCAATTAACTACAAAAGACTCATCTACATGACCATCATACGACCTATTTGGACTTACGGAGTAGAGCTATGGGGCTCCACTAAGCCGTCGAATTCCTCTCGTATCCAATCCCTACAATCCAAAATCCTTCGTAAAATCCTTAATGCTCCTTATTTTGTTAGGAATAAAGTCATCCATAACGACCTTAATGTCCCTTTTGTTGCTGATTTGGCCCGAACCCGGTATCTATCCTTTCATAGCAAACTTCATTCCCACTCAAACCCACTAGTTTCAAACCTAGCTTCCTCTTCAATTCCCGATAATCCTCCGAGGCGTCTGAAAAGAAGATGGCCACGTGACCTTCTTATTTGAACTTTGATTTGAGTACTACCAGTGGGTAGTTTCTCTACTTGTCATTCTCATGTCATTATGTAACACGCATCCTATTTACTTGTTGTATAATTGTAGTACAGTTGTAAATATCAATAAATAAATTTAAAAAAAAAAATTTTCCTTCGCATAATTTTATATTAATTATTATAAATTTGTAATTTTTACACTACTTAATCAGTGTTTTTCTTCATATTAAGTTATAATTCTTGATATGAAAGAAGAAAGAGAGAGTGGATGAAGGTATAAATTGATACTAAGGATGAATCAAGGAAGAAAAGAGATGAGGAGAATGAGAAATGGTTCTGAGCCGAGAAGGAATGCATGCCGTGATAAAAATTGAGCGATGCTCGGAAAAGATATGAAAGTGATGGATAGGTGGCGAGGAAACGGCTTTTCCACTCAGCACACCAAGAAGAAGCTCTATGTAGAGCCGAGGGGCCATGCACAATCCTCGCGGTGAACCCGCTTCCTTCCACCAATTTCAACATCCCATCGCTTCATTGAGAAACCATTGTGCTCTTGACAAAGATGGATCTCCCTGCTAAATCCTTGAATGTGGTGGAGATTCTCATAGACTATAGAACATAATTTTGAGCTTCTGAATCAATGGAAAAATTCTTTTCGGCTGTCATCAATTTTTAAAATGAAGGATAAGGAGTCGAAACCTCAATTACAGGGGTTCATCTAATTCTGTAATGCATATACGATTTTGTCTAAGCTAAGGGTGGATAGACTCAGGCTCTACTCTGAATCTATTCTTTCTGCTTATCAATGCGTGGATGAGAGGTATGAAACATGACCTGGTAATGATCGGAGTGAATGGAGTGTGGAACCGCTGGATCCTTTACTTCCCTTCCTCTTTTGAAATGGATTTTAGAAAGGCTGTGCCATTAATGACGTACGGCTGTGAAGTCTGGGGAGCAGCATCCTTTACGAAAAGAGAAAGATTGCAAACTTTTCAATACAAGGTTCTAAGAATCGCAGTGGATGCCCCCTGGTCACCAGAAACAGTCAACTGCACCGTGAACTACAAATAGAAACAATAGACGACCACATAAAAAAAAAAAAAAAAAAAAAGATTCCGAAAATTTCATAGCCAAATACCAGCAGTTAAAGGAGCAATAAATTACAACATAGGAAAGCAGACATCGTCTCTAAGGCTAAAGCCCAGGTTACTGCAGGACATCTTATTATAAGTTGTGTAATTATATATTTCTGTGATATTACTACTTTAAATTTATTTTACAGCTATTTTATATGTACATTTTTTTAATTTTTTTATATGTCACAATTCACTGTTATTTACATTTAACCAATAGTTGTAACGATGTATTCAGTTAGGGATGTCTATTGTACGAGACTATACCACCCCAAAATCAATTGCTATCAACAATAAACAATCTATATTATAACAACCATGTAAGGCCCACCAGGCCGATCTGATAAAAATAAATAAATAAATAATAGAAAGGCTGTGATGTTATGGCACAGTATTCGATTGGCCAGTGTAGCTAAAGACAATTTTTAATCATACAATTACTATTCGAATACTGAATGCAATTTATGAAATTGGTGTGAAAAAAATCGCTTATTCGCCAGTGGTAGTGTTTAGTCGCGGACCTGGACTGCCCGCCAGATGGAACGGACCGATCCTTGCCTCTAAAATCGGGAATACTGTACCGCCAAAACCAAGGAGAGGGGAGAGCGACGCTATTGAGTCACTTCACTTGCTATTTGGACGCCGAGCGGAATTGTTCTACCAGACCTTCGCCGCAACGATCATCGCACACTGCCGCTTATCACTCTGCTCTCAAGCCGTTATTCCTATGAGAACGTCCAGAGGTCTTCAAGCTTGTCACTCGCCAGAAGCTATGCTGAGATGCTAATTGGGTTATATGTAAGTCCCATTTCACTATCATAAGGCCTCAAATTGTCAACTAATTCTTCTCCGGATGATCAACGTATTACATGGTACCAACCGGACAGTTCAAGTTAATTCATGATATCATACTCATTGCTCCTTCATGCCGTGATCACTGGCGAAGATAATAATAATTCGCACATCTTCGCGCCTTATTGAAATCTTCAGTATAACGTTCAAGTTCATTTTGTTGTTTATATCTTTGGCCATTATGCTAGCATGGAGCATTTCTGTTATTGTTAATTATCGCTCCCATTCATGTTAATCATTTTTTTTTTCTTCTTTTTTTGTCTTAAATTAATTTTGTTCATTAGATCGCTAAGTTACATGTTTAGTTTTAAGTTATTTTTGTAGACGCTATTATTAATTTGTATCTTCTTTTACATGCATATTTAATAGTATTTAAGAAATCTCGCATGTTATTTAAATTAATAAATCAAACGCTTTGGTAATATCTGAGATTTCATTCAAATTCCCGTGGTACTTCCATTTGCTTCCTACTAAATTTATTCAGTCTAATCACGCCTTAACAGGTAGCCTGTAGTGCCGTGGGGACGAGATATGCAGACCCACCAGACAGCCAGGTCTTCCGCAACTGTATTCCATATATGTAGGGGCGACCAGGGGCCAATGGGGTTGGTTGGTTGGTTAAGTTAGAGAAGTAAAACCGGCTGGTCATCAACGCCTTAGTAGTATAATAATTTTTTAGTAACACTAACATAGTACAAGTATAATAATTCATACAGTAGTATAATCATATATAATAATATATAATAATAATAATAATAATAGTATATACAATAATAATATATACCAGTATAATAATACATGCAGTAGTATAATAATTTTTTCGTAACAATTACAATAATAATAACAAAAACATAAACTAAAAAATAGTATAATGATTTGAGTGATTAAAATAGTATAATGATTTTTTGTAAAAATTATTCTTAATTTTTTTTTTTTTTTTTAAGGATTTTCTTCACAAATGAAGGTTTCCTCATCCAAATTCTTCTTTCAGCCTTCTCTTCCATTCGTCCCTGTCAAGCGCATCCTCCTCCGTCATTCCATGCCCAGCCAAGCTTTCTTCCACTTTAGCTTTCCATTGGGTTCGAGGCCTTCCTCTCTTCCTCCTTCCCTCGGCTTCCCACTCCATGACCAATTTCGGGATCCGCTTACTGTCCATCCGTTTCACATGACCAAACCATTTCAATCTTCTATCTTCGATGACCTCTAGTATGTTCTTGTTAACTTCCATTCTTTCCCTGATGTCGCTATTTTGACATGTTCCACTCTTGATATTCGGGCAGATCTTCTCCAGAAGTCTTAATTAAAATTAAAAAACAAAACAAAGAACAATATTCCTAATAAGTACTATTATTGATAGAAACATAATGACCTTATTAATTACTTCCTCATTTCCCAATATCATGGAAACATTGCTGGGTAGTGCTATTTTGTAAAAGGTACAGCCCTCGAAGATATGGGCTATTGACAAGGTCTCGCAGCACTTTTCGCATGTTGGCGGGTGTTCTCTAGTAACCAGGTGAGCGAGGGTAAGCCTTGAATGTCTTATTCTAAGTCGTGTAAGGACCACTTTCTCTCTTAGGACGCTACGACAGGAGCTGCTCCATGGTTCGACATCAGTTTTAATATGCTTCAATTTATTTGGAGGGCTATAGTCCCATAAGGCCTGCGACTCTTGGAGTACGTCCTGTCTTACTGGCCGCGCTAGCTAAGATGGAGTCAATCCAGCTTACCACGACCTGGAAGAGCAAGGGCTTCTTTTGCTGCCCTATAAAGCCAGTTCATTGCATATAACGCCTACATGTGCCGGTGACCAGATAAAATGTATCGATGCTCCAACATCATGTAGCTGTTTCGTGAGGTTTTATATATATTCTATCCCAGAGTGGTCTGGGTACATGTTACTCATGACTTTTAGGGCACTCAAAGAGTCTGATACTACTACCAAATTTTCAATGGGTGATTTGATGACATATCGGTGGACAATTCTGATGGCATTGATATCTGCTGAATATATACAGCTAAATTTATGTAGCTTACATTAGGTCCAAGGAGGAATGTCATTTTGAATCTTGTTTAATCTGACCAGTTTCAGCTTTCCTATTTCAGTGGACATTCTTTCAGCTAAAGGGAGCGCGGCGTTAAATTTTTGTCGAAATTTGGAAGAAAATTCGAGTTGAAAAATGCACTTGTATGCAGAGTGTGTGGCTTGTGTATATAACTTCGTCATATTTCTGGAGTTGGCGGTCAGCCTCGAGTTGAGCTCGAGAGGAGGAATGGGAGCGATGGGAAATTTGTTCGATAAAAAATTATTTGTTGTTACTATTTAATACGTTTTGGAGCGTTGCAGATAAATTCGCCTTTCAGAAGAAGCCTTTTCTGGAAGTTTAGAACAAATTTAGATATATTTAATAATATTTAGAAAAAAACAGGGTACATTATAAATAAACATGTATGGTAAGTTTTATGATTGATGCAATATACCAGATTTTATTCTATAAATAATAAAAAAAAAAAATGTGCGGCCTTAAACGGATGTTTGAATCGAAAGTTTATATCTAGATTCTATCAAAATCCACTTATCAGTATCAGTGAATAGATTGAGTTGCTACTCGATAAAATTATTTGCAACTCGATAAATATTATTTACAACAATCAATTGAGTTTGTGTATTTATGATAATTCTTTATTTGCTACTAAGACTTCAGTCAGCTACAAAAAACTATTAGTATTTCCGGAAGTTCTTTTTAATCAGGAAAATATTGTTTCATTTTTCTACTTTAGTCTATTATAAATTTTTTCCTAGTTTACATTTGTTTCTTCTTCCTTAGTCCAATTAATTGAACTTAGATATTACGAGTTTCATAAAAATTACGTCCCAATATAAAGTTGCTCTACCATTTCAAGCACATTCCTGAAATATAATTGAATGCTTAAGGTCAGTTTCGTACGTTTTTGTTTTGGAGCTTATGACTACAATAGCAGTGGAAATAACAAAAAACGTAAATGCACAGGGCGCCAGGGCTTTGGCCAAGTTTTTAACAAAAAAATAATTAAAATAAACCAAGCAATTTATGTAAACAAAAAAAATAAAACACAAGTTTCTCGTTATGCCCATCATACTTTCCCTCCTCGGCTTGCTCAGTGGAGAGAGGGGGCGTTCTTTAGCTTTAAACCAAAATAAAGCTTAAAGAGACAATTATATAATTTAGATACACACACACACACACACACACACACACATATATATATATATATATATATATATATATATATATATATATATATATATATACACATTTATTCCAAAAATATTTACAAAAAAAACGACATTCATTGAAAGAAGCGACGCAAGGTAGGTTAAGGGAAGAGACTTGCTAGGTGGCCGGTAGCCAAGTCCCTCCTCGAGCTAATAGCCAGGTTTTCCATCCCTGCTACTCCAGTGCTGCCAACTTTGGTTACAAGTTTAAACACAAGCCACTTACATTCAGGGCACTTAGTTGATTTTGGCGTGGGTCCCCTTGAAACGAGTAGGTCTTTCGTATTTTATGAAAATGAAATAAAAAATAGGGCATGGCTTACCGAATTGTAATAAAATTGACAATACATGAATACAATTTAATTATAAATGTTTAGTGTGAAAGTGAAAACAAAAATTGAGTATACAATATTGTTTATTGTAAAAATTTTGACATTTGACTGAAAATAAAAATATTCATTATATGGAAGATGATAGGTGTAAAGAATTAATAAATATGGAAATACAAACAGCGGTGTGATTAATTAATTAATTAATAGCTGGGCCGACCCCTGAAGCTGCCCTTTGCCCTCTCTACTGCCTTTTTCCAATCATCCCCGGTCAGCGGCAAGTCTACTGGACACTCGACCCTTCTTCATGTCCTCAGATACTGCGTCCTTCCACCTTCCCTTTGGTCTTCCACGCGGTCTTACTCCGTCTGGGGTTCCGTAGTACAGTTGCTTGGCTGCTCTGCTATCATCCATCCTAATCAAATGTCCACAAACGCTGAATCCGCACGAAATGGGAAACTCGGAGGTCGTCGTATAAGTCGCAGATCTCTTTGTTCCTTCTCAAGCGGTACGCACCATTTTCTCTGATTGGTCCTAGGATGCGTCTCAGCACTTTTCTTTCAAACCTGTCAATCTTTTCAGCCAGGCTTTTGCCTTGGGTCCAGGTTGCACAAGCGTAGGTCAGCACAGTTCGAATGCTGGTCTTGTACCGGACCATTTACTTAACAATTTACAACGGAGGAAATGATGTCTTAAAGAAAAATATGCTTTGTAAGCCCCTAATATACGGGTTTGAATTTCCTCCTCTTCGTTAGTCCGACCATTTACCATGGAGCCTAGGTATTTAAAGCTGGACACGCACTGGAACGTATAGTTCCCCACTACATAGTGCTTTGGCGGGTTTAGAGGTGTCTTCTTTCTGAGAACCATTATTTTAGATTTCCCTTCGTTTAGGGAAAATCCCATTCTACCTGCTTCTCTCTCCAGTCCTTCACATGCCTTCTTTATAGCCTTGAGGGGCAAGCCAATTAGAGCTACATCATCAGCATAACCAGGCACTTGCTAAAAATTGTACTGATTAATTTCGGCTCTTTTAGCCATAACTTGGAGGGCGATATTAAACAGAAGAGGAGAGAGGGGGTCACCCTGCCTGACTTCACTGCAAAGGGTTTGCCCAACTTTCCGTTTATTTTCACTCTGCTTACGCTCTCATAGTGCATGCTACGATCAGCTTCGGTGGTATTTCTATTTCTTTCATTGCCAGGTATAGCTCCTTTCTAATAATGGAATCGTACGCCGCTTTAAAATCTATAAAAAGGATCCATACAATCTTGTTTAATTCTTTTGTTTTTGTCATTATCGGTCGAAGCAAAAAATCTGATCTACCTGTTTTTCCTGAAGCCGTCTAACCGTGGTTCTACGAAATCAGCTAAACGGTTATGTAAAATGGCAGAAAATACCAGCAGTGTTCAGTATGCTGATTCCCCTATAATTGTTACAGTCTGTGGAAGCACCTTTCTTTTTGAATATAGGTATGATGACAGATTCCTTCCAGCTATCCGGAATTCGCTCGGCCTCCCAAATACTGACAATTAAATGAGTGAGCTCCTCAGCCAGCGCTGACCCGCCAATCTTTAAAAACTCCGCCGGTATGCCATCAGATCCTGAAGCCTTGTTATTCCTGAGGTCGTTTATAATCAGGCTGACCTCTTCTAAATCTGGTGGGCTCACTTCGTGGTACTTCTCCTCATTTCGGAATTCCTCTTCAGGATACTCCTCATCTTCCTTAGGATTTAGCAATTCTTGAAAATGCTCCTCCCCCTACCAAGCACCTTCTAATCCGAGAAAACCTTCATTCCATCAGAACGCTTTACTGTATAGCGGTGTGATTATATGGATGAAATTAGTAAATTTGTGATTTGTAAGATAGGAAAATCAGTCGAATATTTTTATTTTATAACTATAACACTATATTTATAACAGATGATTCCTGAGTATAACGCTCATGCCTCGAAATCATGGCTATGATGTAATAAATTAATAAAATATAACACGAAGGATTGTTCAATTATACCTTAGGGCTCTTATAAAAATTGTTTTACATTGAAAAATAACATTATTATTTAATTAAAAACAATCTTTTCGCATTTCGAGGTATACAGCTACTCTTTCCTACCAAATTATTTCATTAGGAAACACAAGGACGAGGTATTAAAACATACAGGGAGGAAATGCAATGGGTGGTGGAATTTAATTACTTTAGTTTAATTAACTAACCTTTAGTCAATTCGGTGAGAAGGAAATTATTGTAATTAGTGGGCCCGAGGCCATGCGATCGGAATTTATAATTCAGGCTTAATTGCAATTATCGAGCACTTAGCTGAGAGTCAGGGATCCACTGCTCCTCTCGTATTTTATTAAAAAAATAATCGGCGATAGTTCCATACGATAAAAGAAAACGTCTGTCTATTCTATTCTATAAGATGACGTTTCTCAATTTATTTCTCGAAACGGCAGGTATAAATTTAGCTGTAATACCCTAATCCATTATTTTCCTCATATCCCTTTTAACTGGGCATGTTTTCAGTTTTTCTGTAAGAATATGATTTGCTCTTAATTTTTAAAAAATAATTAGAAGAGATGACTTTAAAAAAAATATATTTATTGAAATTTACAACTGTATACTAAAAACATCAAGTAAATATAATGAAAGATAAATCATGTCCCGAGATAATGGCAAGCAGAGAAACTACCCAGTCAAATAAAAAGTTCAACTTAGAAGGTCACGAGGCCATCTTCTTTTCAGACGCTTCGGAGGATTATCAGGAATTGAAGAGGTTGCGAGGTTTGAAACTAGTGGGTTTGAGTGGAAATGAAGTTTGTCATAAAAAGATTGATATCGGATTCGGGCCAAATCAGCAACAAACGGGATATTAAGGTCATTATGGATTACTTTGTTCATAAGAAGAAAGTAAGGAACATTGAGGATTTTACGAAGGATTTTGGATTGTAAGGATTCAGTACGAGAGGAATTAAATGGCTTAGTGGAGCCCAAAGCTCTATTCCGTAAGTCCAGATGGGTCTAATAATTGCCATGTATGTGAGTCTTTTGTAATTAATTGGGAGCTTAGAGCGTTTGTCTAGTAAATGTTGAAGTAGCCTGAAACGGCGAGCTGTTTCTTGTCGTTTCAGTCTAGTATGAGGATTCCAAGTTAAGCGTTTGTCAAGGTTTGGTCCTGAATACCAGACCTGTTCTACAGGAATCATTGGGATGTTATTAAACGATACAGGAGGACAGGAAGTCGTTGTTTTACGACGGGGGGGGGTAAAGGTGATTTGATGAGATTTGTGGGAATTTATAGATGACATTTTAAATTAAAAGATATATGAAAAGTAAATAGTTGAAGAGTATTTTAGTCCCTGCCATTGCTGATTAGGAATAGCTTAAAAGTTAAAAAAAAATGTTAATATTTGACATTTATTTAATTATATTTAGTCGTTCCGCATGACATCCACTCTTCCACCCAATCCTTCTCAAAGGATGCAACGGCAGGATCCCTGAGATATTTTGTAAATATATTGGACTTAAGGCAACGACCAATTTTTTCACACAAGAGTTTGCGATGATGTCTTGCTTTCGATCCCAGAGGTTGCGAAAGATGTACTGGGATTTCCTAGAGTCCTACATTCCCCTACAAAAGTTGGGAATAAAAGTAGTTTCCCCTACTCTCATGTTGCAATCCCAAGGGAGGCTTTAGTCCTAACTTTATTTACTAATACTGAATTATTTTGCTTCAAATAATATCTGCTAAAATTAATTTCATAAGAAATGTTTTAATACAAAATGTAAATATTCCTGAGTTTCCAGATTTTCGAATCAGAACGAAATTGTACTCATTAATAATGTTACGGTCGCCAGCAGGAGGACGGAAGCAAGGGGATTAGCGGCTTAAATCCGTCGGTGGGAGAAGTTAAAATAGGATTAGGACCGTTCTAGATCGTCTCCTTTTGTCGGAAAAGGATTAAGAAGATTCCAGATTTGTCTGGCCCCTCCATGTTCTAGAATGTTCGGCCTTGCCTATTTAAATACTTCCCTCACCTCGAGCCAGTCAGTCTTAGCCTGAGAGTTGAACGGTGAAGATCTGTGATAAGTGAGTGTCAGTGTGATAAACTAGTCAGTGTTGAACCGGCCAGTGTAATAAGTGTATGTGATAGTCTCGCGAGTGTAATAAACTGTTTCTGTTTGTTACTGTGTGCCAGTTTGTCATACTTGGAGAATCTTACGGTCGGTGGACTAGTGAACTGTAAGTGTTAACTATTAGTTATAGATTGTAGTGTAATGTTATAATATTCATAGAAACTATTGTAACTAGTTAAGCTATCTAGAATTAGTCTTATATTATTGTAATAATTAAATAGGAGTTAGGCCTAGATTATAATATTTAGAATATTGTCATTATAAATTTATATTAGTTTAATAATTTAATTGTTAATAGTTTACTTGTATACTTTTTATCATTTTGTTAATAAATATTAGTATCTTTAATTAAGGCATTGTTTAATTCATTTTAATACCCAGTAGCCCGTAACAATAATTATCTCCGAAATGGAATAAATATATTTTTAGGTTAATAATCCGATGATCCTCTTTTCGTTTGCTAAATTGCTAAAACATCACCGTTAATAATCGCCTTTAAAATGGAACAAATAAATTATTTGGTAATTATTAATTAGTAGTGTGAATTATAGAAATCCTGTGAAATAATAACTAGCTTCCTTAATAACAATATAAAAAAATCGTTCATAATTTTCTAAAAAAAACAACAACACGAAATTCGAAGACTTTTTCGAATACAGGATGAGCTTTCGCATGATAACAAAATCTCAGGAATGAAAGCGTAAATTAATTGACGCTAATCCGCTAAAGCAATTGAATTAACCCTCGTAATAATCAACACGGAGGTGAGGGAGGGGGTGTAAAAATATCTGGACCCTAGTGTAGAGATATGATGCTAAACTGTGTATTGAATATTTGGAGTTTTCTTTGCCGGTTGGGAATCCTTTGTTGGAGGCCTTCCTTTCTTTCATTCCAGCTCTCTTTGATATTTCAATTTTAATTGTTTTCTTCTTTTCATCCTTTTTGTACTTTTTTCTTGTCCTCGGCCTTCTCTGATTTTAGCGGATGGGGGTGAATTTAGCCGCGTAGCCTAGGGTGGACCATCTTCCTTCAGGGCTCCCAAATCATTATCCTCACCGATTTTCTCTAGAATCGAATAAATGTATCATATCGTAAATATTATAATGAACCAGTTACCTTAAGTCGGCTAATTTATCGTCGCTTGTAATCTTCAAAATAGAACAAACAGTAGGAAACAAATGAAAGCATTTAAGACAATTTTTTTTATACCTTAGTAAAAGTGTTAATATGATTGTGTACTGACTTCGCATTGTATGCCAGTAAATGTATTTATTTATAATTTAAAGGTAACACTTATTATATAGTTCTGATTAATATATGATTATTATTTTACTATATTTTTTTTTGTTTTTTTACACTTTATTGAATGATTACAACCTGCCACTTTAGGGCAATAAGTAATAGTGCTATAAGTAGCTATACAATCATTCCATAAAAACAAAAAAAACATAACATAAACAAAAATAAAATAAATAAATGTAATAAAAATATATACATCTGATAATAAAAATAAAAATAAAATAAATAAATAAATAAAAATAAATAAAATAAAATAAAAATATAAATAAAATAAATAAATAAATAAAAATAAATTGCGAAAATTATAATAAATATAAAGTTTAAAAATAGTTTTTCTATAGTATATTTATTTTTCAAAATATAGTTATTTTTTCAAAATTTCGTACCTACCAGTGTCTATTTTTTCCGTTTTCGTCACTTCTAGATTTTTCGGAAAATCATATTACAAGCATATCCGACCCTAATATAGTTAGGGAATGGAATTCCGTCATCGCTAACGCTCTTGAAGAGCCTTTCACATGAATCAAAAAGCACTCGACATTCATTGCAGACCAATCAGCCCTTGGGAATTATTATAAAAGGACTACAGAAGAGGGAGCATTTAGGGCAAGGGTTTCTGTTTACGTAGCAAATAAAAAAAAAAACGAGAGACGCCCCTTGTTCAGGAGGTAAGGGAAATAAAGGCTCCGGCGCAAGCATTCTTCAAAAGTGAAAAGCCCCACAAGGCAGATAGACTTTGAAAACTACATATAGCTGAGAAAAAAGGTTACATTATTTCCCCTATCCCTTTGCTCTCTCTCTCTCTCTCTCTCTCTCTCTCTCTCTCTCTCTCTCTCTCTCTCTCTCTCTCTCTCTCTCTCTCTCTCTCTCTCTCTCTCTCTCTCTCTCTCTCTCTCTCTCTCTCTCTCTCTCTCTCTCTCACTCTCTCGCCCTCTCTCACTCACTCTTTCTCTATCTTTCTTCCTCCCCCCTCTCTCTCTCTCACTCACTCTTTCTCTATCTTTCTTCCTCCCCCCCTCTCTCTCTCTCACTCACTCTCTCTCTCTCTCCCTCTCTCACTCACTCTTTCTCTATCTTTCTCCCTCTCATACCCATTCCCCTCTTTTTTTCTCTTTCCTTTTAGTTAAGCCCCCTCTTACCCCTGGCCGCCCTGGTACTCGGGAAAAATCACTTCCCTCTAAAGCTGACACTTGTCCAGTACTAGAGAAGAAATATTGATACTTGTTTGAAACTTGGGCCTGACGGATGACTCAAGGACCTAACCCCCTCCCCCCTACGCCTCCTCTAGGAGGGGGGAGCAGCCCTAGTCAAATCCCAAGCCTTGTTGTTCTAATGCTTCTTCAATCCACACATTTTACGAGACTGAATCTGACATTAATTTATTGCATTGGAGGGCATCGTTCGCTGGGCAAATACCCCAATACTGGAGGCGGAGGCCTGACTCTCAATGAAAAAAAGGAGTTTAAAATTGGAAGTTGATTACTATCTTATCAACATTTTGATTAATTAATGATTGATAAAAATTACAATACCCACTTAATTGAGGGTGCGTGAGCCCAAACAATCTCTCATCAATCCACGGCAGATAAATAACTGAAACACTGAAACCTTGTGGGCTATCCTTAGTTTTAGGTAAAAGTGGCTAATGATACTGGACAGGCTAGGTACAAAAACGCAGTCAGGTGTAAATAGGAACGGGATATTTCACAATGCATTGGGTACTCTGCAATCTCAGATCCCGTGATCCTTTAATAAAACCTGACGGTTGAGCATATTCTCGCCTAAATCTTCTTCTGCCACATTTGTTGACTTAGAGACAGTAAAGACTTAACCATTTACTGAACCTAACACACACACACACACACACACACACACACATATATATATATATATATATATATATATATATATATATATATATATATATATATATATAAGTACCACAACAACTCGTGAAGGGGTCTGGGGTTCAGCACATGGTAGAGACTGTACTGTTTCATGGACAACAGTTCTAGGTGACTTGTCCTAGGTCACGCTCAACCGCCAGATTTTTCCACATATTGTGGGTACCCTATTTTCTTAAACATTTTATAGAGGCTGGGTGAGCCCCAGGACGGTCCTATCCTATATGATCCATCTCCCGCTGCTAACAGACTATATATATATATATATATATATATATATATATATATATATATAAAAGTTAAAAGAATTAGCCTGAAATAAATAAATGGTGAAATGTTCCAATGCATTGCATTTTCACTGCGAAATGAACATCCGTGCATGAGCAGCCAAGCATTGACTGTGAAATTGCAACTTGACTGAAATATATGCAACGGAAATGTGGAAATAAATATTAGCAATAACTGCTATACATCCCCCTCCCCCTCCCCCCCCCTCGTGTGGTCGCCTTTGAAAGGATGCTATCCATTCATTTTATTCAAAATTTCATCTCACTATTACTTCACGGTGTGTATATTTTTATGATATAGTCAGTAATAATTTCGCTCGCTAAATTAATAAATAAATTGGACAGAATAAGGTAGGATTATTATTTAAAACACGTGTAATCGTTTTTGTAGTTAATATTTCTTTCAAATCTTATTACAGTAATTTATACTACGGGTAATAAACAATAACACAGTCCTGCAAAAAAAAACTTTTTTTTTCTATGATTAAGGCTTGACAAAATAAAATTGAAGTTTTTGTAAAAAGTACAAAAAACGGAAAATTTTAACATGAAATAAAAGCAAAAAAATAAAGAATACCTAGCTAAGATGAGCATTAAAGTGATGCATGTGTGTTGTAAAGTTATTATAAGTCTTTATATAAACGTTTTCTTTTTCCGTCAAAGCTTGTTTTGGTACTTTTTCGGCTGCGTTCTTGTGAATTTTCCCTTTCTAACATCCATAAGTAAGTAGTCTGCCATGATGTTGACATTCCATCGAACTTCGTATCGGCTCTCCATTTCTTTTATTTCTTGATGGAATCGTTCTCCTCCTGTTCCTCACTTACAGCCCCAAGATTTTCTGGAAACTAGTCCAGATGTGAGTGAACTTTGACACTCATTTTGCAGCCAAACATTTTGTAGTTTTGTAATAATTCAGCAACCAAAGTTTTCTAGTTTGGGTCTTTCTTGTTTCTAAGAAAGCCTGTTACAACAAGTTTAAATCAATTCAAGACATTTTTTTTCCATTTCAATTTTAACACTTTATTGAAATATTACAATCTGCCACTTGTGGGCAATAAGTAATTAGTCTGTGTAGCTTACAGTCATTCCATAACAAAACAATAATATAAGCAAAATAAAATAAATAAATATATACATGCGGAAAAATATATACATGCGGTAACAGAAAGAAATTAATGCGGAAATGATAATAAAATAAAGTAAAAAAAAATAAAATAAATAATAATAATACTAATAATTAAAAAAATAAAATGTACACATTCATACCCTTGCATTTCAATTTTAGTGACAAAGCTTTCATCTCTTAAAATCTTTCTGATGTGAGGCCCAACAAAGACTCCCTCTTTCAGGAAACTATTCACAAAGATACTTGAAACACTCTCCTTCTTTAGGTATTGTCTCATTAGCCCCAACTTGATATGAAGTGGTGGAAGAAAGATCTTTCTAGGATCCACTAAACATTGTCTTTCAACATTTTTAACTCCAGGAATAAGAGCCTTTCTGATTGGCCACGTTTGCTTGACATATTGTTGTTTCTTGTCTATCCCATTCACTGAGGAAACATGGAAACTTTGTGTAACCACTTTGTTGACTTAGTAACCTGGAAATAACTTTCAAACCCCCACAAATGGTCCATTTATGGTCAGAGTAGCCGAGATAATTAAGAACAAACTCAAGATTTCCGTAGCATTCTTTCAAATGGACTGAGTGTCCAACAGGCACAGAAGCATATCGTTTACCAATGTGAAGAAGTAAAGCTTTCAAACTCCTTTTTGATGAATCGATGAAAAATCTATGCATAATTTATCTTGATTTAATGAATATTATCATGATTTCAATAAAATGTTTTAGATGCCTTATAAACGAAGGTAAGGGAAAAAACACGGTCTGTTGAAAATGCTTTATTTACTGTCGGAGCGGGATATTCCGCATCGTATAGTATAAAGTGATTAAGTATAAAAAGTTGTATACTTTACAATATTTCGGGGCTACAGGCCTCGGATAAAATGAGTGAATTGTTTCTTTTCTTAAGGTTTTAGATCGTCGAATATTTCAATGGAAAATCCGGAAGGAGAATATTGAAGGGATGCTTCAATAAAAGATGGTTTGAATTAGAGTTTTGAGGGAATATTAAATTACAGTAGCATTGAAATGGAATAATCCCCGGTTATAATTTAAACGCAATATTTTCAATCCATTAAAAATAAATACTTTTATTTATATTTATATAAAAATGAATAATTATATTCTGACAAATAAGTATATTTAACCTTATGAAAAACAGAAAGCTGTTTGTACGAGTGTTAAATATTAAAATCCTGAAGATGGGGCAACATCCGGCTAAAACTATTGAATTATTATAGAAAATAATAAAAACAAAAAACAATATTATTATATTTTATAGTATATGTAATATACAGTATGTCCCGAATTTAAATGGCAAAACTTCAGGAACTAATATAGGACTGAAAAACTAGGACAAAAGTCCTTTAGAGATTTGTCCGTTTTTGCTTAGTTTTAGAGAAAATCGCAAAAAAAGAAACAAAACAAGTTTTCATTTTTATACTTATTTATTTACATTAACATTTATGTTATGTTCTTTTTAATGTAAATATTGCTCAAAATATTGTCCTCTTGCACCAATGCAAGCATTACATCCAGCACTCACTTGATAAATTGCAGCTAAACATTGTTCTGATAATATTTGGTGCACTGCATCTATGATTCGGTCTCTCAATTGCTCTCTTGAGTTGATTGACACCGAATAAACTTTCTGCTTCAAGGTTCCCCATACGAAGAAATCTATGGGTCTCATATCAGGTGATCTGGGTGGCCAAGGTACTACTCCTCCAGGTCCAATCCATCGTTGTGGATAATTTATTTCCAGCCAAGCTCGAGCAACTCTGCTATAATGAGCTGGACATCCATCGAGTTGGAACCACATTTCAATCCGCTGTTGTAAGGGAAAGTCATCTAAATAATTAGAAAAGTCGTTCTCCAAAAAATGTGTAAATGTGATACCATTCAATCTTCCATGTAAAAAATATGGCCCCACCAGTAATCCGTTCCAAATGCCAAGCCAAACGTTAATAGCAAATTCATGCTGAAACCTGTTCTCTCTAATAGCTCTGGGATTTTCAAGAGCCCATACATGATAATTTCTTTGATTAACAATTCCTCCTCTTGTAAAGGTAGTTTTATCGTTCCATATAATTTTTAATGGAAATAAATTATCATTGCGAATTTTTTCAAGAAACCAGTTACTAAAATTCAATCTCTGGACATAATCTTGAGGTAATAAATTCTGAACTTTTTGAAGATGGTATGGGTAGTGATTATCACCTTTCAAAGTTCGCCATATTGCTTGCCGCGATATTGCTAATGCAGCAGATGTTCTTCGGATGCTAGTCTCAGGATTGTTATCGAAGTGGCGTTGGACACAATTTCTTTTCCGATAATCTGCTCTTACTGCTGCCTGGAATTGGTCGCCTTCATTACGTATTAAGAATGACCCAGTCTCTTTTCGTATTAAAAGTTAACGAAAAGACTCGTCGATTAGGCACTCTTCTATTTGGAAATCGGCGCGCATACTCCCGCACCGCTTCTAAAGCATTACCGTTACAGAAACCATACACAAAAATCATATCAGCGTATTCAACATGAGAATATGTATGCGGCATTGTGGCTGATGCTATTCAGACAAAAATATCTGAGTAACTTACTGAAGACGGATTTAGGAATTATAATCCTAGAAGGAAGCCAAAATGTAAACAAATAAAAGAATGTAAAGGATAGCATTAAGTGTTTACATATCTCACTGCCTAGCCTGGTGATAATCGCTACCTGTAACATTTTTGATTTGTTTCTTTTTTTTTGCGATTTTCTCTAAAACTAAGCAAAAACGAGCAAATCTCTAAAGGACTTTTTGTCTTAGTTTTTCGGCCCCCTGTAAGTTCCTGAAGTTTTGCCATTTAAATTCGGGACACCCTGTATACATGTTATAACATTTGAAAATGAATAATATATATAAAATTTGATTTGGGGTGAACACGAACTTGACAGCATATTTCGATTCATCTCTATCACCTGAGATGTCATCAGTTGATACAGAGAGACGTTAGGCAATTCCAAATACATCGATTCATCTTGAAGATCTATATATATTCACAGGGTTACTGAGTGAGAAATGATTTCAGAAAAAAATATATTACCCGACAAGCCTAAAAGCTTTTGGTATTGTTTATATCTTTTGAGAATATATATATAAATTAGCGATATATAGCTTTTTTGTTTGAATAATGTATATTTTTTTAAAACCATTTCTCACCCTGTGAATATGGAAATAATAGAGATAAGATTACTAAAGGTGTTGGGTAGCGTGGAGTCCAAAATTCATTTGAAGAAGCTTCGTACAATTCCGAATTCCGCCCAACGCCAAATATTTAAAAATATAAGAAAGTAGAAGCTTCCATGGAATTCCAGTTAGTTAGGCCGGCGAAATCATTTAATCTAAAAGGTAAATCCCCCCCACTCAAAATAGGTTAATATTGGAATAAAATTTGGTTGATGCTGAAGCCAGGAAGGAAGGAGCCAGTGATTGAAAAAAGGCAAGTGCTTCGCCGCTAATTTCATAGCAGAGGAATAGTTATTTTCAAAAAACTTTCTTTTATCCCTTGGCCTTGCTCGACTGTTATTAGTTATCTGAATGTTTTAACTAATTAGATCATAATTAAATCATGTAGGAAACAAACGATATCTTTTAGTTATACATGCAGCATACTGATTTTTTCATTGTTGTAAATGTTGTATATTTTAAGAAAGATAAAGAATTTTCTTATTTTTTAAAGAGAAAAGATAGGCCCTCGACCGGGATTTGAACCCGGAACCTTTGTCTCACCGTGGCATCGCTCTACCAATTGAGCTACCCAAGGCCGCCTGCCGGCCGAGGACAAACCTTTTCTCTCATACGATCCCATGTCCCAGTGCTCTCGCCATTTTTGCGATGAATACACTAGAACGAAGTTCTTTGTACATCAATTTTAATTTCAGGATCTTATTGACTTACGTCATATTACTATTTCTAATTTTTTATAATTATTGGTCATTTTTTTGATTTTTAAATATTTTTATTTTTTAAAGAGAAAAGATAGGCCCTCGACCGGGATTTGAACCCGGAACCTTTGTCTCACCGTGACATCGCTCTACCAACTGAGCTATCCAAGGCCGCCTGCCGGCCGAGGACAAACCTCTTTAAAAAATAAAAATATTTAAAACTCAAAAAAATTACCAATAATTATAAAAAATTATAAAGAATTTTCGTTTGAACATCAAAATAATTAGAAAACAAACAAACAAAGAGTGCGGAAATTTTGCTGATTTTTGTCATTAATAATAATTACGCGTTGAGAATGTAGATGCAGAATATTTATAGGGTGTACGATGTATATTTCGTATGTTTCGAACGGAAATAGGTCCCCATTTTTCGAATTGATAAAACCGATGTAAAAAAACAAACAAAAAAGAACGAATACAAAATGGTTATTTCAAACGAAAAACCCCGCTACATTGATTGGCTATTGACTTAATTGGCGCTAAAATAATCAATTCCTAAGTCACGGAGTAAAAAATTACAACAATAATTTCGAAAATAAAAAAAATTTACAGACTATACAACCAAGATAAATGAAATAAACCAACATGAACCAAATCATGCCTATCTAAAATATTTTCATTCTTCCCAAGGAACGTGAATGCAAGTTTCCTACCGCAAATAAGTTTTTTGTTTTAGCTTTATGCAATTAGCGACTTGCTTTGGGGGGAAGCCCGCTAACCCCGAGCAGCCATAATCCATGGATTTATACCGATTTTTCACTTTTCTTTAACCCGACTATACATAGTTGGGAAGGGCACTGGTGAATCGTCTCCAACGGGGAGATCATATTTTATGTATGGACATCGACTCAAGTTTCTAATTAACCTTTAGGATTATCTTCTTAAATAAGATTTTATAGCTATTAATTGCTTAATTTTTACATGCTTGATTACTAAATAAAATTCAGATTGTACAGGCCAAAGATACCTCACTCAATTTGGATAGAGACGACATGGGGGAGACATGATTCTGCGTAACATAACTGAAGGTAAGAAAAAAAAAAACATGGCCTGCTTAAAATGTTTTATTTACCGTTTGGACGTGACAGGACTGTAAGGCTCAACTGATTGAATATTCTCCCCCATGCCCCCCCCCCCAGAGTCATCTTATATTGGAAGCTCTAAAATCTCTAATATTTTTCCCTTCCTTGGCGATCCTGGCTAGTACTGCGTTTCACTTCATCGGGTAAATGTTAATTAAGTTGAAATGTACATATACGGCAAAATCGAAAGAAAAATATAAGCATTTTTTTATTTCGAAGAGAGAAGATATGTCCAGGGCAACACGTTTCCGTCGTGGTGCTCTACCCACACCTAAGCTGTCCTGGTTCGTAGCTCGCTCTTGCCTTGTCAGGATCCAGGCTAGCTCAGGTGTGGGGAGAGCATCACGACGGAAACGTGGGACACCCGGACTCCAATCCCGGCCCTGCACATATCTTTTCTCTTAAAAAAAGTTATTTTTTAAATTATAACAATTAATAAAAAAATAAAACAAAATGAATTTAAAAAATATATTTATTGATATTTACACCTGTATTACAATTATAGAACAAGTAAATAGAATGCGTGTTACATAATGACATGAGAATGACAAGTAGAGAAACTACCCACTGGTAGTACTAAGGTCGTTATGGATGACGTTATTCTTAACAAAATAAGGAGCATTGAGGATTTTACGAAGGATTTTGGATTGTAGGGATTGGATACGAGAGGAATTCGATGGCTTAGTGAAGTCCCACAGCTCTTCTCCGTAAGTCCAAATAGGTCGTATGATGGTCATGTAGATGAGTCTTTTGTAGTTAATTGGGAGCTTAGAGCGTTTGTCTAGTAAGTATTGAAGTAGCCTGAAACGTCGAGCGGTTTCTTGTCTTTTCAGTCTTGTATGAGGATTCCAGGTTAATCGTTTGTTGAGGTGCAACCCTAAGTATCGGATCTGTTCTACAGCCACCAGAGGGATATTATTAAAGGATACTGAAGGACAGGAAGTCATTGTTTTACGACGTAAGGTAAAAGTGATTTGATGCGATTTTTGAGAATTTATTTTAATTCTCCAGTTTTGGCACCATTCTTCAAGATCAGTGATATGGGATTGGAGGCTTTGGGATGCAATAACTGGATTGGTGTTGACTGATAATACACATGTATCATCAGCATACGTGGTAAGGATAGTATTAGGATGAGTTGGGATGTCAGCCGTATAAACTGTATAAAGGATTGGGCCAAGAATACTACCTTGAGGAACACCTGCAGATTGGGAAAAGAGGGATGAATATAAATTATTATGGTTTACTTGGAAAGTTCTATTTGTGAGATAGGATTGAAGGATGAGAAAGTATGTAGGGGGTAGGAATTTACGGAGTTTGTAGAGCAAGCCAGGATGCCAGACTCGGTCAAAAGCCTGTTCCACGTCAAGAAAGACGCCCGAACAATATGATCCACGTTCTAATGCAGAGGAGACCACATCCACCACACGATGACATTGCTGAATGGTGGAGTGTAATTTTAAAAATATAAAGGAAAAAGTTGAATTCTCAAATTTAGTAGTTTACAGTTATATTTAATATAGATGAGGTTAACAAAGTTTTTTTCTACAGTAGCAGATTGTCTAAATACATTTTCATGACAACGAATTAAAAACAAATTTGGTAAACCTTTGCCAGAAAATATTACACAAAACTGTCCAAATAGCTTAACTTGGTCATAAATAACTTTTTTTTTTAAATATAAAAAACAAACAATAAAATTAAAACTTTTTGTGAGTCAGTGATTTAGGGTAATCAGAATAAAGCAAATTTTAGAATTTCGTTCCAGTTTAATTGGTGAAAAGGAGAGTAAATGATGCATTTTATCCCATAATATTGCATTTGAATATATTTATAAACATTTAAGAAAAGATCAAATTAAAAACCAAAACAACTATTAATTATTCAGGTATAGTTTTACTAAACAACTGCATAATTAAATACAAATTTATTATTATCAGAATTATGATAGCACAGGCCTGCAAAAAAATAAAAGTTTGTTAAAAATTGTTTTGATTTAGTTGTGATCATTATGTAGTTTTTTGCGCTGATTTAAAAAATTACATTTTTTTTCTATCACTAATGCTTGCCTACAAAATAACGTTGAAGTTTTTGGAAAAAATACAAAAAACGCAAAATTTTGGATTTGTTTTTATTATTTTAACATGAAGTAAAACAAACAACGATACCTAGCTAAAATGAGCATTAAAGTGATGCACGTGTGTTGTAAAGTTATTATAAGTCTTTGTAAAAACGTTTTCTTTTTCCATCAAAGGTTCTGTTGGTACTTTTCGGCTGAGTTCTTGTGAATTTTCCCTTTCTAACATCCAACAGAAGTCTGCCATCATGTTGACATTCCATCGAACTTGGTATCGTCGCTCAATTTCTTTTATATCTTGATGGAAACGTTCTCCTCCTGTTCCTCACTTACAGCCCCAAGATTTTCTGGAAACTCATGCATATGTGAGTGAAGGAAATGAACTTTGGCACTCATGTTGCAGCCCAACATTTTGTAGTTTTGCAACGATTCAGCAACCAAAGTGAAAAGTTTTCTAATGTCAGGCCCAACAAAGACTCCCTCTTTCAGCTTAGGATCGGATATACCAGGAAACTGTTCACAAAGATACTTGAAACATTCTCCTTCTTAGGGTAATGTTTTCGCAAACTGTTTCATCAGTCCCAATTTGATATGAAGTGGTGGAAGAAAGATCTTTTTAGGATCCACTAAACTGTGTCTTTCAATAGTTTTAACTCCAGAAATAAGACCCTTTCTGATTGGCCATGTCTGATTGGCATATTTTTGTTTCCTGTCACGGGCATCCCATTCACTGAGGAAACATGGAAACTTTGTGTAACCACATTGTTGACCTAGTAACATGGAAATAACTTTCAAATCTCCATAAATGGTCCATTTATGGTCAGAGTAGCTTATTTAGAACAAACTCAAGATTTTCGTAACATTCTTTCAAATGGACTGAGTGTCCAACAGGCACAGAAGGATATCGGTTACCATTCTGAAGAAATACAGCTTTCAAACTCCTTTTTGATGAATCGATGAAAAGTCTCCATTCCTCTGGTTCATACGTGATTTTGAACATTTCCATGATTCCAGGTACATTGTTGCAGAAAACTAGGTCACCCTCTTGTGTAAAAAAAGGGACAAATTCCTTTTCTCCAAATCGGTACCATGAAAATGAAACACCGGAGGCATATTGTTACAGGTATTGAAATGAATTAAAATATTCCTTAATTAAAGATACTAATATTTATTATCAAAGTGACAAAAAGGATACAGGTAAATTATTAAACTGATATAAACTTACAATAACAATATTCTAAATATTTATTATAACTTAACTCCTATTTAATTATTACAATAATATAAGATACTAGATTTTGCCCGCAATTTCATCCGCGGATATTTTAAATAGAAATCTATGTTGAGTTTAAACGGAGATTGAATTTTGAATTCCATAAATGAACTCCATATTATAAACAATGACTTAGGGCATTTGTGAATTGAGCTAGCCTACCAATGCTTATCCCTTTGTTGATAGATTTTAATAAACTGTCCTATTAAATATTAAATGGCATAATTACGGAACTATCGATAAGTTTTCTATTGAAATCCACCTCATAATATCAAAAACTTTAATATCTAGGGGTTTATTTTTCAAAATGAGGAATACAATTATTATTATGTTAAAATGTAAAGCCTGCTTACTAAATTCATCCATCTCACCCTCCCTCGCTCCCTAAACTCCCTCCCTGAAACATCCCTCTAAGTTATGGAGTTATCGAGTTGGTTAAGTACCGCTTCTCCTATTTAAGGCCCTAATTCTAACAAGGCTAGCTCATCTTTCAGAAACATGATTTCATTCAGTCTAATTCTATTTTTTTTTTAAATGTCAAAATAATTAATAGAATGTAATTAAAAAGTTCCGAAACAAAAATAAAAACGGTTGGAAGATGTTTAATTAATGTTCAAATTAAATTCCATTTCTTTAGTATTAGTTTAAATATTATGTAAATCTTAGTATTAGCTTTTTATTATGGAACTAAAGATGAAAAAAAAATTTATACAAACGTGAAATGATTTATGTTAGAGAAGAATTGGTCGACTGTATCTTCTAATATAAGGAAGAAATAGTTGGGGGTGCAGTCAATAAAAACACCTAAATAAGTGTAACTTATTTATTGTGTGCCGACGTTTCGGCCTACAATGTAGACCATCTTCAGGGCTAAGAGAGAGAAACTAACAGAAATATATAAAAACGTTGCAGTAACAAGAATATAGTGACAAGTAATGCAGTAAAGTGGTACAAGAGTGGAAATTAAAATAGTGACTAGATATGATGAAATAGTGAATAGATATATGATAAATAAAGATAATGAATATAAGAGTGGTTACAGAATATAATAAACTTAAAATAGTGATAGATAAAAATAAAATTGTAGATGATGAACAGAAATTCAAATAGTGACAGATATAATAATTAGGGAATACGAATATAAAACAGAGAAAATAAATGTCCAGAAAGGATAAAATGTAAACATAATATAAAGGGAAAGAAAAATGAGGAGGTAAACGGAAAGATACAAAATGAGAAGATTAAAATATAGAAAAAGGGGGTGGAATATGAAGGATTTAGAAAAAACTAGTTTAATTATAGATACGGATATGATACCAGACATGAGGGGTTACATAGGTAAAATGTAATAATATAATAATTTTATATATAGAAAGAAAATATTGATAAATTTCAAAAATTAAAAATTGAAAATAGTGTTTATAATTTTTTATTTTTACTATTTTTACACTATTTTAAGTTTATTATATTCTGTAACCACTCTTATATTCATTATCTTTATTTATCATATCTATTCACTATTTCATCATATCTAGTCACTATTTTAATTTCCACACTTGTACCACTTTACTACATTACTTGTCACTATATTCTTGTTACTGCAACGTTTTTATATATTTCTGTTTGTTTCTCTCTCTTAGCCCTGAAGATGGCCTACACTGTAGGCCGAAACGTCGGCACACAATAAATAAGTTACACTTATTTCGGTGTTTTTATTGACTGGACCCCCAATTATTTCTTCCTTATATGTGAAATGATTTAGATTGCCATTTCTGGAGTAATATCCTATGGAAGATTAATTATTGTTAGATGGAAAAAACATGAAAATCGCCAACATGTGAAAATACCAAAAATTGTATCATGTAAAAAATTTCGAAAATGAGAGATTTCCTCCCACGAAAAAATATAGAAACGAACGAAATTCGATCCAGGTCGGTAGTTTAAATGAGTGATTAGGAGTAAGCTAAACAATCAACCATTAATTGAATACAGGAGAAGGATGGTGTGGGGGGGGGGGGGCGAGATCCCAACATGGGGGACCAGGAACGCCTCTCGAGGGCCCGTTTCCTTTATAGTTATTGCCCGTGATTTATTGCCTTTAAGGGCGCCCCCCCCCACTCATTTAGCAATCCTAGTAGTACTTTATATATTTAATTTGTTCACATCCCATTTATATTTAACCGGTTATTGTTTCAAGCGCCGCTTATTGATACCAGCTTCTTGATTCAAGCATTCCATAGAGAATTCTAATAAGGCTTCAAATTTTGTAGTGGATCCAATATGACAAAGCTCTTGAATAGCTGAGACTGAGTTGATGGAGCTACGGCTCCATATTTCTTCTACCCACTTATTAAAAATCTGTGACCTTTAAGATCCAAAGCCCGATTTATACGAGGAGGTTTTATGATCGAAGTTACAATTGAAAATTCTTCGTTAGTACTTTGAGAATGGGTCGCTAGGGGGGAATCAGTCAGACTAATTCACACTTACTGACTTTCAACAAAAGTAAAAAAAAAAAAAATCAGCAACAAAAGTGACACTAAGGTCGTTATGGATGATTTTATTCTTAACAAAATAAGGAGCATTGAGGATTTTATGAAGGATTTTGGATTGTAAGGATTGGATACGAGAGGAATTCGATGGCTTAGTGGAGCCCCAAAGCTCTACTCCGTAAGTCCAAATAGGTCGTATGATGATCATGTAGATGAGTCTTTTGTAGTTAATTGGGAGCTTAGAGCGTTTGTCTAGTAAGTGTTGAAGTAACCTGAAACGTCGAGCGGTTTCTTGTCTTTTCAGTCTTTTATGAGGATTCCAGGTCAATCGTTTGTCAAGGTGCAACCCTAAGTATCGGATCTGTTCTACAGGTACCAGTGGGATATTATTAAAGGATACTGAAGGGCAGGAAGTCATTGGTTTACGACGTAAGGTAAAAGTGATTTGATGCGATTTTTGAGAATTTATTTTAATCCTCCAGTTTTGACACCATTATATATATATATATATATATATATATATATATATATATATTTAATAACAGTATACATTGGGCCAAACATTCCATTTTGGACTTAGATTTTTTTTCCATTTGGTTGTTACTTCAGTTTGGAATGATAATAAATAATAGCCTAATTAAAATATAAATATAATAAAAGCTGTATCAATTATTTGAGAAGTAAAAGAAATTGTCAACTGTGTAATTTAACAATATATAAGAATATGTGACTAAATCATCTTTTTAAAATTATTTAAAATATCGGATAAGCGTCATGTAAACATGATGAATGTATTTTGATATACCTGTATAACAATATCATATAGTACATCTGTTTTGACAGATTTCCTCGAAGCCCGAGGAACATGGTACACGGCCTCCTGTTGCCGGTCGTTACAGCGGACACAAACGATTTTCATCTCGAAACATGTAATCTTTCTTTATGACTTTATGAGCAGGATTTGGTCGAATCTCGAATTCAATAATCACAAATGTCCACTATTTTTCACCACGTGACGATGGAAGAATCGCTCGAAGAAGAAAAAGGTTCGAAAGAGATAGAAGAAGTTGAGGAGGACGTGGAAAAATTGGTAAAAACTCTCCCTTTAACTTTTTCATCATGAACAAGGAATATCAAAGCACATGATACCACTAACATCTATCGATAAATGTATTCCGAGGTCAAATAAAAAAAAAAAATATTAACTGTTAAGAAAGTACTTTTGAAGTTGAAAACTAAATTTTAAATTACCAGTAAGTGGATACCTCATTTTTTATTCAACAGACATATCTAAAAAGAATAAAGCTGGACAAAAGTAAGAGCATTTTTATCTGTGAGGAAAGAAACTCTGGAAACTCTTTGCTTTCTAGAAATACTTGAAGGATATATTCAAAGTTTTCTCAGGGGATAAAGTTCAGATCCTATAAAAGTTTCTTCAGTTCATAAAGGCTTGGAAATTTGTAGACTTGCTAAAGAAAATAAGATGAAAATGAGCAACTCTTTGAGGAGGGTCGTTAGAAGAGAATCAAGATCCAGGCTAGCTTCTTCTTTAAATTCATTTCTTTCTTGCAATTTTCTATTCAATAAGGAAGCCTAGAATAGGATAGGGTAGGATGGGATAGGATGCACCCGCCGCGGGTTATCTCTTCATCGTCTTGTCAAGATAAGTGCTCATCATAAAAAAAAAAATTATAAATACAATTTAATTTAACTCTGGTAGGAAAACTATATAGCATGATTAAAAAATATAGATAATTTTTTTTTCTAGTTCAGAAGCCGTATTAACACAGTTGTTTGTGTTTAGAATTTTTCCTAAAATAGATTCGAACTTTGTAGATATATAGACATATAGAAGTTAGAGCTAAACTGGTTATATTAGTTCAATCGCTCCCAAAAAAAAAAAAAAGGCGCGCGTGAGACAAAACTTCAAAAAATAAAGACATGAATTGAAATATTGTATACACAATTCTTTATGAGTATTTACTCACATTGTCACGAGCATCATTATATCGATTTATTTTAAAATACCACTTCTGTAAAATGTAGCAACATCATATATCGAATTATTTTTGCCAATATTCGAAATTTTATATCGATAAATATGTTCATAATGCAATTGGGAAAAACCACAATGCAAAGCCTTATGTTTCAAATCCAGTAATACACCCACTTACCAGTCGACGTTTCGCCTATTCAGGAGTACATTCTGAATAGGCGAAACGTTGACTGGTAAGTGAGTGTATTACTGGATTTGAAACATAAGGCTTTTCATTGTGGTTTTTCCCAATTGCATTATAATAAATAATAGTGTTTCTTTTTGAGTTTTTGGCTCTATTTTATTGTTTTGTTAAAAATATGTTTTTTTTTATTATATGTTGCATACACAACTTTTTTATTGTCAATTATTGAAACTGCGACAATATAGTGCCATAAGGAATAGTGATGATGGGCAAGTTCAAACCAAAAACAAATAATTGAAATAAATTTAAAAATAACAAAACTTGAGTAAAAGTAAAATAACTGATTCTTACTGAAATAAAAATGCTGAAGTAAGGTGAAGTAGGACCCGAGCACGTTGATACCTAGATACAATAATTACAAGCTGGCCTCGGGTAAGATCTACTGTTGGAAACTCGAAGAAGAAAGAATAAAAACTAACGATTTGTCAAAATAATGCTAGAAATTCAGGAATACAAACGTTTTGAGGCGATGGGACTTGGCTAGGCTCTGGCATCTGCCGCTATGGACAGAATAGCAAAAGACGATCCATTGGGGAATGAAACAAAGAGCTGGAAATGGATTGGACGTAGATTAAGGAAAGTCGGGAGGGTCCCATGGGAGCTTAGGGGGGGGAGGAGTGAACAATATTTACTCCAACATGTCACCTATTTCATTCATGCATCTATAATTGAAAAAACTTAGTTACAACTGTTATTAAGACATTAATCATTGTAAGGTGAGTGTTGAAGTATGACTTATATCAAACAAAGAATACAAATAAATAAACTCCCCCCATCACAAAGTATTTCAGAAATTTATTCGCACGTGGCAGGAGGTCCAGCCATCGACACCATTTTTAACGTGAGCTAAATACCAGGGATATTATTGTTTTTAAGTAATTTTGTTCTTGCCTCCTTAAGAGACCGTTGCTTAAACATTTAACAAGCCCGGTCTTTACTAAGCAAACCCATCACTGTATGCTTTACCTGGTTTGTCGTTAACGTTGTTGCTGAGGAAGCATTTCTTTTTATATATTTATTTTATTAATTTAATGTGTTATCTGAAGTACTTTTGGAGCTTTTGTTAGAGGTGCAGTGGAACAGTTTATTTTCATTTCTCTTATGGTACTTTTTGTAAATTAACTTATTTGTATATAAATATTTTTTGTTAATGATAGTAATGTAGATTAAGCTAGTAGTAAGGTATTTTATTTTTACTTTTTATGTAAGTAGAATAAGATTCATGTAATTGGTAATTTCTTTTGTTTTTGTGTTCTTTCTCTGCAATTTTTGTTTTGAGTTTACGAGGATGTTCGTAAACTGGCAAGGGGGAGTTAAGACAAGACGATGATCGCATAGTCGCTAATATCAAGCTGGCATTGTAAACAGCTGTTAGATGCTATAAGTAGAGTTTCAAGATGGCAATAAAGTCAGTATTCAACCAGTCCTCGTGCGAGTTATTTCATCCTTATTTTCCTTTTTTTACATACTTTGTTCCTGGAACTATTTAAGTTATATATATGTATATATATATATATATATATATATATATATATATATATATATATATATTTTTTTTTTTTTATTTGTTCCCCCCATGGTAACCCCATGGAGGGACCGTTTATTAATGTTAGGACACGCTCCATACTTAAGTAAGCATATTACATGTCATTACATGTGATGTTAATAATTACAGATCAATTTGGTATCATAATTACAGAATACATTTTAGTAAAATTTAACAATACAAGAAATTCAAAATTTATAGTTTGACTAAATTGATAATTTCTGAGAATAAAATTAAAATTAAACTTGTGATCCTAAATTATGTAATGAAAAATAAATAAATTTAACAAATATAAAAATAAACAAAAATGAAAGGTTTTATGATATAAATGATGTAACTAAAAAAAAAAAATCAATTCATGAGTTATACATTACGATTAGTGACAGTACTTAATAAAAATGTATACACATATATTTATACTCATAACAGTTACAATTAAAAATGAAAAACCAGGTATCTGGTGAATTGCCCTTCTTATGTCCTAGAGCTGATCAAAATTTATGTCTTTTATAAATGATAATAAGTCAGTTTTAAATTTAGAAAAAATTAAATGTTCTGTCTCAGGCCAAGTCCCTCGTTTGAGTATTATGTTTTTTATCAATTTAATTCTTTGTCGGTCGTATCGTGAACAGTCATAACGTATGTGTCTGAAAGTGTGGGTCTGTCCATCTTCATCACATGCGTCTGTTCTTATAATGTTAAATCTTTTCAAATACTGTTTTGTGTTTCCATGTTCTGTTAAAAATTGTGTTAATTTGAAGTCTGAACTGTGTAATTGTTTGTAATTTTCGAGTGTTATGCGAGGAATGTATCTGTGTAGGCTGGGTGATTTTGTCGATGAAGTCCATGTAGTGTTCCATTTTTTAATTGTTTTTTCTGTCAGGTGTTTCTTGAGGTAAGATATTGGGAACTTACTGTAAGAGGGCAAGAGCTCGCTGTTGGCTGCCTCTTTGGCTAAACGGTCTGCTCTTTCGTTGCCCTCATCCCCTGCATGTGCTTCAACCCATTCTATCTTTAACCTCTTTCCTATCTCCGTCAATTTTATCAAAATTAACCTAATGTTTTCTTTTAAAGGGTCGTGTATGTCAGCGTTTTTAATGGAATGAATGATGTTCTTGTTGTCAGTGTGTATTTTAATGTGCGTGTAAGTCTCTGACGGATGTTCGTATAGAAATTCAATAGCCTTTAGAACAGCGTATTTCTCGGCTTGGTTGTTTGAGCACCAGGAGCTCAATATATATATATATATATATATATATATATATATATATATATATATATATATATATGTATATACACATATAATTAAATAGAAAAATACAATCACATAGAATAAAGTAGTAATTTAGTGATTAATAGTTAATATATTTTTATTTTGAAGAGAAAAGATTTGCCTTGGCCGGGATTCGAACCCGGGTCGGCCGCTTCTCTAGGGGAATAAGGAATAAGGAATGATACCTGAGGATACGGCAAATAGGATATAGCCACGACCCGCAGGACGCACAGAATAAATAAAGCAAGAAAATTAATAAAGAAGAAAGTTAAATTTTACCTTAAAGATCTTAAAAAACATTTCTTCAAAAATAAAATAAAATTGTTAAATAATTATTTTTTCTTCTTACAGCCGGTTAGTCCGAGAGCCGGTTAAGCGGGGTTCCACTGTGCCATTTCCAAGGGGAATTTTCCACTTTGACCATTTCATAATTTTAAATTAACCGTGAAAATGGCTGAAGCAGATTACACGGATTATCCTTTAAAGTTTTTGATGTAGAGCATGACTCGCTGGTTCCACGGCAATTGCTCATTTTATTTCAATTATTAAATTAGAGCTGGGAGAGATATTATTAATTTCAACCCCCTCCCCTTACCCCTGGCCCTCCCTCCACTAGCTCGGATAGGATTCGCTCTGATATTTAATTATCTCTTTCTTGAATGTAACTTATTCAAATGAAACTCCATTTATATCACAATTGATCACGATTTCTTTTTATAAATGGAAATTTTATTAAGGTATAGCATTAGAATGTTATAAAATTATATGAAAATTATATAAAGATGAAATGTGCTGTACAAAACGGTGATGATGAGGTAAGGAAGGCATTTTTCATATCCTTTATTTCTGCTATCTGAAGACTGATACATAGATCAAGGTATCACGAAGATGAAACATATAAATAAATTATCGTAACTAGATTTTAGCATAAAAATGCTTTTTTTATCAATATTTAGCAGAGCTTCAACTATTCATTGTTAGCAACAACACTCATTTTCTCCCAAAGTGTCGAAATAAGTTAGTTGATGTTGAATGTTGATAGAGAACGGATTCTTTCCATTTGAAATCCGTATAAAGTGAGTGGTGTTATTCATCAAAGATTGAAAATAGTTTTTAAATTGCATATTTTAAATTGTTGGGCGCGCTTTTACCCTATAAATGATTCTTCAGTTTATCCTTTCGTGCTCCTTAAATTTTTTTGATAAAAGAATACTTTTCCGGATATATATGTAACATGATTAATTTCTCTGAAGCACAAGGCGGGAACCTTGCCGAAAACAAACATAACAGTATTTGACAATTCTACAAAGAATTTCCACACAGTGACCTATAAACGATCATTAATATATAAAATCGAAATCTTTTAGAGTACATGATGTTAGGATTGGAGCCTACTTGCAATCTAAATACTAAAGAGGATCTGAGGGGCCTTAATCACTTTAACTGAGCCAGATTCTCTCCTCCCTTCTCTCATCTCCACTTCAATGCTCATCTAATTACTAAACTTGGAAATTAGCAAACTTGTAGTATTTAGCCTTTAACGCATGGAAAATATCGAAAAGTAAAATTTACAATTACACGATTAAACACCAAAATTTACTACCTTCATTCATTACCTTCTCTTATGGTAGAATGCATTATTTTATCTGTCTGTATATATTGTTTAACTTTAGTTTCAATAGTTAAATTTCAAATTGCAGCAATGTGAGCAGTTTCGGAATAGGGTGCACCTACATTGGATCCGATGCGATACGATCAGAATTCGGAAGCAAACCAAATGACTGAAATATATCGACATTGGATCCGCTCCGATCCGATCCATTTTTATCCGATCGTGGAATCAAAATAGTTTATTAATACGGAAGTGCCTACATTGGATCCGATGCGATACTGTACGATCAGGTGCGATTTTCACATTTCAAAATCATTAGTTTTCAATACGAAAAGCCAGCCTTTACCATGTGTGTCAACTTAACCTTTATTGTCTAAAATGTTTATTAAAAAATGTACATTGTAATTTGATAATTAACTATTATATAAATATCCGTCATAAATCAAAATTAAATACTCTCAATTCTCATTAAAATATTTTATTACTTATCTTCATGAATCATTAAATATAGTAGCGAAGGTTATTTTTCCGTTGAATAAAATGATATCTATCAGAAATGTACATAAAAAATATACCTACATAAAATTTTAATTCGTCAAATAAAATTGGAAATATTAACTTTTGATAAAATTATCATCGCAATGTTTAATTTATTTGTTAAACAGTTGGCAACATTGGGAGGTAAGGGCTTTTCTGATTTTTTATACTCGTTTGCAAAGATGAACAACAAAATAGACAAAGAATTACTCATAGAACTAGTTCGAAACGAGCCTCGATTGTGTCATCAAAGAAATAGATATAATCACAATCGAGAAAATTAAATCATTATATAAAACACGAATATATATATAAAAAAACAATAAATTCTATTTTTTTTTTTTGAAAGACAACTAAATTTTTTATTTATAGCGAGACATCAAGACAAAAATATTCTAATATAGTAATATTACCTCATTGTTACAACAGTTAGTTCTTTAAATTTATAAAATTAAGATTATTTATTAATTATTTTTAATATATTTATATTTCACTGTAATATATATAAAATATAAGAAATAAAAGAATAAAATTAATACTATTTTATTCGGAAGGCAGTGACTAGTTTCACTATCGGATTGAAAAGAATAGAATCATGTCGGATCTGATCCAGTGTTGGCTCTCACTGCGTGTTTCAGTTATTTGTTTTTTCAGCCCACCATCGTATGTGATAATATAGGATCGTGTCGCATCGCATCGGATCCAATGTAGGTGCACCCTAAGAGGCTAGGGTACGAAGTGCAGGTTCGATGTTCACGGAGTAGAGGGGAATAGAATAAATATTTTTTTATATATTCCTTTAGTGCTTTTTCAACATTATAGAAACGTATTTTATGTAGTAAACTTTAAGTGAATTAAAGAATGGTTTATTTAACAGAAATCGGAGTTATTAAAGTATATTAAAACTACATCATTTATAATTTTCAATAGTAAAAATTCGTTCATTACCATCTCTTATATTAGAATACTTTATTTTATTTGTATATATTGTTTGAATTCAGTATCAATTGTTAAATTATAAATTGCAGCGATGTGCGCAGTTTCGGAGCAGGCAACTGGCTGAGAGGCTAGGATACGAAGTGCAGGTTCAATGTTCACGGAGTAGAGGGGAATAGAATAATTATTAATTTTCTATATTCCTTTAGTGCATTTTCAACTGTTTTTCAACATATTTGACGCTAATCTACTAACCAGTGCTCAATGATGGCCTAAAAGTCGCCGCACAATTAATACAAGTTAGTCTATTGTTAGTCATAGATTGTATCTAAGACTAAAACCTTATTTATTCCATCTAAGGTCGATCATTTCTACCTTAATATAATGAATATAGATCCTTTTTTTGAAAATGAGTTACTTTTCGAAACTAAAACCCTTCATGTATACACACACACACACACACACACACACACACACACACGCACATACGTAAAGTTCATTAAATATATAAATATTTTATTAAAATTCTTATTAACCATTAATAAAGTACGATTGCGTATCGTTAAATACAGTTATTAAAAGGAAAACTGAATAATACTATGGAGTGATGAAGGAGTTAATGTACTCGTAGGGCAAGGGAGCTCCTATTTTCAGGGAAATGAAATAAGCAAACCCACATTCCAATTACTATTTTTCAATCAATTATTTAAGTGCCAGTTGCATATTGGATTCTGCTCTTGCTCAAATTCCGTTTTAAATTAGTTGACCTGTTTATTAAATGAAATTGTAGAGAAAAAAACCCGAATAAATACTGCTTTCTACCTCCACAATAAAACAATGAACGGGTTGAGTGATCTCTGGAAACGTGATGAAATGGCTCACTGAAGCAAATATCTGAATAACTGGCCTAGTGAAAACAGAAATAATAACTACACGGATTTAGTCCTGAATTAAAAATAAAAAATAGTGGAATTTATATATGCTTTTATTATTTTTAAAAATAAATAAAATCAATTTTTAACCATCGAAATTTTCCCCTGTATTAGAACCTATAAGCATAGTTACTCGTGTAATTAGCAACAGCATTATTCTCGTATATATTTTTGATAAATAAATGGATCAATAGCAATTTTAAAAAATACGATTCACAGGAATAATTAAATTTTCGCACTCATTTCATTTTAGACAATAGGCGGGTTCTCTGTGTGTTGTTTTGCTCTTTTTAAAATAATTTAAACATAACAGATTTATTAAATTATATTTTTTATATAGATGCAGTTTTAAGGGATGGAGGGGCTCAGGGGCAGGGTCGAAATAGTTATTGTCTGATCTCAGTTTTTTCGCCCTTCTTCGTCCTTCTCCCTTTCACTAATAAGTATATTTCTAAATAAACATAATATAACAGAGTCAGATCAATACATTAAAAAAGTAGAAACTAATTATTTATTCATTTTACCTAAAAACAAAACTTGGTTCAAAATTGGCCACTCTCTATGCTTGAGCGGGTAGAAGTTAGAAGTGACACCTCTCACAGTGAACACGGGCTTGGGGGCACATGTTGATTATTCAATACTTTATTCATTATCACTTGTAGATAATATATTCCACCTTCTGAGGCGTCAACCATTAGTAATGTTTAATGCAAACGCATAGGCGTTGTGGGATCTGGGGAGGATGGGCTTGTATTGTATTGCCTTATCCTACCTCAGGAGGAAAAATCTCTTAAATCGACAAAATTACGTAGGATACAATTTGAATAAATTTAAAACTATTGCATTGCTAGGGACTCTGTCTAGAAAGTTTAGCTGAGTGCGTGGGGTTGCACGACTTGTGTTGGGTTACTGACATCTAAGTACCAAGTTTCGACAGATAAATTACTTACTCTTTAGTGGGAGTGAAACCTGGCGGTTGAGACTGACCTCAGCCAAATCAGTTGCTTGCAAAGTCGGTGTGTTAGAAACAGTACGGTCTCTCCTATGTACTGATCCCAATAACCTAAATGGTTTGTTTTGGTATAGCTAAGTTTACACCAACATGCCCAGGGACTTGACAATTGAATCGATAGAATTTTGTTATTACAATTGAACAGAATTTCTCAGAAGGCAACCAACCTCCATTTTAAAAGTTGTTTCCTGACTCAATATTAATTCGAAGCTGAATAGCCTGGTTGGAAGTTTTCCAATAAGTTTCTTGTCAATCAAACCAAATTTGTTTCCACGATTTGAAAGCATCAAATCTGTTCTAAGAAAATATCGATGAGTTTGGTTCATTTTCATCAATGGGAAAGCTTGGATTCCGTTTCCAGGATGTTTTTTCATTAGATTTACAATCAATTCGCCCGGACGAAAATATTACACTTTTGGTAATATATATTGCACAAATAATATGCAACAATCCTATTCAAAACCTTCTCTTACTTATTTTTCAGTTCTTTTTTTTTCTGGTAAATTGCGGCCAGTCAAATTATTACATAATTTATTACACCTTGGAACAGGTACCTTCCTGAAGTGACCCATTTTATTACTTACACTTCGAAATCAGAAGTTCCACCTGATACTTGGGTCACTTCTTGTAATGATAAAGAAAAATAATGATTGTTTCGAATTTTCGAAAGAAAATTGTTTCTGAGAAAATAACACATTTTTTTTTATCATCGATTGTCAATGATATTGCTCAGTGCGTGTAGAACCCTGTGCCGCTGTGACAATAGAACCGACTTGGCATGTAAATTAAATAGCAGATTATTTGCCATGGGAGATTTTAATTAAAAATACTTTGCATGGGATTGCTTTAATAACAACTGGGATGGCACAAAGTTACTGAACTATTGCCTTCAACACAATATAAAAATAAATGAACCGGATAAACCAACTTATAATCCCACTGACAATTGTAGGAAACCAAGTATTATCGACTTAGTACTATCCAAAAATATAGGCACAACAAATCAAATTCTTTTAGTATCTGAACTAACCTCCGATCACAATCCTCTAGCGTACGAAACAAATTCCAAACACAACATTAAACAATTTTTACAATAAACAAGTAATTACACAAATAAACTGGAAACATTACAAAGGAATAATTAACAATAAACTTGAAATCGATCTTCCCATGTAACTAAAACAGATTTAGAAAAAGCAATAGAACATTTTCAAAATAGTATATTATCATCAATAGCCGAATCTACACAACAATCATTTAACCAATACAACATTAGAAGAAATAGCAACGACAAAAATCCCTACATAAATTTTTTAATTAAACTAAAGAATATGTTCAGACGTAAGCACCAACAATATCTAATCAAAACATTAAAAAAAATTGAAATATATTTATCTAAAATAATAAACACAGTATTATTTAATCAGGCGAACAAACAATGGAACGAAAAGCTCAGTAAAGTCAAAACAACCGATAACTCTGGAAGACACAAAAAATTTTTAAAAGAGGCAAAGCACATCACTATCCACTACAAATACAAATATTACAAAGATTAATCCACCTCTCACTTATTCAAATAGTTCTGAATTTTCTCCTGCTGGGAAAACAAATTTGATAGCGGACCATTTAATAAAAATAAGCAATCAAAATAATAATTTTGGAAACGATAACCATACAACAAGAATAAATAGAGAAGTGAAAAGGAAATTAAATCAAAATATTGATACCCCCCAAAATGCACTGTGCAACTATTCAGAAATATACAAAATTCTAAAAAAAATTAGTACGAAGAAAACACCCGGTAATGACGCAATATTTCCAATATATTTAAAAAAGCTACCACCGGCAGGAATCACAAGACTAGTACATTTGGTAAATTTAATGTTAAAATTAAAATACTACCCACAGATATGGAATCGGCTATAATTAAAGTAATTCCCAAACCTAACAAGGATAAAAACTTGTAGAAAACTACAGGCTCATTAGGTTATTATGCGTTATAGGTAAAATAGCAGAAAAAATAATATACCAAAGACTAAATAAATTTTAAAAAAATAATAAAATCTTTATAAATGAACAATTTGGTTTCAGAGATCAGCATTCAGCTATAGCACAACTAGGCAGACTGACCGACCACATCACAGAGGAGTTTAATAATAAACGACATACGGGTATGGTATTACTCGACGTGCAAAGAGCATTCGACAGTTCTGGCATAACGGGCTAATATTCAAACTGACTCTGTATAATTTCCCGCCATATCTAATAGCATTAATCAAATGATACTTAGCAAACCGCACAATTAAAGTATCTATCGAAGGCCACTACTCCACTGTACGTACACTTACTGCCGGAGTCCCTCAGGGCGGGTTTTTATCGCCAACGCTCTATAGTATTTTTATATTAATGATACACTGAATACATTAAAAGTACAAAATTCCCTATTTGCAGATGACACAGATTTTTATACTTCTAGTTATAGAACAGACACAATTACAAATAGACTGACTACAGCTCTAACAAAATAGAGAGATTCTACAATAAATGTAAAATTAAAATAAATCAGGAAAAACGCAAGCTATATTATTGACAAAGAGACGACCGGATAATATCCCCCAACTGAAGATAAACAGAACTTCTGTACCTTGGGCAACGCATATTAAATACTTAGGGCTTAACATGGACAAAAGGTTAACTTTTACTTTTCACACTGATTATGTGGGCAATAAAGCTAACAGGGCTCTGTGTACTATATATCCTTACTTCAATAGAAATTCTAAATTAAGCACAGATAATAAGTTATTATTATATAAAGCCTGAGTACGACCTATACTAACATACGCATGCCCAATATTTAGTTACATGTCTAAAACTAATTACCAAAATTCCAAAGCAAATGCCTTAGAATTGCTGGAAATTATGCATATTACACTAAAGATATAATTATGAACAAAGAATTAAGTATACCTTACATTAATATATTTATCAAAAAACTATGTAAACAATTTTTTTAAAGTGTAAAAACAATAAAAACCCGCTTATAAAAAATATTGGGGACTATACAAAAAATTGTACAAAGCGGTAAGTACATAAACGAACCAAACATTTATTATTGTAGGATAGCAAGCTCTTTCATTTCATTGATATTGTTGTATGTATGTACATAAGTTACTAAGAATGTATAGTTATAATTTTTGATTATTTTATTATTATTATTAATTTTTGTTCTCTCTGTTGGAAGTTTTTTATACATTTTTTTCTTTCATTGTAAATTATGATTCTCCACAGATATATTGAATTTGTACAATTGTTTTTAATTTGAGACTGGTCAATTCGTACAGAATTTTCATTTTGTGAAATGTAGCAAATTATACAAGAAATAAATAAATTAAAAAAAACAAAACGTGTAAATTATTCAATATGTTATGAAGCTGTGGGATCGGGAGACCTTCCTCGGGCTCATCCATGCTCTATAAATGGGTAATCTCGATCGGGAGTGGAGGACAAACGGTTTAGTGTGATCACGGCCAAATCACTTACCTTTGTAACCGTTGGCTAAGACACAGAACTAACTCTAGCACGCACAGTTCAACATCCTTCATGGGTCGCAGTGGTATAATCAATTATTATTTCTTTATTTTTATGCTATGCTAAATTGACCTATGTGCGTTGATCAAAACAACAAGCAGATATTTTCGAATTTCCGAAAAGACTTTCCGACAAGTGGAGCCGATGCAAATATTATTATAATATTATATTGTCATTGAGTGCATTTGTCAGTTAGTCGGAGGAATACTTCCCCAATCCTCCCTCCCCTTCCTGGTTCCTTTTGAGAAGAATATTAAGCAAGTGAAACCAAGCTACTATATATCAATTCAAACAGGGAGGAAAATAGCCTTCAAGGAGCTATTATAAGATGGCTCAAGATAATTTAGGTTGAAAATGATAGACTGTAAACGCCTTCAATAAAAGGAGAAGCTATTGTATACACTCTATCCACTTTAAGCGATCCTATAACTGAAATGGATGGGCCAAGTTGGACTCGATCTCACCCCCTAGCTCTCTCTCACACTCTCTCCCCCCCACCCACCCTCTCACCTCTCTCTCTCTCTCTCTCTCTCCTCTCTCCGTCTCTCTCTCTCTCCTCTCCTCTCTCTCTCTCTCTCTCTCTCTCTCTCTCTCTCTCTCTCCTCTCTCTCTCTCTCTCTCTCTCTCCTCTCTCTCTCTCTCCTCTCTCTCTCTCTCTCTCTCTCTCTCCTCTCCCTCCCCCTCCCTCTCCCTCCCCCCCCCCCTCTCTCTCTCTCTCTCTCTCTCTCTCTCTCTCTCTCTCTCTCTCTCTCCCCTCTCTCCCTCTCTCCCTCTCTCTCTCTCTCTCTCCCTCTCTCCCTCTCTCCCTCTCTCTCTCTCTCTCTCCCTCTCTCCCTCTCTCTCTCTCTCTCTCGCTCTCTCTCTCTCTCCCTCTCTCCCTCTCTCTCTATCTCTCTCTCTCAAACTCTTTTGATCCCCTCCCTCACCCTCTCAGGGAATTTGACCGTTACCCGTGTCATTCCGTGTCGGGGGGGGGGGGGGGGCTGAACACAATGCCATATAAAAAAATATTAACTTATACAGCAATATACTATGAAATAAATTAACGGGCTCGGAAGCTTTTTTATCGAGGGCTAGAATTGCTAGAATTAAATAAAAATACCTGTGGAATAATATTTAAAATTATTCATTTGGTTTCTAAGGGATTTAAATTATACCAAAAAATGTTTTTTCAACATGGGAAAATATTTTATATTTCACTGATATCAAACAGTTTCATTGTGGATATTTAACCATTTTCATAATTACTAATTATGAGGGATGGTGGATTATTAGATATAAATTGAAGTAGAAAAGACAATTTAAAAATCAGCATTTACATGACTTTGCTAAGGGTAAGGTCCAGCTGATATTGAGGACCGTTAAAACATACATTGATTATTATAAAAAGTTGTACCTCTCTGTCTCATTTGTTCTTCAAAATTATAGAAAAAGCAACGATTAATGTTTAACAATTGAAAATGACTTAATTGTCGAAATGTTTTTTAAAACAATAAATAATTGTTGCGACTGGAAACTGGTTTTCTTCTTGATGATGATTACAAAATATTGCAGTCCAGTGTAGTAAATACGAATTAAAATGAATTACCTAGCGTCAGAAGGATCAACAACTAAAGCGATCCGGGAATCTGTAAAGCTTTTCAAGAGAGAATTACTAGGCTATATGGACCAACAAAATGTAAGTCCTTACAATGGTCAACTGAGTTTAGATACACTAAAAATAATTTTTTACTTTTTTTTCCATCCACACCTGTCAAATACAAGTAATTGACAATCAGCAGATTGGCTGACTGAAAAAAAAAAACCAAATCACATGGAAGGCATGACGAAGAACAGTAGCCAACAGCTACCTCTCCACTGGCTTGCTTTAACTTCCTAATCTAATAGATCTCTCATCCACGTCCTTTTTAGTCTCCTCCTAGTGTTCTCAGGCATGGGAGTAGTGGCCATTTGTTGTATCAATGGGTTTGGGTGTTGTATAGTTTTTCTTGAAAGCGTTTGTAGTACGTTCGTATGTGTTCGTCAACCGTTTGTATTTTTAAGTCAGTAGGCAGAGTTTTGTTATTGACGTACCATGAAATTAATTAATGCAGGTTGTAAATTATCATATTTGAAATTGTGCAATGATAAACAGATAATAGCTAATCATTTACTATCACACATTATTAATCTCGAAAACTGCATTAATAAAATTAGAAACCCATATAGTATAAATCGTATCCTTTATGAATGTAAATCTACAATTTACTCTAATAACATAAATAATGGTTGCAAAGTTGCTAGAAAACATTTCAATATTTTTAATTATTATAATTATTATAATTTACAGAAAATAGAGTAATTAACCTAACTACGCAAATAATACTTAACAACATCATTAATTTTTTAAGTTTAGGCGATAATTTTAATTACAACCCTATAGATAAAAAAGTCAATATTTTTCAAATGATAGCCGAATTAGAAAGTATAATCACATTTTTTGACACATCAGATACACATGGAAATGCCTTAAGAAACGCTATGAGTAAAAACATTTTAAATTATATAAATAGTGAAATTAACCTAACACTACAATAAACTTGTTTACTAAACTAATTAATAAAGACTTGTTTAAAACAAAAATGTTCTTTAAAAATAATACAGATCTTTGTATCATAAAACAGACAAATAAATGACTTAATTGTCGAATGGTTTTTTTAAAGCAATAAATAATTGTTGCGACTGGAAACGGTTTTTTCTTCTTGATCAAGATTACTGCTATACTGTCGCTACAACCCGCAAGCGAGTCCTGGCTTCATCCGACACCAGTCACCAAGCCCTTCTTTCGCAGGCTGTTATTATTCTGTTCACTCCTGCTTTCACATCATTTGTTACAAAATCCCTAAGGATAATATCGTAGCATAAGAAGAATGGAGAGATGTCCAAAACACGAGGCGGAATAAAAAAATGCAACTATGAAGGTCTATTATCTATCGTTAAAAAAAACAGGCCTACAATAAGTACATACATTGAAACGTTGAAAAAACATATTCCTGAAAACCGTACTTGAATATTATTCGATTAGTCAAATTTTACTAAACTTAGGGTAAATACTCAGGTTTTGTTTTTGTTATTGTAATATTATTTAACGTTAAAAAAGAGACTTCTTTATCTAGATTATTCTAAAGTTCCGGATTTAATAATAAAAAATCGTGTCACTTATTCATGCCTTTTTGAATTTGTGCTTTTCTATTCATTTTAAATACCAATAAAAAACAAGTTGAAAGCTTGCTTGGGACTTTCTGTCCTAAACGAGCAAAGCGATAATGAATTCCTTATAATGCAATTGGGAAAAACTACAATGCAAAGCCTTATGTTTCAAAAATACACCCACTTACCAGTCGACATTTCGCCTATTCAGGCATTATCAAGACACCAAAAACAAAAAGGGGGTTATGTGAATAATTTTTGGTGTCTTGATAATGCCTGAATAGGCGAAACGTCGACTGTAAGTAGGTGTATTTTTGAAACATAAGGCTTTGCATTTTAAATAAATAATAAATAATAGTGTTTCTTTTTGAGTTGTTGGCTCTATTTTAGTGATAATGAATTCCTATAATGGCCACTTATTCCTTAGAAAAATGTGACCCAATCTTTCCCGAATTGTTTACTTTTCGACTTTTCCCTCATACATTAGTGATAACCGGGGTAGATAAAATTGTTAAATATTCGTCCCTATAGGGCACCGCATAAATAAAATTGTCGAAGATATTAGCGGGATGGGAGGGAGTGAATTTTTAAAACTGGCCTAAGGAAATGGCTCCTTCAAAGAACGGGACTTGAGAGCTCTCCACCCGCCCTCTTCCTCAACAACCACCGCCTCCCACAATGTCAATTTATCTTACCTTCTATGTAGCTTATATACAAAACATAATGAGAGATTATTTATTATAAATTGACATTTTAAGAGTATAAATAGCGACAAATATTTTTATAACCCGGTTAAAAACCATAACTACAGCTTATTTGAAAAGATAATATTTCAAATCGAATTTACTATATACTCTGATGTAATGATTGAGTTATCTAAAGGATAAATAGAAACATTAAAAATAAAAATAAAATAAGGTGAATAAATGTATCGAGTTGAGAAAGGAGGATAAATGTATCGATTCATATCCACAAGGAGGAAGCCAAGGTGATATGAATCGACAAGCCTTGTCTCATTTATATTAAAACAATTGAATATTTATAATTTCGTAGTTTCTCATCTCAAATGATATAACTATTCTCCGAATTCTTGCCTCTAGGTTAATCAAAATAAAATACTTAATCGATTTTGTTTAGTCACTAAATTAAACCCACTAAATCATAGCCCAAACAATATGAATATGAAGAATGATATTGCTCAATGAATGTTTCAAAGTCGAACAAAAATGAACTGCCAAGGTTTATTATACTTCCTTAAAATATGGATTCTCTTAAATAAACTTTTCCCAATTTACAGGTCTTAAAAATAGTGCATAAATTAATCAAAATCAAAATACGGATTGCTAAAAACATAACCGATATAATAGGCAATTAGTTAAATATTATTGAAATTAAAATATCCGAAATTTGTCATCAGTTTTAATATCTCGGAACATTTATTGAAATGAAATTACTTATTTTATCCCTGATTTAAAATAAATTACTATAGCCAAAAACCAAAATGCCTTCAGCAAACTTGATTTCCCGAAAAAATGATTTGGTGGACTTTTTACCTTAAATTGGTAATATTTTTTTGTAAGTTTCTTAGTTCATTGAGATAAGGTTTCCTGCCAATTGGAGTGTGTGATTGGTCTTGGCCACTGGGATCACTTTCCGATTTTCTAGGAAACTATTAGAATTACTCCCTCATCAATAGCACTTGCCACGATTGATACAACGGCGATTCAGATGATTCGAAATTTCATCAAAATGAGCTTAAAAATACATTAAAACAAAGATGAAATTTCATCAACCACCGACAAAAACGATAATAATATCTATTTTCTGAAACCTGGCACTTCCGTCCAATCAGATCTTAAGTGAGTAATTGCCACAACTGTTGTTGTACTGCAAGATCATTTTTTTTTTTTTTATTTCAGCGGGGCTCAGTTTTCAACGAGTTCATTAACTTATGTGTTAGCCAAAAATAAAATAATAAATAATAATAATAAAAAAAGTTGTTCAAAGAGACTTTTCCAAGAGCTAGGTGGAAATTTCTTTTGAAATGGATTAATGAGCTCGGCCCTTCTACTCCAAGAGAAAATAAAAAATAAAGAAATGTTTTGTTAATTGAAGAAGCAAAAAAAAATATAGGGCAAGAGGCTGTTGATAAATTTTAATTAGAAATAGACGCAATGTCTAATTAAAGCTCTGAAAATTCCACCTGTGTTGACATTATTTAAGCATACTTATGCTCACAGATATACGGTTTTATATTTGATATAAAAATATGTTCATATAAATCAGTGAGAGTTATATGAAAACTGTAAAGACTAAACTTTGGAGGGATAGATAAAACACTAAGATGAACATAAACCATTTTATATTTGAATTTCAAATACATTACAATAATGTGAGGAAAATAAAAATTTCA